>JAAALK010000085.1:5464457-5830841 GCA_019279435.1 Zizania palustris
TTTTTTCGAGGAGCTCACCCAACCCTCGTGCCGACCCATCGCAGCGAGGCGTCCACCTCCACCTCCTCAGACGAGCCCCCACCGCCACCACAGCCAGCTCCAGTCCTGTGTACGGCTGATGCTGATTGGCGGGAGCCCATCCTGCGCACGCTCGCAGGTAGCGAAGATGACAATCCTAGCCCAGACCAAGCTCGCCTGTAGCTCCGTGCGAGGTCATTCGAGGTTATCAATGGCATTCTATACAAGTCCGGAGTATGCACCCCGCTACTCCGCTGCATCTCACACCTCGGACGGAGTTGCCATGCTCTGATAAATCCACGGGGGGCTGTGCGGGAGCCACCTGGCACCGCGGGCCCTCGCAGGCAAGGCTCTCCAACAAGGCGTATACTGGCCCACCATCGTAGCCGACGCCGAAGAACTCGTCCGCACCTGCCAGGGTTGTCAGTGGATGGGGCGGCGCAGTCACCGACCTCCAGCAAGCCTGCTACCCATCCCCCCTGTATGGCCTCTGGCCCGCTGGGGCATGGACCTCATCGGGCCACTCCCCAGAGCGAAAGGAAACCTGCGCTTTGCCGTTGTCGCCGTCGAATATTTCTCCAAGTGGGTCGAAGCGGAGCCATTGACCTCCATCACATCCCGAAGCGTCCAGAAATTCTTCTGGCAGAATATTGTGTGCTGTTTCGGAGTACCCAACCAGCTCACATTGGACAACGGAATGCAGTTCGACGCTGGACCCTTCCGGCATTCTGCGATGAATTGGGAGTCTAGCTCTGCTTCGCCGCCGTGCGGCATCCCCAGTCTAACGGAGCCGTGGAGCGAGCTAATGGGCACATCCTTTCGGGCCTCAATAAATGCATCGTCGGCTTAGCCAAAGGGTTATGGCCCGACGAGCTGCCGAAGATCTTGTGGTCCATTCGGACAACCACTTCCTGGGCCACTGGCTTCACTCCATTCTGCCTCTTGTTCGGCGACGAAGCAATGACCCCAACAGAGCTCCGAGCTTGTTCGCTGCGCGTCACGACACCCGAGGACGATGACGAGCGCATCATCTCCCTCGACCTGGCCGAAGAGACGCGGATCCGAGCCGTCGCCAACCTATCCCAGTATCAGAAAGAGACCAAAGCTTGGTACGATCCCAAGGTCAAGCGCAATGAGTTCCAACCGGGGCACCTCGTCCTTCGCGCGGTGGTCGCTCCCACCAAGCTGGGCAACAAATGGGAAGGACCGTACATTATCACAAGGTCTGGGCGACCGGGATCCTACGGCTCGCCACCCTAGAAGGCGAAGAGCTGAAGCATACTTGGCATGCGGAGCACCTAAAGAGCTACTTTCCGTAGAGTCGTCACTGTATTCCGCTAACGGCCGATGGCGCTTGCTTTTGTATCCTACTTGTGTAATAAAATCACCAGACAAATATTTTCGCCCAGCACGAAATGCGCAACGACTCTAAGAATTTCGCTTCACCGAAGCAATCGGGTTCCGAGCTCCGACTCGACGCACCCTCGCTATCGGGTTCCGAGCTCCGGCTCGACGCACCCTCGCTATCGGGTTCCGAGCTCCGGCTCGACGCACCCTCTCTATCGGGTTCCGAGCTCTGGCTCGACGCACCCTCGCTATCGGGTTCCGAGCTCCGGCTCGACGCACCCTCGCTATCGGGATTCGAGCTCCGGCTCGACGCACCCTCGCTATCGGGTTCCGAGCTCCGGCTCGATGCACCCTCGCTATCGGGTTCCGAGCTCCGTCTCGAACGCACCCTCGCTCTCGGATTCCGAGCTCCGGCTCGATGCACCCTCGCTATCGGATTCTGAGCTTCGGCTTGACGCACCCTCGCTAGTGGGTCCCGGGCTACGGCTCGACACTCCCTCGCACTCGGACTCCTAGATCCCGTTCGACGTGTGCCGCCCCCGTACGTGGGATACATTCAACGTGCCTTCCTCCTAGCTGGTTAGCACCCAGCCGGCAAACCGACTACCCGCTAAGGGGGGAAGGGAAGGAGCAAGGCAAAAGGCTTCGACCGCACATATCGGAAGCACGGAGGGCGTACAATGTTTATTACAAATCAAAGACGGAAAAGAAGAGTCAAGAGAAATTTTCATCCAAGCCAAGCAAGAAACGAAGGCCCCCTCGGCCGGAGGGGCCACCAGCGCCGGAGCGCGTTTCGGGCATATGCCCAGGCACGCTTCGCGCAGACCTCTCCTTCCTTTTCTTCCGCTCCTCCTCCTTCTTCCTGGCGCGAAAGGCCCTCTGGTCCTCCTGAAGCTGGGCCCAGCTGCGCAGGTTATCCCCCCTGGAAGGTGCTTCGTCTAAGCCGGCCTCCATGTCGGACCAATCCACCGGCTCCAGAGATGAAGACGAAGAGCGGGACCCTGCATCTTCTTCCTTGATGAAGCCCAGAACCCCCCGAAGGATATCAGGATCCACGCGCCCATAGCCGCTACGGGGGAGGACGAAGCGTGCAGGCCGGTTCGCCTTCAGGACCTCGAAGATGGCCCATTGATGTCGAAGAGCGTCGTCAAAATCAAGCACTTTGATATCGCGTTCGCAATCGCGGACACCCTAGATAAACCCCAGGAGGTACTCTTTATTAATATGCGATTAAGTTCCTAAGCTATTACAGGTTAACGCAGCGGAAGGTCGCAAAGAGGTTACACCTTCGGGTCCGGCCGGCGAGCCGAGGCCGAAGACTTTGAAGCATCCGGAGGACCGCGGCCACGGAGCGCCCCCTCCAGCCAAGCTTTGATCGCCTCGGGGCCCTCGGTCTCCCAGACTGCCTTGAGCGCTCGCCAAGATCGATTCAGCGCGACGCTCGGCGTTCGAAGGTGATCTCCCATGAAGACGACCGGGTGCGGGCTCGAAGGCGAAGGAAGGGGAAGGCCGGACACCTCGAGATGTCGGAGGATTCCGTAAGTGGCCACCCGAGCGGACACTTCGCCGTACTGTGTTACGGTCAAGTGTATCTGCCAGACGGTGGACTGAATGAACTTCACCCGGCGAAGCAAAGACTCCCGGGCGATGTCGAACACACCGCACCCGGTGCCATAGCGCGCCAGCACCTTCCGGAGAGACACCGCGGTATCGGCCGCCGTCTTCCCTGCCTCAGCAAGGGCCTCGGTCATCTCCCCGTTCCGAGTGGTGAGGTCCGCCTCAGCCCGCTCCATCTGGACCACTCGTACCCGGAGGGACTCCGCGCTGGCCGCCGCCTCCTCCCGAAGCATGCCTGCCTCCGAGACCTGAGCTCGGAGAGAGGAAACCTCCCCTTTGAGTCGCCCTGCTTCCGCAGCCCGAGATCGAAGCGCCTCCGCTTCGGCAGCCCGGACCCAGAGGGCGGCAACTTCCGCCTCCAGCTCGTCGGCCCGGGCAGCCCGAGCCCAGAGCCCTTCCAATTCCGCAACATGGGCCTTGAGGGAGCTCATCTCCGCCACTTGGGCCTCAAGTGTTTCGGCCCTCGCCTCTTGGAGACGGAGGACTTCGACTTCCGCCGCCCGCTCCCGAGCCAGCCCCTCGGCGGCATCCGCTCGAGCTGTGAACCTCGCGGTCTCCGCCTCGTGGCGTTGGCGTTCGGAGAGAAGGGCGATCATCTGACCCTGCGCCAGGGAGACCACCTGCGTGCGGGGAAGGTTAGCAAGAGAAGGGCTAGAGGCTCATTGAAGGCACTCGAAGGATGTACCTAGCCCACTGCGGTCTCGACGGCCCGGCCGAGGTCTAGGCCATCGGACATCCCCAGCTCCTCTACCACCGGGGCTTCGTGGAGCCGCAGGTAATAGTTGTGGACCGGGGCCACCCTGGACGCGAAGTCCTCGCTGTTCGCCAGGAAGGGGCGCAGGAGGGGCACCGTAGCGCGCGCCCCGGTTGGAGGTAGGGGCCCGAGGTGAGCCCCTAGCGCCCTCGGCCACATCCGGAGAAGCCCCTTCAGAGGCCCCCGCCTCCGCACCGGCTCGCTGCTCCGGAGCCTCCGTCGCATTGACAGGGGCTGCGGGCCTCGCATCTGCGGCATCGTCCCGAGGCAGGACGACTGGCTCGGCGACCCGGGCAGATGTGCCTGCGTAGATGAACGAGGTTGAAGTTCGAAGGAATCCCAGGTTTTGAAGATAGACGGGTAAGCTATCTTACCTTCATCCGTGCCATCGCCAAGATCCTCCGAAGGCGGAGTTGGACCAGACGGGCTCGGGCGGAAGAAGAGGTCGTCGATGGAGTTCATGGGGGAACCTGCCGCTGCCGCGGCGAGCTCGGCTTCCATGGCCTCGCGCCCTTCAACGGCGCCGAGCGGGTCGGCTAGCCCGCCGCGATCCAGGCTGTCTATCGCCCTGCTCCTGTGGGAGCCGATGGAGCCCCCCTCCGAAGTCAGTTGGTGCGGGGGAGAAGTCTCTGGAGGCGGCATTGTCCGGGCGGTAGGGACCCCTCGACTAGCCCCTGGCGTAGGGTCCGCGAAGCCCGAACGAGGGAGAGCACCCTCGGTCCTCTCGGTGCCCAAGCGGACGGGCGGAATCGGGTCCGGAATCGCCGGAGGACCCCCTGACTCCGATTGAGCCCCGTCGCTAGATCCTCCTCCTTCGGAGCGGGAGGCAGAGGTTGGTTCCGGGGAAAGCTGCTTGGGCCCTTTCACTATCTTCTTCTTCTTGGAGGGGCGCTTGGGCGAGAGGACACCGTCGGGATCGCCCACCTTCCTCTTCGAGACATCCCGAAGGGCCTCGCCCTCCGGAAGAGGCGGAGGCGAGAGCTCAAGAGCGCCCCACACTCGGTTGAAGCGCTCCCAGGAACCCACCAGTTCCAACCGTCGGGTGCGTTCGGCTTGGGTAGGGGCTCCAAGGATCCCCTCCGTCACGCGGGCCACCTCTTCGGGGGTCCGGGCCACAAGCAACCATGTAGTCCAAAGGTCAGAATCAAGATACCCTCCGGGCAGAAAGCGGAGTCAAAGTAAACAAGCACGAATGCTTACCGAGTTGGCGGGAGAGCTCCGCTGGCATCGATTCATCCCGGCTGCTCCGGAGTGACGCCAGCCATTCCTCCTTCAGCGGATGGATTTCGAGGGCCACGAATTCCTCCGCTAAGTCGCGCATGCTCATTCGGCGAGCAACGATCTAAAGAAGCTTGATCCTCGCGGAGATCGAGACGAAGTCAACTTCAACGCGCGCCTCCTTCCGGAACCAGATGTGGCGCGGAATCCCAGCGAGTCCGGAGCTAAGCCCCACGTGGACGTAGAACCACCGGCTCACCCATTTGGAGTACCATCTCTCGTTGATGGCCTTCGCCAGGAAATAGTCCACGTACGTACTTCCTCCGGAGTTGGAAATTAATGCTTCCGAAAGCTAGTATTTGACCTCCTTTCTTCTTTGGCTGCCAGAGGGCCTCGTGCATCTCTGCGAAGACCTCCACCCTTCCTTCACAGCCCTCGGCGCGCATGGCCCACTCGAAGATGGCGAGGCGGGCCACGGCGTTGGGAGACAGCTGCGGGAGCTCCACGTGAAACGCGTCCAGCACCCCGGCGAGGAGCTCTGAGGCGGGAAACCCTAGCCCCGCCTCGAAGAAAGCCTCGAAGATGACGACCTCGCCCTCTCGCGGCTGCGGGGCCGCCTCCCGACCCGGTCTCATCGCCAGCGTCTCGGGACCAAGGCGGCCCCTAGTTGCTTGCTCGATCGACGCCTCCGTGCACGTAGATGGGCCGAGCTCCAGGGTCTGCTCCCGGAACCGCTTCGAGGCAGGACGAAGCTCGCACGAGCCGCGTGTTTCTAATGGGCCTGTGGCCGCCGCCGCCGCTGCCATCTGGCGCTGCAGAAAGCGCGGATCCATCGCCATTGCCGGGGCATCGCCCCTCGCCATCGCGCAAGGAGTGAGAAGAGGACTAGCGCTCAAGGAGCAAAGTGGGTGCAGTCTGGTGTGTCTAGAGCGTGCGCGATGAAGTCGGGAAGGAGGAACCAAGCGCGTAGTGGATGGTATTTAAGTACGGAGCCGTCAGTTTCCTCTTCCACTCGTTCTGTGTGTGAACGCGGCGGTTGCATGACGCCTACATTTAATGTCTAACTGGCGCCTCGGGGCGCCGCGGCCTGCCGACGGTTCGCCTCCCCAACGCCGAGTGCACGCGCGCGGCATTAACTGCCTTGGGTGGCGTTGGGCCACCTCCTCGGGGCTGGAGCCCTATGGTCAAAGGCGCGTAAGTATCTGGCGAGCCGGTCAAACTTCTCCCAACCATTCAGGAAGGGGGATTCGAAGCGGACCCCCGCCTCCCGGTCTGGCGGCGCCTGCCTGCTCCAAAGCTCTCCCGCGTCGGTCGAAGAGGGCTCACTCCACGAGCCAGAATCCCAATGTAAGTTACGTTCTTCGTAGGAATCCCTGGGATTATCATGTGCGCTTCCATCCTCTCTTGATGCAGGGTTTCTGAGAAGAAAGAAGCGAGGGGCTACTGTTGGGGGAGATAATCCCGACAGCCGAAGCGGGACCCCCAACTAGGGGGCCCGATGCCCGACGCCGAAAGGACCGGGACCTGCGGGGATAGAAGCCGGAGGCTCCCGGAGGCTCCGAGACCCCCCGGAGGCCGCCCTCCGGGAGGAGAATGTCGGAAGTCGCCCTCCGGGAGAAGGATCCCGGAGGCCGCCCTCCGAGGGAAGATTGCCGGGGGCCATCCCCCGGCTCGCAGCTGTGAAGCCGGAAGGAACGTTGGCGAAAGAAAGAAGAATAAGCGTACTAGGGGACAGGATCGCGATCCTCTAAGCTGTGTCGGGCGGTGCAGGAGATCGCGATACGGATGATACGGTGTCAGAGTCGAATCTTCTTGTCTGTACTGTGTATAGTCCATTTTGTCTGTACTACCGACCGAGGCCTGGCCACTTGGCAGCGGGTGGTCCAGAAGCGCTCGACCTGTCGGGTAGGGCACCCTATAAATGCCCCTCAACTGTAGTTGTAAGGGCGGGCTCAAGGAGCATTGAATACACTATCCTCATTTCCACCAAGAGAACCTGCTGGTTCGATCCGTCGTTCCAACAGATCACTTCGCAGCACCGAACCGGAGATTGAAGGAGAAAGAAAAGCTTCGCTGGATTTAACAGAAGAGACAAGACTTCGAGCTGTAGGCAATTTGATGAAGTATCAACAACAGACGAAGACTTGGTTCGACCCGAGAGTTAAGATTAATGAACTTAAACCGGGTCATCTCGTTTTACGAAGCATCATAGCGCCAGGAAAATTAGGAAATAAATGGGAAGGTCCATACATAATTGTTCGTTCAGGACATCCTGGCTCTTTTAAACTAGCTAATTTAGAAGGTGAAGAGTTAACACATACTTGGCATGCGGAGCACCTAAAGTGATACTTCGCATAGGGGCTCCTTGTAATCATTTGTAATCATCTTCTGAATTAATAAAGCATATGGTTCAGATAGTGCCTACCCCTCATAAACTTCCAGCTTCCGAGTGGACGCACTGGAACCGTGGAGTTGACCGAGAGGGAAGTGTCATTAATTTGAATCATATTTTCGGACTTTGAACCATTGGTTCGAAGTTTCCGACGTGGGGGCTGACATAATCCGGAGTCCAAGCCACCGGCTTGTAGGCATCCATAAAAGAGCCCAAAACCACATCATACGAAGTCCAAGCCATTGGCTAGTAGACATCCGTAAAAAGAGTCCAAGGAGACCAAATCATGCGGAGTCCAAGCCACCGGCTTGTAGACATCCATAAAAAGAGTCCAAAGAGACCACTGCGAACTCCAAACCACTGGTTTGACAGAATTCACAAAAAAGAGCCGAAGGAGGCCAAAACAAAACAGAGTTTGAGCCATGAGCTTCGAATGTCTGTTAAGAAAGTTCAAAGTGACAAATTATCTAAGACACTAAAGTGTCCGGGAAGTTATCTCAAGTGATTTCTTTCAAAAGCATAAGGTACTAAGTTGCCAATCTTCATACTACAAATAGTCGAATACATTTTATAAGATTTTAATCGATCTTTAAATTACTGAGGGGCTCTGAACCCCCAAAATTGTACTCCTAAGTTTTTCTTTGTGCCTAACCATCTTTGAATACAGTTCGAAGTTGCTTACACCCAAAGAGGGGCTAATAAATAGGGAGACAATTTTAAATCGATATTTATTATTCGAGCAAATATGATTTCATCATGAAAAATTGGTATCTATACCAAGAAGGAATCTAAGACCTCTTCGATCTCTAGAGCTAGGGTTGGAACGAGTAGTTCCAGTGCCGGGAGTTCTAACAACTTTGCGTTTAACTCTTCTGCCTCCCTTCGAAGCTCTAAAGTCTTTTTGTTCTTGTTGAAGCTCGGCCCAAGTTTGAAGCCGTTCGGGGCTCCTTTCCCAGCTTCCAAGTTCTTCAGGCTTTTTACTTTGAGATTCATCTTCGTCTTCGGACCATATAACGTCTTTAGAAGATGAAGTTTCCAAGTTAACTTCTTTTTCTTCCTCTTTAATACAAGATAATATATCTTTACTTATTTCGGACGTAATCGCTCTGGAACTATTTCGAGGAACTAGAAATCGAGGGCGCTTGTGAAGTTTTAAGATATCGAAGGTAGCCCATAATAAGCGAAGTCCGTCGTTAACATTTAACACTTGACATCTTCCATATGAGGCAAAGCCTAAAAACATGATAAACAAATCTTCATTCATAAATGTACAAAAGCGTAGTGCTTTACATAGTTGAAAATCCTAAGGTAATTCTAAACCTGTGGGTTCGGAGGAGGCTGACTGCTCGAAGCTTGAGACCGAGCCTGCTTCTGGCGTTGTCCTTCGTCAATCCAAGCTTTGATCGTAGAGCGACCTTCGGCTCTCCATGAAGTTTGAAAGGCTTGCCAAGCAGCGGCCACACCTTCGGAGGGAGTAAGAAACTGGTCAACATTGAAGGTAATGGGACCCTCTCCTGCGCTCGGAGTTATCGATCAACCCAGATCTTCGTAGTAACAAAGTATGCCAACAGCAGCCACTTGTCCGGAGATTTCTCCGTAACGAATGCCTGCTGTCTTCATTTGCTTCGCTGCTCCTTGAATCCTCTTCAGCCGGCGTAGTAGGGAGATGTTGTCATCCGAAGGAAGCATCCCAGTAGTACCGAAGTACTCCAGAACGCCTAGCAATTGGTCCATGACCTCTGTAGCTACCTTCTCTGACTTTAGCTTATCTTCCATTAATGCATCCTTCGTCGAAGTTAGCTCTTCTATTACTCCAGAGAGCCTAGGTGCCTCCGTAGTTAAAGAATTCTTATGATTCAATAGTTGGCTAGCTTCTTCTCGGAGTCTAACAAGCTCGGCCCCTGCAGTAGCATGCTCCGCCCGCATCTTTTCAATTTCTGCTCGAAGCACAATTTTTTCTGCTTCGAGCTCCTTGTTCGCAGCCTCCAAGCCTTGTCTGGCCCTACGTTCTGTTGAAACCATGTTGTCCATGTGAGCCACTCGACCTTCGGAGATAGTAAGATTTCGTTGAAGAGTTGCATTTTCTTCTCGAAGGCGAACGCTTCCACGTTTATTTGAGATGTTCGCAGCTCGGGCCAAAACTATTTGTTGCGAAAAGAAAAAACCAAGGTGAGAAATTATTTGTATATAAATTTGATGTTGTTTTGCAGATACTTCATACCTGGTATGTTGCGCGTTCCATGGCAGCGTTAAGCTCCGAACTCTCCGCCTCGCTCAAGATAGCCACCAAGTCCGTCTCCCCGACTTCGCGACTAGCTCGATCCAAAGGCTCGAGCAAAGTCCGAAGCCCAGTTCTTCGCTCCAAGAAAGGAGCTAGAAGGGGGAGCATGCTAAAGGCCTGCTGGTCATCTTCGCCTGGCGAAGGCCCGGAGTGCTGAGCTGTGGTCTTTGGAGCCCCAGTAGACTGGCCCCCCTCAGTAGATTGGCTCTCGTCTATTGACTCAGACGGAGTTGATCCTGAGCTCGGAGCAGGGAGGGGGTTCATCTTTCCTTTGCCTTTTCCAGGCCCCATCTGAGTGGCTTCTGGGGTTGGCTCCAAAGTTGTCGAAGGTCCAGGAATTGTATCTTCGGGACGGACCTCTTCCATGGAAGTGGACTCTGGAAAAACAAAGGTATTATACATTGTATAATTTCGCAGGAAAAAAGAACAAAAGAATTATGCGAAGTTTACCTTCGACATTTTGACGGCGGGTGAGCATTGGGCTGCTTGGCGGGTCGAAGGCAAGGTCTTCGTCAGAGTCAACAGTCAAATCTTCGACTATTGGAGCATCTTCTTGAGCCGCCGTTATTACTTCGCCTGAAATCGAAGCTGCAATAACCTCGACTCCACTTTCATCCACAGGGGCTCCATCCTGAGGTAAATCTTCTTGAGCAGCCGGAGTCCTCACTTGTTCAAGATTCTCTTGAGACTCCGGCACGCTTGCAGTTTCGTCAATTTGTGCAGCTCTTTGGGCTGCATCCTCGTCAATCAGCCTCACTATTAACCTGCCTTCATCCTCCTGAGAATCGGAGATTAAAGCTCTTGGGCTTGAAGGCACAGGAATTTTTGGCTTTCGAGCCACCTTCTTAACCGGAGTCTTGGCAGAGCTCGAAGTTCCTGCTTCGGCATTCCTCTTCTTGGGCCCTTTCTCCGAAGGCACCCAATCCATCAGGGCAGGCGGAACAACTTCAAGTAGCCCCCATACTCGGTTAGATCGCTCCCAACTACCAACCAATTTGATTCTCCATTCTTTCTCGGTCGGAGTTGGGATGCCCAAAATCTTCTCCGAAGCTCGTACGATTTGCTCCAAAGTTATAGGGGCTGAAGAAGTTGAAAAATAAGTTAAGTTCATTAACTCTTCGAATAAATATACATAGAGTATGTTGTTTTCAAATTTACCTGCAGGACTCGAAGTCGAAGAAATTTTCCGAAGACCGCCTTCCGAATCCTCTTCGAAAGTGATTGGCTAGTTGACCATCAGGGGAGAGATTTGAAGTCCCAGGAATTCTTCGGCTAAGTCTCGCATGCGCAAGTGATGACTGATTTTTTGAAGCAAGCTCAGGCGAGCTTCGAGTTGGCCTAGATCCGGGTGCACTAAGGCTTCCTTTCGGAAGTGGATTTCTTGCAGAGGTCCAGCTAGGCGGCTGCTCACCCCAACTTCGGCATAAAACCATCTCAAGATCCAATCAGTATACCATCTGGCATTGATGGCCTTGTCAGGAAACCGGAGAGCATATTCATCCCGGAGTCTGAAGTTGATACTTCCGAAGGCCACTACTATCTTCTCACCTCCGGGGCCTACGAAGGTCTTCGGTTGGCACGATGCTCTATGTAGTGCTGCGAAGATCTCCGCCCTTCCTTCACAACCTTCGGCTCGCAACGCCCATTCGAAGATGGCGAGACGTGCTACCGCATTCGGAGAGAGTTGGGGGAGAGTAACATGGAACAAGTCCAATACCTCCGCTAAGAAGTCGATCGCCGGAAGCCCCAAACCAGCTTCGAAGAAGGCTTTGAAAACAACCACTTCTCCGGGTCTTGGTGACGGAATGATTTCCTTCCCAGGTTTGCGAATCATAAACCCCGAACTAATCTTGCCTTCTACTGCGGCCGCAAGCGATTCCCTTCTGCAGGTTGATGGCCCCAGTTGATAAGACTGGTCCACATACTTCGTCGACGCCGGAAATAGGTCTTCAGAACCGACATTTTGGGGATTTCCACCCACCGGCGCCATTACCGCCACTTAAGGATTTGGAGTTGCTATCGCCGATGATGCAGCCGCTGCCGCCGCTGCAGCTTGCTGCCGGGCCAAAGCTGAAGTCGCTCCAGGACCCTTGAAACTAGTTTTCGCCATTGGATCTGGTGGATTGTTTCAGAGGAAAAATGGCGGCTAGGGCTCGGGTGATGGCTTGTTTGCACGAAAGTAGTGAAAAGGTACTCAAGAAGGGTTTGGGCCCTCTATTTATAGCCCAGACCCTGATTTTTTACCGTTTTCCTGTGTCGTTTCACATTTCCAACCGTTACTTTGCTCCGAAATTAAAGCATTACGTAACTTCTGTTAGAAGAAAGAAGCTAACGACTATTTCTTCTAAGTCTAAAAAGACTTTCAGACTTTTCGAGTTAGTTCTAAGTTACTTCGAAAGTAATTTTATTGAAAACTGATTCAAAGTTTACATCTCCACGTAGTTCGGAGATGGTTTAAATATGCTAACCCCTACGCATGATTATTTTTCTTGCGTATACTGCTCTCCTAACATTACAGATTTAGCGGAGAAGCGTATTTGAGGGTCTACTGTTGGGGGAAAATATTCCATCTTCAGGGTTATTGCAGTGACGAGATAAAGACTAGTGATTAAGACGAAGCCTCCCAACATATAATTTCGGAGATGCGTCAAGTCAAGTTCGAAGTATGATGACAGGCTTTAGTTCGGAGTATATCTTTGAACTTGGACTTTTCCGAGATCTTCTTTGCCAGCTAAGATGGAAGACTTATCTTCTTTCTCATTAGATTAGTCTTTTACCATTTTAGCCCTATTAAGGGTACCGAATAGTCTCCACTATGTCGGTTGTAATAGAGGGGTAAGAAGGTCTTTTCCTTAATGTTTGGGCCTATAAATACCCCCCATTTTATCCTGTAATAGGGACCGAATACAAGTTATTCAATACACACTTTCAAACTATTCTAAGTTATTATCCTTTCGGAGGCTTGGAATAGTTTCCTTCGCAAACACTTCGTTTGTTAGTTTCTAATCTTCAGAAACCTGTTAGCGTAATATTTTACGCCAACATTTTCAATCTTCAAGTTTAATGTGTTTTCAGTTTTAAGTGATGAAGTTGTTTCCTAGGTAATTTGAATTTAGATCTGATCATTTAAAAATCTGCAGAACTTGGTTCCATTCCTGATTTCTGTTTGTCTGAACTCTATCGGTATATCAGTGATCGACTAATCTCAGTCGGTGAATCAATTACCGACTAAGAAATTGCAAATCGATCATTCAAACTCTGACTAAGAAGTGTCGGCATTTGATACTCCAATCAAAAGGAAAAATTCAAATTGTACTATTCTTGGTCTGGATTCTTACTGTGATCATCAATTTTGTTTGAGCATATGTTTATAGGTGCGTTGGGTGATCTGAAAAGGCCATCAATTCGCGAGAATTTGTCGAGGCATCTATTCACCCCCATCTAGTTGCCTATTTCGATCCCACAGACACCGGTTCGATAATTCATACTTTCAAATTGTTGCAGGGGCTGAGTAGGTCAAGAAAGTGTGCTAGTGGCGAGATGGATGTCTGCGTCGGAAATGGTGCAAGTGTTGCAGCGTTGGCCGTCGGTGTTTATTCATTGCCACTATTGTCAAGACTAGTTTAGGAATTGAATAATTTTTATTTCAATCCCGCCTTAGGCAAATACACAATCTCTTCTTCATGTTTAGGAGAAGATATTTTGAATTCGTAATAAAGAACAAGAGTTGTTCGATATTCTCGAATGGTTTGCTTTATGTCATTTGTCCATTAGTGAATGGACTATACATTCTGAGTCTTGAAGATGCGCATGTTTATAGCGTTAGTACAAAGAAACGATGACTCAATGATTTGAATCATACCCATGTCTGGCATTGTCACTTAGGTCATATAAATGAGAGGCGCACGAAGAAGCTTCATAGTGATGGACTTTTGAAGTCATTTGATTTTGAATCATATAACGCGTGTGAATCCTATTTATGTGGCAAGATGACAAAAATGCTTTTCACTAGGTCTAAGTGAGAAGGCGAGTGAGCTATTGGCCATAGCACATACTGATGTGTATGGTCCAACGAGCTGCACGACTAGGAATGGGTTCTAGTACTTTATCGCTTTTTCCAATGATTTTAGTACATGTGTCTACTTGATGAGGAGTAAGTGGGAATCCTTTGAAAAGTTCAAAGGAGATCATAAGTACAAAATCATATGGGAAAGATAATTAAATTTCTACGATCGGATCGTGGACATGAACATTTCAGCCATAAGTTCACGCGTTGATCTTTCATCATCTTTTCAAGGTAACGCTCTAGAAACCGATGCTCTCTCTTTAAATAGAGTTCCATCTAAGAGAGTGATGGGATCAAAATCTGAAAATGGTTTGGAACCATTAAGATACAAAATAAAACGGATTGGATCTGTTTCTATTTATAGAACTTCGAAAGTTCCGATTTTGATCGGAAGTTCCGATATTTGTCAGGTCGAAAGTTCTAATGTTGATATGAAGTTTCGATGGCAGACAAAGTTTGCGATAGAGGAGTCATATCAGAATTTCTGATGCCAGATCGGAAGTTCCGATCCAAATAGATTGAACTCCATATGAGGAAACCAAGTTTAGAACTTGGTGGATCAACCCGATGGCGTAAAAACTATCGAGTGATGATGGATTTTAAGGAAAAAGATGTTGATGGAAATGTTCACATCAATTAAGCACGATTGGAGGCAAAAGGTTTCAAACTATTCAAAGTGTTGATTATGATGAAACGGTCTTCACTGATCGTTATGCTTACGTCTGTTCGGATTATTGCAGCAATTGCCGCATTTTATGTTTATGAGATATGGCAAGCTTATCGGAGTTGGAATCTTTGTTTTGATGAGGGAGTCAAAATGTTTGACTTCATCAAGAATAAAGAAGAGTCTTTTGTTTGCAAAAGGGCTAGTGGGAGCACACTTGTATTTCTGGTTTTATATGTGGATGACATATAGGTGATCGGAAATGACATTCCTTTGTAGAATGCTGTCAAGACCTTATTGAAAAATGGTTTCTCAATGAAGGACCTTGGAGACACAACATGCACTTTGGGTATAAAGATCTATAGAGATAGATCAAAATGGCTAATTGGATTAGGAAAGAATAAAATACATTGACAAGGTTTTGAAATGGTTTCAAAATGTTGAATATGAGTGTGATCCCGTATGCCTCCGCGATCAGGTCAATCATATGTGCCATGTACGCACCCAAATGTGCAAGTATCAGTCAAACCCAAGTGAGAGTCACTAGGTAGTCGTAAAAAAGATTCTCATGTACTTGAGAAGAACTGAGGATATGTTCATAGGACATAGTAGCGAAGAGGAGCTCAGTGTAAGGAGTTACACCGATGCTAGCCTTCGGACCAATAAAAGATAATTCTCAATCACAGTCTCGGTTTGTGTTCGACCTCAACGGAGGCGTAGTGAGTTGGAAAGGTTCCAAGCGATAGGCAGTGGCCGATTCTACAAAAGTAGCTGAGTATATTGCAATTTTGGAAGCTGCGAAGGAGGTTGTTTGGATCAAAAAGTTTGTTTTTCAGCTGAGTGTTGTTCTTGTGCGTCTAGTCCAGTGGACCTCTATTATGAAAATAGTGGTGCCATGGCATAAGCCAAGGAGCCAAGTTAACACTAGATGTCCAAACGTGTACTTTGGCGATATCACTTGATCCGAGTGATCATAGAGAGAGGTGATATGAAGATTTGCAAGGTGCACACAGATTTGAACATATCAAGATCCGTTGACAAAGCCGCTTCCACAGCACTAGCATGAGGCGCATATGAGCTCCATGGGTATGAGATACTTGTGAGAGTGAGTCATGTGTATGTGGGAGTTGCTTGTGATGTCTATGCTAATGTAGGAGATAATTGTTATCTTATTCCTTGAATAAACGTCATTTGCATTTAATTAATGAGTACGAATTGTTATGTGAAACTATTTGTGTTGGGGGAAAATATTCCATCTTCCAGATTATCGCAGCAACAAGATAAAGACTGGTGATTAAGATGAAGATGTCCAATATATAATTTCGGAGATGCATCAAGTCAAGTTCGAAGTATGATGACGGGCTCTAGTTCGGAGTACATCTTCGAACATAGACTCTTCCAGGAACCTCTTTGCCAGCTAAGATGGAAGACTTATCTTCTTTCTAACTAGATTAATCTTTTACCATTTTAGCCCTTTCAAGAGTACCGAATAGTTTCCACTATGTCGGTTGTAATAGAGGGGTAAAAAGGTATTTTCCTTAATGTTTGGGCCTATAAATACCCCCCGTTTTACCCTGTAATAGGGACGGAATACAAGTTATTCAATACACACTATAAAATTATTCTAAGTTATTATCCTTTCGGAGGCTTAGAATAGTTTCCTTCGCAAACACTTCGTTTGTTAGTTTCTAATCTTCAGAAACCTGTTAGTGTAATCTTTTACGCCAACAGTTGGCGCCGTTCGTGGGGAACCTAGTCCAAGAAACTTCGTTCTCTACCGAGTTTCCAAACCATGCCTCCTAAGCGGAGTTCAGCTGGTAATCCTACGCGGAGGTCTCCTCGGACCTTCGGAGCTAGATCCACAGATACAGTTGAGGTCGGAGGACCTTCGACTTTTCCTCCACCACAAACCCCGGAAGGGACGCCCCTTCCCCGAGTATACGAAGTTCCTCCGCCAACTCCATCTATACTTCAGCCCGACGGAGTCCCTCTTCCACCCCAAGTTCCACTTCAAACCGATCCCTACAGTTCTCGAGACCCGGAAGATCCTTCCGGAGGAGATGAAGATAGACTTGGCGATATGGCCACTCAGATGGCTAGTCTCCAAGCCGAAGTAGCGAGATGGCGGCAAGAAGCTGCAAATAGGCTTCGCTCTCAAGCCATCCCAGTTATTCCTGAAGTGCCTGAAAATGACGAACCTATCTATCCTGAAGCCTCGGAGAACGCCTCCTTTGACACTGAGTCTCCGCTGCATCCCGAGCTGCAGAAAGTACGCTTTGATCCGAAGTTTAAGACTTCGAAGCATTGCAAGTATGCCGGAGATGAAGATCCTGGAGAATTTGTCCGATCTTATGCTTTGGCGATTGAAGCCAGTGGAGGAGTGTGGGACACCATGGCAAAATGTTTCCCCCTAGCTCTTCAAGGAGTAGCTTTGCGATGGTTCTGGTCTTTAAAACCAGGATCAATCAGTTCATGGGGGCAATTTAAGAAAAAGTTCGTGAGTAATTTCCAGGGCACCTTCGTGCCTCCAATGTCGACGGGAAGTCTTTTCCAGGTGAAGCAGCTCCCTGGAGAAACCTTAAGACAATACTTTAAGCGCTTCGCTCATACGAAGTCGCAGATCCGAGGGTTAACTACGTCTTCAGTAGTTGATGCAGCTCGGGAAGGAGTCATTCATCTAGGCCTCCTTGATAAACTTCACCGGAAAAGCATATCTTCTGTTTCTCAGCTGATGTCCTATTTTGAAGAATATGCGAGGTCAGAAGAGGGCTGGCTTCGGAGAACTGCAGCTACTCCGTCCATACTGCAGGAAGTAAAATTAGAAGTGAAAACTTCGGCACAGCCGCAGGGACCTGTCTTCGAAGCTCAGCATGATAGGAGAAGGGGGCAAAAGCATCCTCGTTCAGAAGTTCTGAACATTGCACCTCCGCAAAGTTTGCCCAAAGAGCTCCACAACCTTCGGGAAGTAAAACCAGCAGTTGGAGGCCTCCAGGGAAATCGGTCGGAAAAGGCCAAACTTTCTTCTGCTGCATTCATGGTGAGAACCGAAGTCACACAACTGACGCGTGCAAAGCCATACTTACTTTGAGAGGAGAGTATTTAGAGAGAACTTCGGGTCGAGGTACTACTGACCGAGTTCAAGCTGAGCTGTTGCGCGAATAGAGAACTTCGAGCCAGCAAGGCACCCTCCGGTGGTCAATGTTATGCCACCTCCGAAGCAGGAAGAAGGGCAAGATCGAGGAAAAAGAGTAGTCCTCCCAATCTCCGGAGGAGGGGCTCTCGGAAGCATGTCAAAGAGGCAGAGAAGAGAGTATGTCAGAGAAGCGGGGCATATTGGAACTTCTTCGTCTGCAGCTGCTATGCTAGAATGGTCCCATGTACCAATATCTTTTTCGGCAGAGGATGCAACTGGCATTAAATTTCCACATGCAGACCCACTTGTCATTACTGCCGACATTGCAAGAACTGAGGTTCGAAGAGTGCTAATTGACGGAGGGAGTTTGACAGACATTATTTTTGTTCAAGCCTTCGATCAACTATGCATCTCCAGAAAGCACCTTCTTCCAGCGCCTCGCCCTTTGCAAGGCTTCGCAGGACCTCCGCTTGATGCCCTCGGCCAAATTGGCCTGGAAGTTACCTTCGGAGAAGGGCTGTTAGCCAGGACAGAGGAAGTAATCTTCGACGTCGTTGATGCTCCATATGCATACAACGTCATCTTCGTGAGAGGTATGTTAAATCAGTTCGGAGTTGTGGCGCACCACAATTACTTGTGCATGAAGATGCCCACACAAGCGGGAGTGCTCACTATCTTCGGAGATCAAGCTACCGCCCGAAGAGCAGAGTATGGTCACGGCCCTCCTCTTGATCCAAGACAAGTGAATAGTGTGCAAGATAATCAAGAAAATTTTCTGCTCCTAGTGAATCTTCGAAGAATTCCTTCCCAAGACCAAGTCCTGAAGGAGAGATTGCAACGAAGGTTATTGTTAAAGATGGCAAAGAATATTCATTTCAATTTGGTAAAGATTTGCCTCCAGAAGTTGCTACCTCCTTGGAGAAAGTAGTTGAGGAGAATTTAGATGTCTTTGCTTGGTCTGACGAAGACATCACCGGAGTCAGTCGGGATATTATTGAGCACAGTTTACTTGTAAACCCGAAGGCCCGGCCTGTTCAGCAAGGACTCCGAAAAATGTCTGCAGAAAGAGCTGTTCTTGCCAAAGACGAAGTTGAAAAATTGCTGAAGGCTGGGATTATCAGAGAAGTGGCTCACACAGAATGGTTAGCCAACCCAGTCTTCGTCAAGAAGAAATCTTCCAGGAAGTGGCGCATGTGCATTGATTTCACATCCTTGAATAAAGCATGCCCTCGTGACCCCTACCCCATGCCCCGAATTGATCAATTGGTTGACTCCACTGCATGTTCGGAGTTATTAAGTTTCCTTGATGCGTACTCCGGTTATCATCAGATATGGTTGAAATGCGAAGATGAAATCAAGACAAGCTTCGTAACTCCTTCAAGAGTCTTCTGTTATGTAAGAATGCCCTTTGGTTTAAGAAATGTCGGGGCTACTTTTTCGAGGTTAGTTGCTAAGGCTCTAGGTCATCAATTAGGTCGTAATGTAGAGGCCTATATGGATGATATTGTAATAAAGAGTGCTTTAAAGCACCAACATAGCCTAGACTTAGCAGAAACATTTAATAGCCTTCGGGCATGTGGGATCCATCTTAACCCCGAGAAATGCATCTTCGGAGCTAAGGCTGGGAAGTTGTTAGGGTATTTAGTTTCAAGCAGAGGGATTGAAGCTAGCCCTACTCAGATAACTGCGCTGCAGAAGATGGCTCCTCCAGAAAATTTAAAGCAAGTGCAAAAGCTGACTGGTCGGCTGGCAGCACTTAGCAGGTTTTTGGCAAGGTCTGCGGAGAGAAGTTTGCCCATATTTAAAGCATGGAAAGGGTCCGAAGATTTTGCATGGACACCGGAGTGTCAGAAAAGCTTCGAAGATATTAAAGAGTATCTCAGTAATCTTTCTACACTCACGGTGCCTACTGCGGACGAAACCCTACTCCTTTACCTTGCAGCTACAGGCTCTGCTGTCAGCGCAGTCCTTGTCAGAGAAATGGATTTCAATGGGAAGTGGGTACAAAATCCAGTTTATTTTGTGTCCGAAGCATTGTCAGGAGCGAAGACAAGGTATTCCGAGCTCGAAAAGTTCACTTATGCTCTAATAATGGCTTCGAGGAAATTGAGACATTATTTTTTGGCTCATAATGTAATTGTACCAACTTCGTATCCTTTGGGAGATATGCTCCGAAGTAAAGACTCCACTGGAAGAATTGGAAAGTGGGCAGTCAAACTAGCACCCTTCGGCATATCCTTTCTGGCAAGGACAGCAATCAAATAGCAAGTCTTAGCAGATTTCGTAGCAGAATGGACTCCCCCTGCAACGTGGGTTCTGGAGAAGTCAAGCGAAGGAATTTGGACTGTTTTTTCTGATGGGGCTTTCCAAGCATCCGGAGCAGGTGTTGGACCAGTTTTAATTTCGCCTTTAGGGCAAAGAGCAATGTACTCCGCAAGACTCAACTTTAAGTCTACCAATAATATAGCGGAGTATGAAGGGATTTTACTGGGACTCCGAAAAGCACGTGCTCTAGGGGCTACAAGAGTTGTTATAAAGACAGATTCTCAAATAGTAGCAGGGCACGTAGATAAAAGTTTTCAAGTTCGGCATCCACAGCTTGCAAAGTGTTTAGAATAAATCTGTAAGATCGAAGCACAATTCAAGGGTATTTCCATTCGGATTATACCAAGAGCAGAAAATGTGCAAGCGGACATCTTAGAAAAAGCTGCAGCCGGAGCTATGGATATACCAGAAGAGGCTTTTTATGAGGAGCTCAGTACACCTTCGGTGCCACAAATTCCCTCTGCAGAGATTCTTTGCATTCCAAGTACAGTTGGAGAAATTCAATCATAGAACTTTTGCAAGGAGGAGCAAATTCGTCTGAAGAGCCACCGTTTTCAAGATTGAAACTGAGGGCCAGGAATTATCAAATAATCAACGGTATTTTATACAAAGCCGGAGTATGTTCCCCTTTACTCCGATGTATATCCCAAACCGAAGGCCAAGATATTCTTCGAGAAATTCATGAAGGGCTTTGCGGTAGCCATCTGGCCCCTCGAGCTTTAGCAGGAAAAACACTTCGCCAGGGGCTTTATTGGCCTACGATAGTAGCAGATGCGGAGAACTTAGTCCGCACATGCCAAGGATGTCAGTGGATGGGTCGACAGAGTCATCGCCCACCAACATCTCTTCAAGTTATTGCTCCGGTATGGCCCATGGCCAGATGGGGTATGGATTTGATTGGTCCCTTTCCAGTAGCTAAGGGAAATTTAATGTTCGCAGTAGTAGCTATTGAATATTTTTCGAAGTGGGTAGAAGCAGAGCCCTTAACAGCTATCACTTCGAACAATGTACAGAAATTCTTTTGGAAGAGTATCATTTGCCGGTTCGGAGTGCCTAGACAACTCACAGTTGATAATGGAACACAGTTCGATGCAGAACCTTTCAGAAAGTTCTGCGAAGATCTAGGCATCCAGTTATGTTTTGCTGCAGTGAGACATTCTCAGTCTAATGGAGCTGTAGAAAGAGCCAACGGAAATATTTTGTCAGGGCTAAATCGAAGGATAGTAGGATTGGCAAAAGGACTGTGGACCGAAGAACTTCCGAAGATTTTATGGTCCATTCGGACTACGCAAATAAGGTCCACAGGTTTCACTCCATTCAGATTGCTATTCGGAGATGAAGCTATGACTCCAACGGAGCTCAAAGGAGGATCACTTCGCAGCACCGAACCGGAGATTGAAGGAGAAAGACAAGCTTCGCTGGATTTAACAGAGGAGACAAGACTTCGAGCTGTGGCCAATTTATCAAAGTATCATCAACAGATGAAGGCTTGGTTTGACCCGAAGGTTAAGATCAATGAGCTTAGACCGGGTCATCTCGTTTTAAGAAGCATCATAGCACCAGGAAAATTAGGAAATAAATGGGAAGGTTCATACTTAATTGTTCGTTTAGGACGTCCTGGCTCTTTTAAATTAGCTAATTTGGAAGGTGAAGAGTTAGCACATACTTGGCATGCGGAGCACCTAAAGCGATACTTCGCATAGGGGCTCCTTGTAATCATTTGTAATCATCTTCTGAATTAATAAAGCATATGGTTCAGATAGTGCCTACCCCTCATAAACTTCCAGCTTCCGAGTGGACACACTGGAACCGTGAAGTTGCCGAGAGGGAAGTGTCATTAATTTGAATCATATTTTTGGACTTTGAACCATTGGTTCGAAGTTTCCGACGTGGGGGCTGACATAATCCGGAGTCCAAGCCACCGGCTTATAGGCATCCATAAAAGAGCCCAAAACCACACCATACGGAGTCCAAGCCATCGGCTGGTAGACATCCGTAAAAAGAGTCCAAGGAGACCAAATCATGCGGAGTCCAAGCCACCGACTTGTAGACATCCGTAAAAAGAGTCCAAAGAGACCACTGCGAACTCCAAACCACTGGTTTGACAGAATTCGCAAAAAAGAGTCGAAGGAGGCCAAAACAAAACAGAGTTTGATCCATGAGCTTCGAATGTCTGTTAAGAAAGTCCAAAGTGACAAATTATCTAAGACACTAAAGTGTCCGGAAAGTTATATCAAGTGATTTCTTTCAAAAACAGAAGGTACTAAGTTGCCATTCTTCAGACTACAAATAGTCGAAGACATTTTATAAGATTTTAAAAGATCTTTAAATTACTGAGGGGCTCCGAACCCCCAAAATTGTACTCCTAAGTTTTTCTTTGTGCCTAACCATCTTTGAATACAGTTCGAAGTTGCTTACGCCCAAAGAGGGGCTAATAAATAGGGAGACAATTTTAAATCAATATTTATTATTCGAGCAAATATGATTACATCATGAAAAATTGGTATCTATACCAAGAAGGAATCGAAGACCTCTTCGATCTCTAGAGCTAGGGTTGGAACGACTAGTTCTAGTGCCGGGAGTTTTAACAACTTTGCGTTTAACTCTTCTACCTCCCTTCGAAGCTCTAAAGTCTTTTTGTTCTTGTTGAAGCTCGGCCCAAGTTCGAAGCCGTTCGAGACTTCTTTCCCAGCTTCCAAGTTCTTTAGGCTTTTTACCTTGAGCCTCATCTTCGTCTTCGGACCATATAATGTCTTCAGAAGACGAAGTTTCCAAGTTAACTTCTTTTTCTTCCTCCTTAATACAAGATAATATATCTTTACTTATTTTGGACATAATCGCTCCGGAACTATCTCGAGGAACTAGAAATCGAGGACGCTTGTGAAGTTTTAAGATATCGAAGGTAGCCCATAATAAGCGAAGTTCGTCATTAACATTTAACACTTCGACATCTTCCACATGAGGCAAAGCCTAAAAACATGATAAACAAATCTTCATTCATAAGTGTACAAAAGCGTAGTGCTTTACATAGTTGAAAATCCTAAGGTAATTCTAAACCTGCGGGCTTGGAGGAGGCTGACTGCTCGAAGCTTGACACCGAGCCTGCTTCTGGTGTTGTCCTTCGTCAATCCAGGCCTTGATCGCAGAGCGACCTTCGGCTCTCCATGAAGTTTGAAAGGCTTGCCAAGCAGCGGCCACACCTTCGGAAGGAGTAAGAAGCTGGTCGTCATCGAAGGTAATGGGACCCTCTCCTACGTTCGGAGTTATTGATAGGCCCAAATCTTCGTAGTAACGAAGTATGCCGACGGCAGCCACTTCTCCGGAGATTTCTCCGTACCGAATGCCTGTTGTCTTCATTTGCTTAGCTGCTCCTTGGATCCTTTTCAACCGGCGCAGCAGAGAGATGTTGTCATCCGAAGGAAGCGTCCCAGTAGTACCGAAGTACTCTAGAACGCCTAACAATTGGTCCATGACCTCCGCAGCTACCTTCTCAGACTTCAGCTTATCTTCAATTAATACATCCTTCGTCGAAGTTAGCTCTCCTATTACTCCAGAGAGCCTAGCTGCCTCCGTAGCCAGAGAATTCTTCTGATTCAGTAGTTGGCTAGCTTCTTCTCGGAGTCTAACAAGCTCGCCCCCCACAGTAGCATGCTCCGCCCGCATCTTTTCAATTTCTGCTCGAAGCACAATCTTTTCTGCTTCGAGCTCCTTGTTCGCAGCCTCCAAGTTATAGGGGCTGAAGAAGCTGAAAAACAAGTTAAGTTTGTTAATTCTTCGAATAAATATACATAGAATATGTTGTTTTCGAAGTCACCTGCAGGACTCGAAGTTGAAGAAATTTTCCGAAGACCGCCTTCCGAATCCTCTTCGAAAGTGATTGGCCAGTTGGCCATCAAGGGAGGGATTTGAAGCCCGAGGAATTCTTCGGCTAAGTCTCGCATGCTCAACCGATGACTGATCTTTTGAAGCAAGCTAAGGCGAGCTTCGAGCTGACCCAGATCCGGATGTACAAGGGCTTCCTTTCGGAAGTGGATTTCTTGCAGAGGTCCAGCTAGGCGGCTGCTCGCCCCAACTTCGGCATAAAACCATCTCAAGATCCAATCAGTATACCATCCGGCATTGATGGCTTTGGGAGGAAACCGGAGAGCATAGTCGTCCCGGAGTCTGAAGTTAATACTTCCGAAGGCCACTACTATCTTCTCACCTCCGAGGCCTACAAAGGTCTTCGGTTGGCACAATGCTCTGTGTAATGCTGCGAAGATCTCCGCCCTTCCTTCACAACCTTCGGCTCGCAACGCCCATTCGAAGATGGCAAGACGCGCTACCGCATTCGGAGAAAGTTGGGGGAGAGTGACGTGGAACAAGTCTAAAACCTCCGCTAAGAAGTCGATCGCCGGAAGCCCCAAACCAGCTTCGAAGAAGGTTTCGAAAACAACCACTTCTCCGGGTCTCGGTGACGGAATGATTTCCTTCCCAGGTTTGCGAATCATCACCCCCGAACTAATTTTGCCTTCTACTGCATCCGCAAGCGATTCCCTTCTGCAGGTTGACGGCCCTAGTTGATAAGCCTGGTCCGTATATTTCGTCGACGCCGGAAAGAGGTCTTGGGGGCCAACATTTTGGGGATTTCCACTCATTGGCACCATTACCGCCACTGAAGGATTTGGAGTTGCCATCGTCGATGATAAAGCCACAGCCACCGCTGCCGCTTGCTGCCGGGCCAAGGCTGAAGTCGCTCCAGGACCCTTGAAGATAGTTTTTGCCATTAGATCTCGTGGATTGCTTCGGAGGAAAAATGGAGGCTAGGGCTCGAGAGTTGGTCTATTTGCACGAAAGCGGTGGAAAGGTACTCACGAAAGGTCCGGGCCCTCTATTTATAGCCTAGACCCCAATTTTTTATCGTTTGCTTATGCCATTTCGCATTCTTGACCGTTACTTTGTTCCGGAATTAACGCATTGCGTAACTTTCGTCAGAAGGAAAAAGCCAACAGCTATTTTTTCCAAGTCTAAAAAGACTTTCGGATTTCCCGAGTTAATTCTAAAATACTTCGAATGCAATTCATTTAGAAAATAATTTGAAGTTCGCATCAATATACATTTCGGAGGTGTATTAAGTCTGCTAATCCCTGCATATGGATATGTTTCCTTGCGTATACTGCTTCCCTAACATCACAGATTTAACGGAGAAGCGTATTCGAGGGGCTACTGTTGGGGGAAAATATTCCATCTTCCAGATTATCGCAGCAACAAGATAAAGACTGGTGATTAAGACGAAGATGTCCGATATATAATTTCGGAGATGCATCAAGTCAAGTTCGAAGTATGATGACGGGCTCTAGTTCGGAGTACATCTTCGAACATGGACTCTTCTAGGAACCTCTTTGCCAACTAAGATGGAAGACTTATCTTCTTTCTAATTGGATTAATCTTTTACCATTTTAGCCCTTTTAAGAGTACCGAATAGTTTCCACTATGTCGGTTGTAATAGAGGGGTAAAAAGGTCTTTTCCTTAATGTTTGGGCCTATAAATACCCCCCGTTTTACCCTGTAATAGGGACGGAATACAAGTTATTCAATACACACTATCAAATTATTCTAAGTTATTATCCTTTCGGAGGCTTAGAATAGTTTCCTTCGCAAACACTTCGTTTGTTAGTTTCTAATCTTCAGAAACCTGTTAGTGTAATCTTTTACGCCAACAATTTGCTTTGTTAAGATGTTGTTCAAAAGGGTTCCTAATATTGTCATCATGTGGGACAGTGATGATACATAGATTAGCACATCTAACTTATTGATGATCATGTTTCACATATCATAGACATAGAGATGTCAAATCAGTGATGTGGACACATGTTGGTAAACATGGTGTTGGATAGACCAACTTGAGATACTGCTAGGATTGTTATTGTAAAGTGTCATTAGTTGTCATCTCAATGATGTACCTACAAAGTTCTTCGACCTGAGATCATCATTTGATTCCAGAATGCATAGTGACACACTTAAACGCTTCCTAACGATATTCCATAATTGGGTAGTAATATGGGTTGTTTTTAGGTGTGTTGTGAAACATGTCTTGGGATGTGAGCGGTCAAGCTAGAATTTACCCCTCCTTATAACGGGAGAATCGTCTCTGCCCCCCTCGAGGTATTGGATTGGAAAAGTGCATGGCCATGCCACTATGACTAAAGAGTTAGTTATGATTTGAATCCGATACTTGTTCGAGTGAAAATTTCGAGCTATCCAACAAGGGTGGCACGAATCTCACCTTGAGCTTGACTGATGTCATGTGGTAAAGGGATTGGTGCCGGTGTATATCAAAGGTTCAGTGAAAATTGATTTTGTACTTTTCCGGGGGTCAATATGTGCTACTAGGTACCGCTATTGACCAGTGAGTCGGAAAAAGTTTCCAGTGAACAACCGTTGGTGTATGAACCTATCGGGTCACACACTTAAGGGGATGGATTAATAAACATGCAAAGAATTGGTTCCTGTGCAAGTGGGAGATTGAAAGAAGTATGCCCAAGAAAATTCCGATTGATTGAAAGTTCCGATTTAGAATCGGATGTTCCAATTTAGAATCAGATGTTCCGATTATTTTCTAGACTCAAGTCAGAGAACAAAAGTTGCTTCGGAAGTTTCAATATGGTATCAGAAGTTCCGATGAGATGGAATTTATGATTTAGAATCGAAGAAAATTGTACTAATTAGAAGTTCCGATATGCATATTGGAAGTTCTGAGGTGGGAGAAAACAAATTAGATCTGTTACGGTGTCGTACTGGATTAAGAGACCAGAAATACCATGTCAGAAGTTCCGATCTAGGATCGGAAGTCCCGACGTGGGTAAAATAGATTGGATCTGTTAGAGCACAAATCGGTTTTAACCGATTTATTGGTTTCGAGATGTTGACCACCAGGGGCTCTCAGCCCTATATAAAGAGGGGAGGAGATCTTGAAGGACAAGCAATTGCATGGTTAGACCTAGCCACCAAGAACTCCTCTCCTCTCTTTCTTGATCTCAAAAGTTGAGATTGAGGATCTCCTGTTCTCACGTGCGGTGCTAGCACGTCGTCTTGAGAAGTGCTCCAATAGCGACGCTCGTGGACTTTATCACGTGAATAACTATGTTGCCTTCAGTCTTCACCGATTGGATTGGTGAGGAACGGTCGGGACGAAGAGGGAGAGGCAAGGATGCGCTTCCTAAAAATCTTCTTCCGCTGCACCTAACACGTGTTTTGCTAGAAGGTACTGATCTATGATCTCACACGTGCATGCTTCTTGGGCTTTGAGGAAATTTTTGAAATTTCTGGCTAGTGTAGTTTCTCCTTTCCCCAACAGTTCAGTTCTTCATAGCTTAAGGCTATTGCAAAAGTATTTGAAAATCTTGGGAGTGTGTTGAGAAAAATAAATCCTGACAGGAAACTTAATGTGACTGTTCCTGATTACATGGAGGGTACGGCAAACCTTGTAAATTCTATGTATAAGCAGGTATTGAAAAATACAATTTCCATTTTTTTGTTTCACATATAAAAGTATAACATTCTTCAACTATATTAAATCCTTCTTGTTGGATTGACAACTACATGCTCCTGGAGTCCTCATCGGTTCTCATGGTACTTTCTATGACTATCAAGTCGATGCAGTTTATTTACAATTTTCAACGGCATTTCATCTGAGAAATGAGAATGATAAATCTTTATTTTCTTCTCAGGGATGTAAGGTAAATTCCTATTGTATATTCACTGTATTGTTGGCATGTTAAATAGTTAGTTAGAGGGTACATGTAAGACAGTCAAAAGTTTTTTATTGTCAGATACAACATAACTGAATATATTACCCTATCCTATACTATTCATCTCAATGAATATTTTTTCCTGATGACCAAAGATATTTAGCTTCACCAAGCATTGCCTAATTTTGTTTATATAATTGCTTTGTATTTGCGATTCTCAACTCCTTATATTGAAAATATATAGGAACAAGTATTAAACTATTAAAGTACAAGTTCAATGCTCAAGCTGTACAACCTTAGGTGACAAATAGCAGATTATAAACTATTTTGTAACCGCCTTGTTCGGTTGGGCATATAGATTCTTGTGCAAAATTATTTCGGTGAGGGATCTGATTGCATGTCAGAACCTTATAACAGGAAAAAATTGCTCGGTTGGTCTTTATCTCAGTACTGTGTTGGTCTAGAGAACACTGTAACTGATACATCAGGTGTGCTTCTGACTTCTGTTACTAACATTTTGATAGATTAGCAACCTAGCTTTGTATGCTGAGAACCAATCACATGGAAGCATTGATGTATGCTGCCTTTTCCTTTATAAGAACCAAGAACTACGGAAAACATATGGGGTAGTAAAGCTGCTTATTGCAAAGAGGATGCTGGATTGTGAATGTGCCAGTAAGAGGTATTAAATTAGTGGTTAGAAAAGTACTATTTTGTCTTGATAATTAAGCGGTATTAAAATAATAAAATATTTTGATTTGCATCACATGTCTATCACATAATTCATAAACCTGGCACAGTACATAAAAGTATTACCATGTGTTTGGTTGGTGGGATATCCCGGGATGGCATGGGACGATCCTAATTTTAGCAGTGTTTGGTTGAGAGACTCAAATGATGGGATGATCCCAAAGGAGAGAATATTCCCTAAAATATGGAATAACCCTATCCCTAAAAATCAATAGGACGAGTCCATCCCATTTCCTCCCGAGACACAGCTGACTGAGGTGCTCCCATTGCAGGTGAGCATTTCCTCCTCCCTAACTGCCACAACATCGTCTTCGTGGCCACCGTATTCACTCTCGTCGCACCTTCTGCTCCCGCATCTAGCCATCCCAGGTCGTCGTCGCTCTGCTCCCACAAAAAATCCAGATCTAAGTCCGTCGCTCTACTCCCGCAAAAAATCTAGATCTGGCTGCACACGCGCGCTCCTGCTCGCGCTGCCTTCATGCGCGCTCCTGCTCCGGCTTCCTGCAGGTGCGTGCTCGCTGCTATGGCTTGCCTGCGTGCTACTGCAGGCCCATGCTCGCTGCTGCGGTTTCCCACGTGCAGCTGCGACTGCCCACTACTGATCATTTTTGGTTGCTTCTCATTCTTGTATGTTGTGATTGTATTAATTTATTATTTCTGTTTATTTTTACAGATCGGTTGCTTACTCAGATCTATGTTATTTCCTCACATGCAAGAGGTAAAATTATGCTGCTTTAGACTGGTGATTTTGTTTGCAAAATTATTGTTGTTAGCAAGAGCAAGATTAATCAATGTTATAGTATTTTTGTAACTACTGATTGAACATGATATGGCAACATCTGTTTTATTTTCTATATTTTGTGGTGTAGATGGAAATTAAGATCATGCTTTTAATTTTTGTGACTGTTGCACAAATATTATTGGCAATGATGGCCATGATTATTGACTCTAGAAAAAGAAAACGAACAGCAAGACAACAGTCGTTAGTGTATGAACCTATCGGGTCACACACTTAAGAGGATGGATTGAGAAACATGCAAAGAATTTGTTCTTATGCAAGTGGGAGATTGAAGGATATGCCCAAGAAAATTTTGTGGATCGGAAGTTCCGATAGGTAGTATCGAAAGTTCTGATTATTATCTGGTCTCGAGTCAGATAGAAAATGTTGTTTTGGAAGTTCCGATATGGTATCAAAAGTTCCGACGAGCCAGAAGTTCCAATTTGGAATCGGAGAGAATTGTACTGATCGGAAGTTCCAATATGGTATCGAAAGTTCCGAAGTGGGCGAAAATAGATTAGATCTGTTGCGTGTCATGCTGAATTGGGATACCTAAAATACCCTATCAGAAGTTCTGGTCTAGGTTCGGAAGTTCCGATGTGGGGTATCAGATTGGATTTGTTACGAATACGAATTAGTTTTAACTATTTTGTGGGTTTTGAGATGTGCACGACCAAGGGGCTTTCAGCCCTATATAAAAAGAGAAGGAGGTCTTGGAACAAGGAATAATCCTAGATTAGACATAGCCACCATAGACTCCTCTCCTCCCTTTCTTGATCTCAATCATTGAGGTCGAGGATTTCCCATCTCTAACGTGCGGTACCACCACGCTGTCGTGGGAGGAACTCTCCATCCCTGTATATGCGGACTCCGTGGAGGCGTTGCTCCAAAAGCGATGCTCGTGGTCATCACCACGAGGAAGGCGACTTCTTTATCGATTGGATCAGCGAGGAATGACCGGGATAAAATGAGGATAGTGAGAAACCAAGGGTTGGTTTCGGAGTCTATGATGAGTGATTGACAGATTTTACCCTCTGATTCGAAGGGGTCCCTCCAAAGGGGTTCGGAGGTTATTTCTCCGAAGGTGTTCGGAGGCTGGTTCTCCAAAGGTGTTCGGAGGCTGTGTTGGCTGTAGCTGTTGCAGCGGAGTGTGCCTGTCGGAGGGGTCCGACAGTACACAATGACTTGGCTGTACCAAAGGGCTCGGTACTTTGGGAGGTACACCAGAGTGTGTATCGGAAGCTGTTACCCAGAGAGGTCTCCGAGGTACTAGATACACTTGTCTATCTGTCTGTGGTGCGTAGGTGACTTCGGAGGCGATGGACGGTTCGTAGCAAGTGAACCTGGGTCAAGCGGGAGGCTTGATGCTAGGGGAGTAGGGAGATTCGTCACGAAGGCTACGAAGGGGTCAAGGTCAGACCTCGGGTCGAGGTGCGCCAGGAGAAGGCAGTAAGTGTGGAGTGTGACTCTGGGTGAAGGTACCCCGAGATGAAGTCCTCGGAGGCGAGGCACTTCGAAGGGTACTCCGAATGGAGTGATTTCGGAGTATGGTGGATCAAGTCCTCAGCAATGAGGCAAGGTGTTCGAAGTGTGCTCCGGAGGGAGACACTCGAAGGTATACCCGACGAAGGTCTCAGAAGTCGAGGTGCATCGAAGGCATGATCCGGGTGAGGATCGTCAAGGAGTGTACTCGAGGAGAGACACTACGACGAAGTGCTCATGGAATGCTTCATGCGGAGGCCTTGGACGAAGGAGGGACTTCGAAGGGTGGTACTCCGAAGGTGGGGCTTCGGAGTGAAGCAGGCTTCGGAGCGAAGCTGGCTCCGGAGTGAGGCTGGCTCCGGAGTGAGGTTGACTTGAGGTACTTTGGCCTTGCATGGCTTCGGTACACGGACTGATGGAGTTCGAGCTGGGAGAAGCTGCGAAGCCGTGGTGGTCCACTCCGAAGGTGTTGGTGCGAAGGCCCAAGGGCTTTGACGGCTTTGGCTCAAAACCGTCACTGTATCGAAGGCTGACTTCGGTGAAGCGAAGGCCGTCAGGCTCAAGGCTTCTCACCGAAGCTACCGCACCCCTCGCGTGCGAAGGGGGGCTTCAGAAGGGTCCAAAACTACAAAGGCTGACAGCGTCTGCTCTGCAAAAGCTGGTGTTGTCCCCTCTGCGAAGCTGACAAAAGAAGCCTCCAGATAAAGTAGACTACCAGTTGTACCCCCTTGTTCTGATGAGACAAAAACAGTGTAAACCCTAGGGGTAAAGTAGTCTATTCACAGGGTTGAATAGTGCCTATAAATAGTGGAGGCTGGCTAGGTCACATCAACACTTTTGAGCAGCCATTGTAGAACTCCTGTGCTAGCCTCCACACTCTTTGTATTCATCCTGTGAGTTCATTTTGTGTTCCCTGTTCAAGCAATGAAGCTTTGATTCTATTTTCTTTTACTGCTTGAACTTGTATGCATACTTCTCTGCATGCTTTGATTTCTCTATACTCCATTTTCTTGTGAGTTTTTCTGGAGAGGTGTGTGAGAAGCCTGTTTGAGCGAAGTGTGTTCGAGAGAAGTGTGTTTTTCAGTGTCTGTTCGCTCTGTGTAAACTGGAGGCTAGACCTCTCTGATTATTAGCGAAGCACTGGTCTTGGCTTAGATCGAAGCACGTTTTTCTTCCCTTGTCGTAGTCCTCGGCGAAGTCTGTTTAGTGTGCGTTTAGACCTTCGAAGTACGAAGCCCAGCACCAGTTGCTATCGCTGAGTATTTTGTCGAAGCCCTCAGAGGGAAGTACGCTCTTGCGAAGGGTGAAGTGTGAAGCCTGCTCGAAGGCACTCTGTGTGCGGAGCCTGCACTGACTTTGAAGAAGCTGAATTTTCGAGGTTGTGGGTGGAGCGAAGTCTTCTTGGCTTCGAACTTTTGCTCTTTGCGAAGCCTGTGTTCGGAGCTGTAAAATACCTCCGAACCAGAACTTCGAAGGGTGTGTTCGAAGCCTGTTCTGTAGAAGACAATATTAAAATAAAAGGCTATTTTTAGTCTGAAATTTTAAAAGCTCACATTCACCCCCCCTATGGTCGCCGTTTCCGGTCCAACAGATAGGCTCGATGTGCTTCATCATCCTCTTCTTCCGCTGCACCTAGCACGTCAAGTACTAGAAGGTACCGATCTATGATCTCACATGCGCATGGATCTTGGGTTTTAGGGAGGAAATTTTGAATTTGCCGGTTAGCGTAGCTCCCCTATTCCCCAACACCTTCTAGCACAAGACACGCTAGGTGCAGCGAAAGAAGATGTTGAGGAAGTGCGTCCTTGCCTGTCCCCGTTTCGTCTCGGCCGTTCCTCGCCAATCCAATCGGTGAAGATGACGTAGTTGTTCACGTGATAAAGTCCACGAGCGTCGCTATTGGAGCAACGCCTCCACGGTATCCACGTGTATAGGGATGGAGTACTTCCCACGACGACGTGCTAGCACCGCACGTGAGAACGAGAGATCCTCAATCTCAACTTTTGAGATCAAGAAAGAGAGGTGAGGAGTTCTTGGTGGCTAGGTCTAAACTTGTAATTGCTTTTCCTTCAAGACCTCCTCTCCCTCTCTTTATATAGGGCTGACAGCCCCTGGTCGTCAATATCTCGAAACCAATAAATCAGTTACAACCAATTTGTGCTCTAACAAATCCAATCTGTTTTACCCACGTCGAAACTTCCGATATTGGATTGAACTTCCGACATGGTATTTTTGGTCTCTTAATCCAATACGACACCGTAATAGATCCAATCTATTTTTGTCCACCATGGAACTTCCGATACACATATCGGAACTTACGATCAGTACAATTTTCTTCGTTTCTAAATCGGAACTTCTGGCTCGTCGGAACTTCTGAAACAACTTTTGCTCTCTGACTCAGGTCTAGAAAATAATCATAACTTTCGATTCCAAATCGAAACTTTTGATCAATCGAAATTTTTTAGGCATACTTCCTTCATCAACAAGGAACTAAATGTCTCAATATCCACAGAAAAATCTTGTGCCCTCGCAGTGCCGCCTCACCGACAACGTCGCCGGGGACGGCGACCCGATAGCCATCGCACAATGAGAAATTTGAATGCTAAAGATGACTTGTTACCATTGTATATGTAGTTCAATGTGTAAAGTTCTAAACATAAAGTGATTTTCGTACATTTTGAAAAACTTCTATTCAAACTAACATCTAAGAACAAGCTATGATGTGTCAATAGTATCTTAATTGGAAAGGCACATCATATATCAATCATACATGGAGAAACATTGACCTCATAAATAAATGATGTCCAGGAAATGGAAATGAGTAAATAATATAATTTTGTACTGCATGAGATATTGCCGGATAAATTCATCAAATGTTTCCAACAAAAAATTGACCTGCGGTGAGATTAAAATGAAGGACGGATGACACCTTATATCGATTTATAATATCTTTGAGGATTTTATTCGATGCATGGACCATATGAATATCGCCATTAGCATAAGGTGGACTATCATGTAGAACAAATGTAGCCTAATCAAATAGTCAAGAAACCAACAGAGCCATAATATGAATGCTAGAACCTGACCACTCAAGATTCTCGATTGATTCTTTCAGGACAGTAGATTGTGAATTTTGTGTAGGTAAATCATACTGGACACAAAAAGTAAAACTTACTGTTTATGCATACTGTCACAAACTAACAGATTAAGTACTTGACCTTGACAGCCAATAAATGTGAGTAGTGTATTCCCAGCATGCTCAAAATGATAATCCCAGAAGATTGTATATGGAATCCAAGTTCTGATTTCAGCATACATACATGTATCTAGTAAAAATCAAAAGGGAATAAATGTATTAAAATTGAAGGGAGTAATGAGATAAATAATATCCCCTATTAATGACAACATTAGCTGAAGCATTAAGAAATAAGATATCTTATTCTTGTGAACCAATGTGATGTTTGCAAAGTTTGTCTGTATGAAATATTTTACCTTAATCAGAGTATTGAGAAGAATCAAACAATTAATAAAATCAAAGGCCCATGCTTTGTGAATTCCAAATCTCAAAATAGGAGGCACAGTGGATTCTAATCTTGTCCAGTCTGCAACTAAAATATCATACATATGTATTAGATACGAATTAGAGCAGACCTAGTCTTCACAGTTAGTTTGTAATTACACAGATATTGCTCCCCACTTGCCATAGAAATTCTCAACAGATGTCCATGACCAACAAAAATTCAAATATCACGTTCCTAAGAGAAAATTTGAATCTCACCGATGGAGAGCAGCTTCCAGAACTGTGTGGTAGCATCTAGCTGCACGGTGCTATCATCCGAGAGAACCACCTGCACCAGTGCACCATCATAGGCAAGTCCTCCAACTGCACACACACAGAAACGAAGAAACAGATCCAAAACCATCAGATAGATCGAGCTTCACCCCCACAAAAACCTAACCAAAATCAACCGGATCGGGAAGCAAGAGAACAAAGGGGTGTCACACCTGATGGAGTGACATCTGGCGAGATAGCTGGCACAAAGGAGGAGCTGAGGAAATAGACTAGGAAGGAATGTATGCGCGGGAAGGAGATTTTAAGTGAATGGAAATGTATTTGTGTAATGCGTTTTGTAAGCCAGAAGGCGTAAAGTTGTATTGACATTTTCGCTAAACATGCACTATAAGTGTCGAACGATGAACAGTACGTAGGGAACACGGAAGAAAATAACATAGAAAAGTTCCCGCGTGAGAAACTGGTTGTCTTGTCCTCTGATTGGGTTCGTCCAAACCTCACCGGCGAGAGCGTGGCTCCAGCGATGCTATGACAAGCTGGTATCAGATTCAGGTTAGTTCGCTACTTGCACATTATCTGGGTTGGTCGGTAATTTCCCGTAGTCAGGTTGGCAGTTGCCTTCGGGTGTGACTGCCTTAATTCCTGTCGGGGTTCGATCGATTTGGAAGCAAGTGACATCCTAGCGCCTAGACAATCGCTAACTGTGCGACAGATTCTCGTGGGATTGGAAGAAATGGAGGACAAGCTCTTGGAAGCGGTGGCTGCTTTGTCTGCAAAGATTGATGGGATCGAGTTATCTCGATAGGAGCAATTCGCTCAGATTGATTTCAAGTTGGATGTACAGAAGAAACGTTAGGATCAAATGCAAGTTAAAGCGGATTTAATGATGGCTTCCTTGAGTCAAGTGAAACAAGATCAGGAACTCTTGGCACAAGTCCTTCGCAGATCAGTTTCTTCCTCAGTTCCCCCTGCTGGGAATGGATTACAGGGTGTTCCTTCTGTAATACCGTCTTCATCTGTGCCTTCTGATATGGTGGAGCGGGAGGGTAGTAGTTCTGACAACATTATGCGGCGCAATTGGGTTCCGAAAATGGATTTTCCTAAGTTTGATGGTACAGTGCGTGTTTGGTTGGATCAACGCATGACTTATTTTGACATGTACCAGATTCAGGATGGCTTTAAGGTGGCTGCTGCTTCTTTAAATCTGGTGGGGAAAGCGGCTCATTCGTACAAAGCTTGGCGGCAAAATGTGGGCAGACACAATTGGGTTGATTTTAGCGCTGCTATTGCATCAGAATTCGACACTCACTTAGATCAACTTAAAATGGATGAACTCTTGTGGTTGAGAGAAACTGGATCGGTGGATGAGTACAAAAGTATGTTTGATATTTTATTGTATCAAATACGGTTGTGTGATCAATCTCAGGCCGGAAATTTGTGGTTAGTGGGTCAATTTGTTCTAGGATTAAAGAAGGAGATTAAGGCTCATGTGCAATCTCAATTGCCCCTCACAGTGAGTCGGGCATATCATTTGGTATTGGCAAAGGAAGGATTATTGGAGGGAGCTGATACTAAGAAAAGGTGGGGTCCTCATCCAACTCATATAGCAAAATCTGCTGACAAATTAAAATTGGCTCCGGGGGAGATGTGGAAGGCTCATCAACTAAAGGAGTATAGGTGTGTGAATGGCTTATGCTTTAAATGTGGGGACAAGTATTCCCCTAATCATCAATGTGTGGTACCACCAGTGGTTCAGGTTCAAGCAGTGGAGTCTGTACCTACTCCAGAATTGTTATTTGATGATGTTCTTGATATTTTTACTGGAGGCAGGGATGGTGAGGAACATGAGCAGTTGTTTTTGTCCTTAAATGCTATAGATGGTCTCGAGGAAACTAATACTATCAAGCTCAATGCTATGGTTCAAAAACAGAACATAATTATATTGGTGGATTCAGGTAGCTCTCACAATTTTCTCAATGTGGCCATGTTGGACAAGGTGCATTTTCCATTAGAACCGATGGTTCCTTTGATAGTCAGAGTGGCTAATGGCACAACTCTAACTTGTTGCCAAAAGATTGCTACATTTGAATGGTGGATGCATGGGCATACTTTTTGTGAGGAAATGTGTGTACTTCAGTTGGGGGGTTATGATGCCATTCTGGGAATGGATTGGTTGGCTCGTCATAGTCCTATGAGTTGTGATTGGCAGAATAAAACACTGTCGTTTCAATACAAGGGACAATAGGTGACTTTGCAAGGACTTCAATGTGTTCCTGTTGAGGAGCCATGCTGAAGAGCGTGGGCCTCATGGCTCCAGATGTGATGAGGCATTGTCAATGGTAGTCAAAGGGGACTGAAAAGAGAGGGAAGATCTGTTGCGTCTGGGCCGCGTGTGACTCAGGTACACGGGCAGCGAGCGACTGTCGGGCAGAGGGGCCGTGAAGTCGGGCTGGCCCAATCTGGGTACATGGGCTAGGAGCAGTAGAGGATCCACTGGGCTGTTGACCGGGATGGACTCAGGTACACGGGCGGCGAGCGATTGCCGGGCTGAGGGAGCTGCGGAATCGGGCCGGCCCAATCCGGGTACCTGGTGCAATGCCGGTGGATGCTTTGTCAGTTTCGGCGCAAAACTGACGACCGCTGATCTTGGAACAGACCATCCAGAAGTGAAGCCGTAGTCGCTACGAAAGCTCCACTTCCGGATAAGTCATCTGTAAATAGGAGTTTACTATTTTGTCCTTAGGCCCACAGTTAGTCAGTCGAGTCTGTAAAAATATCCTAAGGGCAGTTGGGTCTTTTCCTTTTATTTCAGCGTCTGTAAAAAACCCTAAGGGTCTGGTGGAACATTCTAGGCTGATTGGGCAGCCTATAAATAGGGCCCCAATCCCTAGGGTTAGGTTACCCAAATTTCAGAAAACACTTTATCAAATATTGGGTCACTTTTTTACCATCTTCTTCCATTGTTTTCCACCGTCATCCAGATATTCTCCGCCGCCACCAGCTAGTTCATCTATTTTTGCTTTCCGATTAGCACAGCGTTCCAGTTTTCCCCATTCATGGGTTTTGGGCGCTGGTTTTCCCCCGCTTGAAGTTCCTGTGTGCTGAAATCCATGAACACGTGCACAAATTTCCTGTGTGCGTGTCCTGGGATTTGGCGCTGGGATTTCCTCAAGGTAGCAGGGCAGGCGTAGCTAGCTCAGCTAGCACAGCGTCATAGCTGTGCAGCCACCAGGTTGCGTCGCTGGCGTGCGGATAGGACTTGCGTGTTGTAGCCCCTACGGCCAGCTAGCGCACCAGCCAGCAGCTTTGTTCATCCTGCGAAGCAGGAAGTCACGCGAAGCCTGCAGCCGGCGTGTGGTGTGCATCTTCGGGAGGTCGGCCAGGATTTTCTGTGGCTACAAGGTGTGGTGTGAAGATTCCAAGGTGGGAGGTGTCCAGGCAGCTGTAGCTGCGTTGCTGTTTGCATACGGCAGCCTAGGATTTGTGGCAGTGCGTGGGTTCGGATGCCAGCAGAAGCTGCTCAAGCGTCTAATGTGCTTTGCATGTTCGGTCAAATGCTTCAACAGGCATCTTCCATGAACAGTCGGTGTGTTTCCTATTTCCCATACATGAGCAGTAATTTCAGTATTTTTGATTCCCTGTCATGCTAGTCATTTACTGCTTTATCTGAGTTAAGATCATCAACAGCAAGATTCACTATGTAGATTAATTTCTGGAATGATTGTTACTATCAATATATTTCTGTAGTATTTTTCAGATCATTTATGGGGATTGTTCTCATTTGCTTTTAGTTTATCTGATTAAATGCCTGAGTATTATTGATAAATTGATTTGTGGTGCTTGAAATGCCTATGAATTAATTGATCTGCTAATCTGCCTTTAAGCACTGTGTTGGTGTCTTTTCGTTTAGGACACCGGTTGTTTTTAGGCTAGATTATTTTAAGTACCTGTGATTTGTTCTTGCTTCGGTGGTTTGTTTATCGAGGTGCGTTGGGTATTGGGAGAAGGCCATTGATTCGAAAGAATTTTTTAGGCGCCCATTCACCCCCCCTCTGGTCGCTACTTTCGGTCCTACAAGTGGTATCAGAGTCTGGTTAGTTTTTTCCATACCTTAACCGGTTCTAAACCTAGTAGTGATCATGACTTCTCCTGGAAATGTCCCGTCCTTGGAAGCTTATGGCTATAATTATTGGAAGACTCGCATGTGAGCCTATCTCATGAGCCAAAGATCGGACATTTGGGACATTTGTGTTCACACTACCTTCACCATATTACCAATTGCTGAGCGTAATACTCCTGGTATTGTCGCCCAGCATCTGAACAACAACAAAGCGGTGAACATTTTGTTTTTTGGATTAGGTCCCGCTGAATTTGAGCATGTGAGCCATCTCTCCACTGCGAGAGAGATCTGGGCTACCCTCCAGGCACACCATGAGGGTACAGCCTAGGTCAAGGCTCGGCTCTATCAGACCTACCGGCGTGAATATGAGAACTTCACACAAAAGCCGGGTGAGTGTATTGAAGCGTTGTTTGGTCGTTTTCAATCGATCATAAACAAGCTTCAGGACAACAAGGCTGAGGGTGTTCAGTTAGTCTTAGATCATGAGCAAGTGCTCAAGGTTCTCCATACCTTGGACCCTACGATCTGGGAGATCAAGGTATCCTCTATCATTGAGAGCACTTCTTATGATACCTTGACCATTTCTGAGTTGTTTAGCAAGCTGAAGGCCACTGAGGTTGATATCCAGTTGAGATCAAATCTCACTGGGTCTGGTCCAAAAACCCTGGCTCTTGCTACACCTTTTGTTGATCCCTCTTCTGTGAGCTGTGTTGGGTTCTCTTTGATGTATATCACTGAGGACCAGCTCGAGTCGTTAGGAGATGATGACCTGTGTCTTTTTAACAACCGGGTGCGTCGTGTTTATGACAAGAGAATGTTCAAAAGACACGGCACGAAATCCGGGTGCTTTGAGTGTGATGACCTGGGACACTTCATCGCCGACTGCCCCAAGCGCAATGGTCACAAGAAGGGCACTGGTGGTGGCTTCCACGACTCCGGCAAGCACGATAGCTCCTCCTTCACCTAGGGCAAGCCAAAGACCAGATTCTTCAGAAAGGCCCTGAAGGACTACCGGCGAGAGAACAAGAAGCACGACAAGGCTTTCTTCGCCGAGATGGAGAAGAGCTACTCCAAGCGTTCAACGTCTTCTTCCTCTTCATCGAGCTCAAGCGATGAGGAGATCATCATCAGGAAGGGGAAGGACAAGGATGATCCGGTGGGCCTTTGCTTCATGGCCTTCGAGGACAGACTGAAGAGCCGCTCACATCAGCACCAAAGATCCCACAAGAGCTTCTGCTCAATGGCTCTTAGGGATAAGGAAGAGAAGGGCTCCTTCAATGACTCCGACGACGACGACAACGAAAAGGTATCATCTTATGAACGTGAAATCGTTGATTTACTTGAAAGCAATCGTCAGGAGTTAAAATATCGGGAAAAACTGCTTAGAGGGGCTAAGAAGAGGATAGATGAATTAGAGAATGAGCTTGCCGTGGCCAACGACAGAATTGAGAGTCTATCTTCTTCCCCTTGCTTGGGTGATAGCAGTGAGTGCCCAAAGTGTGAGGTGCTTCTGTGTGACCGGTCGACTCTGAAGTCCAGGTACACAGAAAGGGTTGATGAGAGGGACGATTTGGCCACTGAGCTTGAAAGCACTCAGCTGGAGCTGAAAGATGCTCAAGCCACTGTCGTCGTGCCCTGTGCTGATTGCCCATCTCATCTAGCTAGTCTAGCTGAGCTGAAAGCCAAGGGCTATGCGCATTTGGGTGATTTGGAGAGAGTGAGAGTTGAGCTGGCGCGGACTAGGCTAGAGCTTGAGACACTGTCAGTTCCACCCACTGTTTGTGAGAACTGCTTGTCTCTTAGACTGGAGTTGATTAAGCTGAAAGCTGAGAAGTCTGTCCAGGTAGATAGCGAGTGTGAGACCTGCTTGTCTCAGGTGGAGGTTCTAGCTTCCTTGAGAGAGGAGCTAGCTGATTCTCAGAATGAAAATTTTTACCTCCGTTCTATCCTGAGTTGGATTAGTGCCAGAGAGCCACAGCTCGGCATGATGATCTAGTAGTTTAAGAGGCAGGATGGGTTTGGCGTAGGCTACACCTACACCAAGGCTGACTTTGAGAGTGCCATTAGCCGGGCAGTGGAGTGGAGTAAAATGACTCCTGAGCAGAGATATCCCAAGACTCACTCCACTGAGTCTTTCCAGGCTAGTCATCCCAAGGATGGAGTGATCCATGAATATCCTAAAGCTCCACCAAAGAAGCCCATCTAGGTTCCAAAGCCCAAACACCTCCACACTTCTCTTGACTCTCTTCCTGGATCCTCTAAACCCAAGAACACTACACCAAACACCACTAAGCCCAAGAACCCCAAGCCTCAACCACATCCCAAGAAGCCCACCTATCATTGTGAGTACTGTCAGAGAGACGGGCATCTTGCGGAGTTTTGCTTCAGGAGGAAGCGGGTTGAGAGAGCAGAGAGAGCTCGTGTTGGTCAGGAGCAGTTCTACCAGCAGGGTGGTAGACTGAGAGTTCCTCGACGTGGGGAGAGGCTGGAGGCCAGGCCACGTCGTGTAGGTGGTAGTAGAGGAGACGGCTTTTCATGACCGTGCTCCAGATGGTGGTGTTCATTCCGGTAGAGCTCTAGGCCGTTTTGGCGACGGTCCTGGACCTCGTGGCCGAGGCTTTAGGCAAAACCGAGGACAATGCTTTGAGCCGCGTGTTGGTCCGAACTCTTATGATGATTTATACTTTCCGTCTTTTGAGCAGATGGCTCGACATTGGTTTAGCTCTTTTGCTAAACCTGGTGCCGGATCATTTGCTCCCCCTTACAACCACTGATTGTGCAGGATCGGGGACTGGAGGACGTTTGGATCATGGACTCAGGATGCTCTCACCACATGATGGGACATCGCAGATGGTTCTCCAGTCTCACTCCCCCGAGCTCCAAAGAGTACATCACATTCGGGAACAGTGGTCAAGGGAAGGTAAACGGTATTGGCTCAATTCGCATCTCTAATCATTTCTCTTTGAAGAATGTTGCTTTGGTTGGAAATTTGAACTTCAATTTGATTTCTGTTTCGCAACTTCTTGAGGATGGTTTGGAGGTTCATTTTAAGAAGGGCAGTTCTTCTGTGATGGATTCTAGAGGGTCTTTGATTTGCCAGATCTTACCTTTTGGTAAGGTTTTTCGGATTGACTTCTCTAGTTCTTTTGGCCCTTCTCGTTGTTTGATTGCTGGATCCTCCTCTAAGCTCTAGAAGTGGCATAGGAGGTTAGGTCATTTGAGTTTTGATCTGCTAGTCAGGTTGAGCTCTACGGATCTCATCCGAGGATTGCCCAAGCTTAAGATAGAGAAGGATCTAGTTTGCCATCCCTTTCATCATGGGAAAATGGTTGCCGCTTCTCACTCACCTGTGACTCAGGTGATGACTTCGTATCCAGGCGAGCTGTTACACATGGACACTGTTGGTCCAGCTCGGGTACACTCAGTCGGTGGGAAGTGGTACGCGCTTGTGATTGTTGACGATTTTTCTCGATTCTCGTGGGTTTTCTTTTTGGAGTCTAAGGATGAGACTTTTAATTTTGTTCATGACCTGATTTTGAAGCTGAAGAATCAGAACAATGGTCGGATGCGAGCAATTCACTTCAACAATGGCTCCGAGTTCAAGAACTCTCAGTTCGTCAGCTTCTGTAGTGATCAGGGTCTTGACCATCAGTTTTCTGCTCCTTACACTCCCCCACAGAACGGCGTTGTGGAACGAAAGAACCGCACGCTAGTCAAGATGGCTAGGACGATGCTCGATGAGCACAGGACTCCTAGGCGCTTTTGGGCTGAAGCCATGAACACGGCTTGCTATCTGGCCAACCACATTTTTTTAGAGCTTACCTAGGTAAGACTTCATACGAGTTGTGGTTTGGCAGACAGCCCAAGGTGAGCCACTTGTGAGCGTTTGGCTGCAAGTGCTTTGTGCTCAAGAAGGGAGGGCATTTGGATAAATTTGAGTCTCGTTGCTGGGATGGAGTTTTTCTTGGCTATGCTTTGCATTCTCGACGCTTCCGTGTTTGGAACCTCGACTCCCAGCAGCTTGTCGAGACTTGCGAGGTTTCATTTGATGAGTTCTTGTCTTCTTTGACTCCTTTCGAGCTTTTTGGTGATGGTGAGCTCGGAGAGTCCATCTTCGAGGAAGATGAGGACACTCTAGCTGTTGATGAGGGTGGGCCTTCTGCACCTCCTACAGAGCCCACACCTTCTGAGACTTCGACTGAGGACGAGGGCGGACCTCTGATCACTTCTTCCACTTCAATCGAGCCCCCTCAGTCGAGTTCAGAGGTGCCAGCTGCTGACTCCGGTGAGGTAACTTCAGATCACCAGGGATCCCGAGCAGTTCAGCGCGATCACCCCTTAGAGCTTATCATCGGTGATTTGTCTGCGAGGACTTTGCGTTCTTCTGTTGTCTCTCTTGCTGTGTTTGCTGAATCTGCTTTTGTTGCATCTTTTGAGCCTAGAGACGTTTCTCATGCTCTTTCTGATTCGAATTGGATTAATGTTATGCAAGAAGAGCTTGAGAATTTTGTCCGAAATCGGGTTTGGACATTGGTTGTGATGGGGGAGTGGTCCCGATCTTCCGATAGGTAAAGGATAAACTTGGGTTGGTGGAGAATCTCGACGTTGGCGATCCAAGGCTCCGGTCCGGCGGATCAAAACCTTGCAATCGTTACACCACTGTCTCCGTTGGTTATCAACCACGCAGGACGCGATTGACCTCGCCACGAAGGCTAATTCCTGCAAGAGAACCCAAGAACACAAGCAAGAACAGGAAGGATACAAATCGAATGCCAAATCACAGACAAACGAAGATAAGGTGAGGTTTCACAAACGCCAATGCAGCAGCCAATCGGTCCGGTGCAAGAGGCGGGATCTAAACACAACAGTGTAGATGCAACAAAGCAAAACCTAACCCTAGAGTTGGCTGGCGTGAGAATATATAGGGCGGCGGCCTGTGGAAGGGGAACAGACTTGGGCTGTGGGCTAGAAGACATACAGACTCAGATTATGGCCAACATGGCCCAGTTCTGTCACGCAGTACTGTTTTAAATACACAGGACGACTCGAGAATCCAAATGAGGTGAAACCAACGGCAAACGATCCGTCTTCTCCTCAGCTTTCCAAAAAGTCAAAGAACGCGCCAATCGGACTTCGTATGAGGAAGTTATGCCCATTTTGGTGAAAGGTGGTCGATGTAGTCCGAACCAGCGAATTCTTGACTTCAAATCATCCGTGCGGCTCCGTCTTCAACTCCAACTCTCCTATTCCATCTCCCATGTTCCTAAGCAACAAAATATCACTAGTATTCAGTAGCATCCCATCCAAACAAATATAATCAAAGTTGCTAAGGAACGAATTAACCTCATGGTTCAAGCGACGGGCACGGGCGCGTGTGATTGGTCCTTGTAGTTGAATTGTAGGTGGAGGCTCCATTTGTGTATCATGTGAAGTGATGTCCTCATCATCCTCCCCCTCTTGAATTGGAGTCGTCCTCGACTCAAGCTCATCATCATCTCCCAAATAGGGCTTTAAATCTGAAATGTTAAATGTGGGACTAACCCCAAAAGCTGCAGGCAACTCAAGCTTATATGCATTGTCATTTATCTTCTCAAGCACACGGAAAGGACCATCAGCACGGGGCATCAATTTAGACTTTCGTAAATCAGGAAAACGATCCTTGCGCAAGTGCAACCAAACAAGATCACCCGGTTCAAATGTTATTTCTTTTCTACCCTTACTACCATAAGCACGATATTTCTCATTCATTTTCTCTATGTTTGCTTTAGTAGTTTCATGCATCTTAAGTAATAATTCAGCACGTGTAGTAGCATCAAAGTTCAAGTTTTCAGATGGTGGTAATGGTAGCAAATCAATAGGAGCACGCGGATTAAAGCCATAGACCACTTGAAACGGACTTACCTTAGTAGTGGAGTGTACTGACCTATTATATGCAAACTCAATATGAGGTAGACACTCTTCCCAAAGCTTCAAGTTGGTCTTCAAAACAGCCCTCAACATGGTGGACAATGTGCGGTTGACGACCTCCGTTTGTCCATCCGTTTGGGGGTGACAAGTAGTAGAAAACAGCAGCTTCGTCCCCAACTTATGCCACAATGTCCTCCAAAAATGACTTAAGAATTTGGCATCACGATCTGAAACGATGGTATTGGGAACTCCATGCAAGCGTACGACCTCTCTGAAAAACAAATCAGCAACATTTGTAGCATCGTCGCTCTTGTGACAAGGTATAAAATGCGCCATTTTAGAGAAACGATCTACCACCACAAAAATATTATCTCTCCCCCTCCTAGTTCTGGGTAATCCTAACACAAAATCCATGGAAATATCCTCCCAAGGTACACTAGGAACGGGCAGAGGCATATAAAGACCATGTGGGTTTAGACGGGACTTAGCTTTATTGCAAGTAGTGCATCGTGCCACATAGCGCTCAACATCGCGTCTCATCCTAGGCCAATAGAAGTGTGTGGACAGCACATCTTCGGTTTTTTTGATCCAAAATGACCCATCAAACCACCACCATGTGCTTCCTGCAATAACAACAAGCGAAGAGAGCTAGCCGGCACACATAACTTGTTAGCACGAAAAAGATATCCATTATTCAGCACATATTTGTTCCAAGCACGGTCATCGGTACAATTTGCAAAGGCATCTTTGAAATCCAAATCAGTAGCATACATGTCCTTCAATGTTTCTAAACCAAAGATCTTATAATCAAGTTGAGAAAGCAATGTATAACGTCTAGATAAAGCATCGGCAATCACATTATCTTTCCCTTTCTTATGCTTAATGATATATGGAAAAGTCTCAATAAATTCTACCCATTTAGCATGTCGTTTATTCAGATTTGCTTGACTACGTATATGCTTCAATGCTTCATGATCAGAATGAATAATAAACTCCTTAGGTAGAAGGTAATGTTGCCAAGTTTCAAGCACACGCACTAAGGCATATAATTCCTTATCATAGGTAGAATAATTCAACTGTGGGCCATGTAATTTTTCACTAAAATAGGCCACGGGTTTACCTCCTTGTAGCAGCACACCGCCTAATCCAAACCCACTAGCATCACATTCTAACTCAAAAGGCTTACTGAAGTCGGGTAGCTGAAGTAGAGGTGCATGTGTAAGACGATCTTTGAGTGTGGCAAAAGCTTGTTCATGTGTTGGCTCCCAAGTAAAAGTAACTCCCTTCTTGGTCAACTCATGCAAAGGGCCGGCTATGGTGCTGAAATCTTTCACAAAACGCCGGTAGAAACCTGCAAGACCAAGAAAACTACGTACCTGTGTGATAGTTTGGGGTTGCGGCCAGCTGTTGATTGCTTCGACCTTTGCCGCATCAACCTCAATACCCTGTGAAGTGACAACATATCCAAGAAACACAACTCGATCCGTGCAAAATGTGCACTTCTCAATGTTACCAAACATTCTAGCTTCACGGAGGACAGAAAAAAACAGCACGTAGGTGTTCAACATGTTCAGTGAGAGACTTGCTATAAACCAAGATATCATCAAAGTATACAACCACAAAGCGTCCTATAAAGTGCCGTAGGACTTCATTCATCAAGCGCATGAAGGTACTAGGTGCATTAGTAAGTCCAAAAGGCATGACAAGCCACTCATATAATCCAAACTTTGTTTTAAAAGCAGTTTTCCATTCATCACCTAGTTTCATGCGAATTTGGTGGTAGCCTGTAACGCCCCGATTTAAACAAAATCGAGACATTATTGAATTTCATAAGAAAAACAATAATACAAGAGGTTCATCATGCGACAACCGTACATACGACATTGTTCATGGTACGCAGACCATATTTATTACATCATTGTTTTAATAAAACGGTAGAGTAAAATAATTAGAAAACGGCATGACGAACTTCTTCTCCAGGATTTTTCTTCTTGACTGGGTTGCTACTCCAGACCGTCTTCAAGATATGCATCCTCTGTGGGGTCCAACGGGTATGAGTACAAAAAGTACTCAAGAAGCCACCGCAAATGCAAATAATATGCAGGATAATAAACAAGGAAGGATAAAGGCTAACAATGCGGAATAAAGCAGTTGCAGTTATGGCATTTAGTGTAATCATATTTTAATCATGCGGAAAGTAAATATGAGCATCATCAACATCAACTAACTCGAGGAGTACGTTTTACCTCCTCGCACAACAGTCCTTACATGTCAATCCATCATGCACATACATATTCAAAGTAAACTAACTGGGGGATGTCACGCAACCCGCCCTTGACCGTGGGCTCGGCTTTTCGAAAAGATTTAAGACTCTGATCAGAGATGTACTACTGTACCCACAAGGCACGCACTCATCTCAACGAGATGACCCATTTCACGGGAACTCGTGCCAAAACCTCAATATGAGGTGTTCCAAGCGATAACCACCCGCTCTAGGTTTCGCCGGCGCGCCGGGCCGCATCCCGGCTAACGTCGCACCCCCTTTTGCGCCACATTGGTACAAGTCACCCGCAGGTGCAACTTGACCCATCTCCAAGTGGTGGCCTCGGTTTGGAACAACCCATACCTTAGTTAGGACTTACCCACTAGACTTGTGGTTAGTACGTAAGTGTATTGCAACGGATCCCTCAGACCGGTCCTTATAGTGCCCCGGGTGCGACTGACCAATGCCCTAGCTTGCACCCGGAACCCACCATGCATACACTCACAACCATGACTCATCACCAACAGAATTTCCAAGGATAAGAAGCAACGGGGATCATATAATAGAACCATCTTGCTACGACTCATTTTTATCCTATAGCGGCCGTGTCAATACATTGGACACTAGCTAATATCATTGATCATATGGTGACAAGGAGGTTAGGCGAGATAGCATGGCTTGGGTTGCACATCAAGGTCGGGGGATCCTAAATAAATATACTGTAAGGGTTCATTTGACTAATGCATATACATAACCTATGTGTTTTAGCGATAGTCAATTCAGACATGGGTTCAATATGCTCAAAAGAATGGTTTGGTGACTTGCCTTGTTCAGCAAAGGGAGAGGGAGGGACTTCGGGGAAGTACTCCGGCTCCTCGGCGACGTCGTAGTCTTTTTAATATAAAGTAAAATAAAAAGAACACAACATCCAATCAAACAGTATAACATTACATTATAAACACGTAAGTTTAAGTTGGTTTGATTATAAATAAAATAAATTCAAAGATTAAAGTTCTGAAATTTATTTCTCCATTAATTTAAAGTGAATCTAAATGAATTATTGTTTTTCATAAAAAGGGTTTTTAAGTGTGTATAATACTACATTAAGTTTTCTAATCAATTTAATTTAAATGATTTAGAGAAAACCCAGTGGTTTTAGTGTTTAAACAGTAAGGGACAATTATATAAATTTTCTGGAATTTAAAGATTTAAATTTACATTTAAATCCTAAGGGCATTTGAATACTTATTTAAATAAACATGAAAATGTCCAAATAAACCTACTGTTTTTATTGCATAAACATGTAGAGAATAATTTTATGAATTTTCTAAAATTGGAATGGCAATTTTTAGAGTTCAAATGCATTAGATATGAATTTTACAAGTTTAAAAGCATTTCTGGAATTTATTTTCAAATTTTAAACCTCTCGGGTCCACGGTGAGCCAGGCCCACGGTGAACCCGCGCACTGTGCGCGTGCGCCGGGTCGATCTGGACCGTCGGATCCAGATCCGACGCGCGAGGGCGAGGCGGGACGCGTAAGTCGCGATGGACGGCCAGGATTAAAACGTGCGAACCGGTACCACGTGGACGCACAGGATTAAACGCGGGTTTTAAATACAGATGGACGCACGAGATTAAAACGTACCCCTTCGCCGAGATCTAACGGATCAGATTAATCCGCACGCGGGGATTAACTATCACCGTCGGATCCAGATCGCACGGTCGTGCGTGAATCCGACACGGCACGGGTACTCGACCCGTGCCGGTCGTCTTCTCCGACGACGGCGAGCGGGCCAGCGGCCACGGCGAGCGACGGCGACCTAGTCTAAGGCCTAAAATGGGACGAGGGTGCTACGGGGATCACGAGGGTACCCTTGCGGCGAAGAAAGGTCGACGGAGCGTGGCCGGCGACGAGTGAAGGCGGCGGAGGCGTTCGGGTCCTTGGCGGCGACGGCGATCCGGCGAGGTTCGTCGTCGATGGAGTGGTGGCCGAGGTTGGTGAGGTCCCGGCGGTCACGTTGGTGGCGGAGGCACGGGCGGAGGTGGTCCGGTGCGACGGCGAGCGGTGGCCGGAGGCGAACCAGAGGGAATGCGCTAAAGCTTGGAGTGAGGGCGTTCTGTGCGTTCTCGCGACGTGTAGGCGTGGGGGTGAAATGCGGGTGGCCAGGGGGTTTAAATAGGGCCATCGGCGGGGGCAGAGAGGGCGTAGTCTACGTTGGCCGGGAGTTAACGCGTTTAAACGCCGGCGAGGTTCGGGCGACACGCAGGTTCATCGAACCGGGACGCAATCGGGCGGGGTTTAAAGGGGGAAACGGTCGCCGGAGCGCGGGGGATTGAATGCCGGGCTCAATTTGAGGGGAGGGGGTCGGGAGCAACGGATCCGAGGCGCGTTATTGCGTCGGCCGGCGAGGGGGGGAATTTGGGGGGCGGATCTCGCGGAGACGACGAATCCGACAGGTGGGCCAAAGCGGTCAGCGGGAGCGAGTGCGTGGGAGAGGGGGGCTGACAGGTGGGGCCGGGTTGTCGGGTGCGCGCGCGAGGGAAGGGGATCGGCGCCGACATGTGGGGTCGGCTTGTCAGCCAGGGACGCGCGGGGTAACGGGCTGGGCCGGGAGAGAGGGAAGGGAGGGGAGGAGCCCATTACTGTTCCAATCCTTTTCTGAATAAAAATAATTCCAGAAAATAGATTAAAATATTAGGGCTACTTCCAAGGTTGATAAAAATTTATAAAAATTCCCAAAATTATATTTTGGTCTTAGGATCATATACAAAAAGTTTCACCTCCTGATTTGGTCATCTACTCTATGTTGTAGTTCAAAAGGGTATAAAAGAGTATTAAAAGTATTTTCTGAAATAATAATTCCAAGAAATTGAATTTATTACTATTTTTATTGTTTTGAAAATTTGGGGTGTTACAAACCTATCCCCCTTACAAGAATCTCGTCCTCGAGATTGGAACGCTACTCGAATAGCTCGGGGTATTGGGCTTTCAGCTCGTCTTCTTTTTCCCAAGTGGCTTCTTCTGCGGGATGGTTGTTCCATTGGACTTTGCAGAAGCGGACGACGCGACTTCTGGTTACTCTCTCCTTGGTTTCCAAGATCTTGACGGGTCTCTCTATGTAGGTCAAGTCTTCTTGGACATTGAGCTGCTGAAGGTCGGCTTGCTCGGTGGGCACACGGAGGCACTTCTTCAGCTGAGAGACATGGAACACATCGTGAACTCCTGCCAAGGATGGAGGCAGTTCAAGTTGATATGCCACTTCTCCTTGTCGACGGAGGATCTGGAAAGGTCCGACGTAGCGGGGTGCTAGTTTGCCTTTCATGTTGAACCTTTGAGTGCCACGGAGGGGAGTGACTCGGAGGTAGACATAATCGCCCTCCTCAAAGGCTAGATCTCTTCGACGGTTATCGGCGTAGCTCTTTTGCCTGGATTGGGCTGCCTTCAGTCGGTCTCTTATGATCTTAACTTTCTCTTCGGCTTCTCTCAATAAATCTGTCCCAAACAGTTGTGATTCTCCGGTTTGATCCCAGAGCAACGGCGTTCTGCACTTACGCCCATAGAGTGCTTCGAACGGGGACATTTGCAGGCTGGCTTGATAGCTGTTGTTGTAGGAGAACTCCGCATAAGGCAAGTTCTTGTCCCACATTCCGCCAAAGTCTAGAGCACAAGCTCTAAGCATATCCTCCAATATCTGGTTGACCCTTTCGGTTTGACCGTCGGTCTGTGGATGATAGGCGGTGCTAAAGTTCAGCCGGGTGCCGAGTTCCTCTTGAAGGTTCTTCCAAAACTTGGAGGTGAACTGACTCCCGCGGTCAGATACAATCTTCTTGGGAACTCCGTGGAGGCACACGATCCGGGTCATATACAACTCAGCCAACTTGGCGACGGTGTAAGTTGTCTTGACCGGAACGAAGTGGGCTACCTTGGTGAGTCGATCAACGATCACCCAGATAGAATCATGACCAGCTTGGGTCCTGGGCAGTCCCGTGATGAAGTCCATTCCTATTTCTTCCCACTTCCATTCAGGGACTTTGAGGGGTTGAAGCAGTCCGGCAGGTCTCTGATGCTCTGCCTTGACTCGCCGGCATGTGTCGCACTTGGCCACATACTCAGCTATTTCTCTCTTCATGCTGACCCACCAATATTTCTCCTTCAGGTCTTGGTACATCTTCGTACTCCCGGGATGAATGGAGTAAAGAGTATCGTGAGCTTCTTGAAGGATGAGAGTCTTCAACTCAGGTATGTTGGGTACGCATACTCGGTTTCCGAACCAGATGGTACCATGTTCATCCTCGGAGAATCCGGGGGCTTTACCCTTCCTCATGTTTTGCTGGATCTCCAGGATGTCTGGGTCTTCCTTCTGCTTCTCTCGGATCTGGTCTATTAAGACAGGCCGAGACTCCAAAGCAGCGAGGTACGCTCGAGTGGTGATCCCTAGGTTTAGCCTTTCCATCTCTTTATAAAGTAGAGGAGCCTGGTCTTGAATCATGATGGCATTGCAGTACCCTTTTCGACTAAGGGCGTCTGCCACCACGTTCGCTTTGCCCGGATGATAATGGATGCCCAAGTCGTAATCCTTGATCAGTTCCAACCATCTCCTTTGCCTGAGATTCAGATCTGGTTGGGTGAATATGTACTTGAGGCTCTTGTGGTCGGTGAAGACCTCACACCGGTTTCCCACAAGGTAATGTCTCCATATCTTCAAGGCATGAACCACGGCTGCTAGTTCCAGGTCGTGGGTTGGGTAGTTCAGCTCATGCGGTCTCAATTGCCGGGAGGCGTAGGATATCACTTTCCCTTCTTGCATTAAGACACATCCCAATCCTTGACGAGAGGCATCACAGTAGACGTGGAAGTCTTTCCGGATGTCTGGCAGAGTCAGAATGGGAGCTGACACAAGCTTCTTCTTGAGAGTCTGGAAGCTTTCTTCGCAGTCGGGGGTCCAATCAAACTTCACCTCTTTCTGCAGAAGTCTGGTCATGGGCTTGGCGATCTTGGAAAAATTCTCGATGAACCGGCGGTAGTATCCGGCCAATCCGAGAAAACTCCGGATCTCGGTCACGGTCGTTGGCTGTAGCCAGTTGGTTACCGCTTCAACGGTGGTTGGGTCTACTGCTATTCCTCCGGCAGATATGACATGGCCGAGGAACTTCACCTCAGACGACCAAAATTCGCATTTGCTGTATTTGGCGTACAGTTGCTGCTCCCTTAGCTTTCCGACGGTCAGACGGAGGTGAGTCTCGTGTTCTTCCTTGGTCTTGGAGTAAACGAGGATATCGTCGATGAATACCACGATGAACTTGTCCAAGAACTCCATGAATACATTGTTCATCATGTTCATGAAAAAGGCCGGGGCATTCGTGAGTCCGAACGACATCACAGTGTACTCGTAGAGTCCATAGCGGGAGGTGAAAGCAGTCTTGGGTATATCTTCCTCCCTGATCCTCAACTGGTGATAACCTGACCTGAGGTCAATCTTGGAAAACACCGAGGATCCTTTTAGCTGATCGAACAGGTCGTCGATCCGAGGCAATGGGTATTTGTTCTTGATGGTTACGTCGTTCAAGGCTCTATAGTCCACGCACATCCTCTTGGTCTTGTCCTTCTTCATGGCAAATATGACCGGTGCACCCCAGGGTGAGGTACTCGGTCGGATGTAACCTTTCTGCTCAAGGTCTCCGATGTTGCTCTTGACTTCGGCTAGTTCATTGGCGGCCATTCGGTATGGGCGTTTGGAGATTGGAGTGGTCCCCGGGACAAGCTCGATTCTGAATTCGATGTCCCGTTTGGGAGGCATTCCGGGCAGATCCTCGGGGAAAACATCTGCAAACTCCTTGACTATTGGCACCTCTTCAAGAGCTATCGAGCGAAGGGACGCTCCGAGTGGTTTGCGACTGACCATCCGGAAGGTGACGGTTACGCCTTCAGGACTGGTCACCGTGACGGACTTGTTGGCACAGTCAATCACTCCCTTGTGCTCCATCAACCAATCCATACCTAGAATAAGGTCGATTCCGGTGCATTGGATGAGGACAGGCTCGGCCCGAAACAGCACTCCTTGGATGTCAAGTTGAACCTTAGGGCTGTAGAAGCGAGCTGAGGTCCTATTACCGGGGGTGGCAATCACCATGGGAATTGGTAGAGGGAGCACGTCCAGATGGTTTGTTTTTGCAAAATCTTCAGAGACAAAGGAGTGGGTTGCTCCAGAGTCAAATAATATGACGGCCGGTACGGAATTCATAGTAAACGTACCGAGTACGACTTCAGGAGCCTCCTGAGCTTCCTCCGCGCTGATGTGGTTGACGCGGGCGCGAACGGCCTGGTGGGGTGCTGCGCCTTGGTTCTGCTTGGGGTGAGGACACTGGTGTGAGTAGTGCCCTTCCTTGCGGCAGTTGAAGCAGACGACCGGCCTTCCTTGGCGATCCCTCAAGATCGGGGCCTTGGCGGCCGGTACGGGCTGAGCGGCCGGAGCTGGTGGAGCGGGGCGAGGATGCCCGGCGTTGGATCCACCGGCTGCATGAGGTGGCCTGAAGGCGGGCCGAGGGTGGTAGGTGGGCGCTGGTGGCGGAGGGACGAAGCGGGGCCTCTGCGTGTTCGCCTGCTGGTGCTTGAAGGCGATCATCTTCCTCTTCTTGAGGTCCAGCTTGTTCTGCTCAGTCTCTTGGATGAGCGCTTTATTGACAAGCCGCTGGAAGTCGGCGAAGTCGGCGGCGACGAGCTGGATGGACAGCTCATCCTTAAGTCCCCTGAGGAACTTGGCTTGGCGGAGGGCGTCGGTGCGCACTTCCTCCGGTGCGTAGCGTGCGAGGCGGTTGAACTCATGGAGGTACTCCATGACAGTCCTGTTGCCCTGCTGCAGGTCGCGGAACTCCTGCTGCTTGACCGCGATGACACCGGCGGGGACGTGGGCGGCACGAAAGGCGATGGTGAACTCTGCCCAAGTCACCATGTGGCCCTCTGGCTGGGACGCGCGATAGTTGTCCCACCACTCAGCGGCGGGACCCTGGAGCTGATGAGTGGCGAAGGCCACTCGCTCACGGTCTGTGCATGGGAGGAGGTCGAGCTTCTTCTCGATGGTGCGAAGCCAATCTCCGGCCTCCATCGGGTTGGTCGTGCTCGAGAAGATGGGCGGGCGCACGCGCAAGAACTCGGAGAGTTGCGGAGCGGCCACGGGTGCTGGTGCGCGAGGGACGGGCTCCCCGTTCTGCAGACGGTCCAACTGAGCCTGTTGGTGCTGCATTTGGGTGAGGAGGGCGGTGATCAGATGATTCTGATTCGCCATCATTTCCGCCAAGGTGGGGTGGTTGGCGGAAGGCGACCCGGATTGGCGCGGGCCTGTCGCACCCCAGTTGGGCACAACGCCCTCGGGCGCATCTCGGCTCCCTCCTGCTCCGTTGTTAGAGCCGGTGTTCTGGTGGTCGGCCATCTTCTGAATTCATAAGGTTATAAGGCAAAAAGTTGACAACACAATTAACAAGAATATTTCAAGCATATAAATTAAGTGGTAAAAAAATGTTCATTACAATCAAGTTCTTATTCTACCCACCACACACTCGTCATGGGTAGCACCACATACAAAATAATGCTTTTTATTTATTTTCGCGTCTCCTAACGCCTACTCGCCACCGGAGGCGGTCTCCGTGCTCTCGGAACCACGAGCGCGCGGCTCCAGAGAGATGGTGGGCTCGAGAAAATTCTCGATGATGGAGTCGGAGACGAGGCCGGGGCGTGGTGTAGGGGCGCTGGTGGAAGGCCTGGCGGGGGAGGGTCGTGGCGGGATCCTCTTGGGGCGAGGGAGGGGCTCACGGATAGGCTTCTTCTTCCTTGGAAGAAGAGGAACCATCTCCGCGATGTCCTTCTGCAGCTCCATGATCTTGCGCTGCAGCTCGCCGTTTTGCTGGATCAGGTTCTTCGTTTCTTCACGAAGAAACGCAACCGCCTCATGGTGCTCGTCGGCGTCGAGCACCGCCTCGGTGTGGAGATCATCCATGTCCTGCAGAAGACGCGACTGCCGAGCCATGACCGGATCACGCACGGAGTGAACTCCGAGGTAGATACTACGGTGGGCTCCGGGAGTACGCTTCGGCACAAGCCAGAAGGATGAGTTCTGAAGACGATCGTCGTAGATCATCCTCAGCTCCATGAGGGCCTGGAGGGCGACTCGTTGGCACGCGACGTCGAAAGACGGGCCTCCAAGTGCGGTGGTGTAGGGCGGCAGATGCTCTCCGGAGCCATGGACGGTGAGGGAGACGTCGCAAGGCCCGGCGAACTCGTCGGGGTAGACTCCTTGAAATTCGGGTTCGAAGAGGAACCCGAGGAAGGTGAGCATCATGCGGAGCTCCCGGACGAAGCCCTCATAGTGGCGGCAGTAACTGTGAACTTGGTAGACTGGCATCTACAAAACAGCAAGTTGAATAAAAGTGAGGAGAGGAACAAAGTTTACGAAGTAGATTTTCAAGAAATAATTTCCTATGGTTAATGGCTAGGCGGGTCTGTTTGGCTTCCTACAGTCAAGTCGGCTCTGATACCATCTTGTTACGCCCCGATTTAAACAAAATCGAGACATTATTGAATTTCATAAGAAAAACAATAATACAAGAGGTTCATCATGCGACAACCGTACATACGACATTGTTCATGGTACGCAGACCATATTTATTACATCATTGTTTTAATAAAACGGTAGAGTAAAATAATTAGAAAACGGCATGACGAACTTCTTCTCCAGGATTTTTCTTCTTGACTGGGTTGCTACTCCAGACCGTCTTCAAGATATGCATCCTCTGTGGGGTCCAACGGGTATGAGTACAAAAAGTACTCAAGAAGCCACCGCAAATGCAAATAATAATGCAGGATAATAAACAAGGAAGGATAAAGGCTAACAATGCGGAATAAAGCAGTTGCAGTTATGGCATTTAGTGTAATCATATTTTAATCATGCGGAAAGTAAATATGAGCATCATCAACATCAACTAACTCGAGGAGTACGTTTTACCTCCTCGCACAACAGTCCTTACATGTCAATCCATCATGCACATACATATTCAAAGTAAACTAACTGGGGGATGTCACGCAACCCGCCCTTGACCGTGGGCTCGGCTTTTCGAAAAGATTTAAGACTCTGATCAGAGATGTACTACTGTACCCACAAGGCACGCACTCATCTCAACGAGATGACCCATTTCACGGGAACTCGTGCCAAAACCTCAATATGAGGTGTTCCAAGCGATAACCACCCGCTCTAGGTTTCGCCGGCGCGCCGGGCCGCATCCCGGCTAACGTCGCACCCCCTTTTGCGCCACATTGGTACAAGTCACCCGCAGGTGCAACTTGACCCATCTCCAAGTGGTGGCCTCGGTTTGGAACAACCCATACCTTAGTTAGGACTTACCCACTAGACTTGTGGTTAGTACGTAAGTGTATTGCAACGGATCCCTCAGACCGGTCCTTATAGTGCCCCGGGTGCGACTGACCAATGCCCTAGCTTGCACCCGGAACCCACCATGCATACACTCACAACCATGACTCATCACCAACAGAATTTCCAAGGATAAGAAGCAACGGGGATCATATAATAGAACCATCTTGCTACGACTCATTTTTATCCTATAGCGGCCGTGTCAATACATTGGACACTAGCTAATATCATTGATCATATGGTGACAAGGAGGTTAGGCGAGATAGCATGGCTTGGGTTGCACATCAAGGTCGGGGGATCCTAAATAAATATACTGTAAGGGTTCATTTGACTAATGCATATACATAACCTATGTGTTTTAGCGATAGTCAATTCAGACATGGGTTCAATATGCTCAAAAGAATGGTTTGGTGACTTGCCTTGTTCAGCAAAGGGAGAGGGAGGGACTTCGGGGAAGTACTCCGGCTCCTCGGCGACGTCGTAGTCTTTTTAATATAAAGTAAAATAAAAAGAACACAACATCCAATCAAACAGTATAACATTACATTATAAACACGTAAGTTTAAGTTGGTTTGATTATAAATAAAATAAATTCAAAGATTAAAGTTCTGAAATTTATTTCTCCATTAATTTAAAGTGAATCTAAATGAATTATTGTTTTTCATAAAAAGGGTTTTTAAGTGTGTATAATACTACATTAAGTTTTCTAATCAATTTAATTTAAATGATTTAGAGAAAACCCAGTGGTTTTAGTGTTTAAACAGTAAGGGACAATTATATAAATTTTCTGGAATTTAAAGATTTAAATTTACATTTAAATCCTAAGGGCATTTGAATACTTATTTAAATAAACATGAAAATGTCCAAATAAACCTACTGTTTTTATTGCATAAACATGTAGAGAATAATTTTATGAATTTTCTAAAATTGGAATGGCAATTTTTAGAGTTCAAATGCATTAGATATGAATTTTACAAGTTTAAAAGCATTTCTGGAATTTATTTTCAAATTTTAAACCTCTCGGGTCCACGGTGAGCCAGGCCCACGGTGAACCCGCGCACTGTGCGCGTGCGCCGGGTCGATCTGGACCGTCGGATCCAGATCCGACGCGCGAGGGCGAGGCGGGACGCGTAAGTCGCGATGGACGGCCAGGATTAAAACGTGCGAACCGGTACCACGTGGACGCACAGGATTAAACGCGGGTTTTAAATACAGATGGACGCACGAGATTAAAACGTACCCCTTCGCCGAGATCTAACGGATCAGATTAATCCGCACGCGGGGATTAACTATCACCGTCGGATCCAGATCGCACGGTCGTGCGTGAATCCGACACGGCACGGGTACTCGACCCGTGCCGGTCGTCTTCTCCGACGACGGCGAGCGGGCCAGCGGCCACGGCGAGCGACGGCGACCTAGTCTAAGGCCTAAAATGGGACGAGGGTGCTACGGGGATCACGAGGGTACCCTTGCGGCGAAGAAAGGTCGACGGAGCGTGGCCGGCGACGAGTGAAGGCGGCGGAGGCGTTCGGGTCCTTGGCGGCGACGGCGATCCGGCGAGGTTCGTCGTCGATGGAGTGGTGGCCGAGGTTGGTGAGGTCCCGGCGGTCATGTTGGTGGCGGAGGCACGGGCGGAGGTGGTCCGGTGCGACGGCGAGCGGTGGCCGGAGGCGAACCAGAGGGAATGCGCTAAAGCTTGGAGTGAGGGCGTTCTGTGCGTTCTCGCGACGTGTAGGCGTGGGGGTGAAATGCGGGTGGCCAGGGGGTTTAAATAGGGCCATCGGCGGGGGCAGAGAGGGCGTAGTCTACGGTGGCCGGGAGTTAACGCGTTTAAACGCCGGCGAGGTTCGGGCGACACGCAGGTTCATCGAACCGGGACGCAATCGGGCGGGGTTTAAAGGGGGAAACGGTCGCCGGAGCGCGGGGGATTGAATGCCGGGCTCAATTTGAGGGGAGGGGGTCGGGAGCAACGGATCCGAGGCGCGTTATTGCGTCGGCCGGCGAGGGGGGGAATTTGGGGGCGGATCTCGCGGAGACGACGAATCCGACAGGTGGGCCAAAGCGGTCAGCGGGAGCGAGTGCGTGGGAGAGGGGGGCTGACAGGTGGGGCCGGGTTGTCGGGTGCGCGCGCGAGGGAAGGGGATCGGCGCCGACATGTGGGGTCGGCTTGTCAGCCAGGGACGCGCGGGGTAACGGGCTGGGCCGGGAGAGAGGGAAGGGAGGGGAGGAGCCCATTACTGTTCCAATCCTTTTCTGAATAAAAATAATTCCAGAAAATAGATTAAAATATTAGGGCTACTTCCAAGGTTGATAAAAATTTATAAAAATTCCCAAAATTATATTTTGGTCTTAGGATCATATACAAAAAGTTTCACCTCCTGATTTGGTCATCTACTCTATGTTGTAGTTCAAAAGGGTATAAAAGAGTATTAAAAGTATTTTCTGAAATAATAATTCCAAGAAATTGAATTTATTACTATTTTTATTGTTTTGAAAATTTGGGGTGTTACATAGCCACTACGGAGATCGATCTTAGTAAAGATAATGGCACCACTAAGCTCATCAAGCATGTCATCCAATCTAGGAATAGGGTGTCGATATCGAATGGTGATATTATTAATAGCACGACAATCAACACACATGCGCCAACTACCATCTTTCTTAGGTACCAAAAGAACGGGTACTGCACAGGGACTAAGGCTTTCACGGACGTACCCACGATCAAGAAGGTCATGTACTTGGCGCTCAATTTCTTTTGTCTCCTCTGGATTGGTGCGGTATGCTGCACGATTAGGAAGAGACGCTCCCGGGACCAAATCAATTTGGTGCTCGATGCCGCGTATCGGTGGCAGCCCGGGTGGTATCTCAGCAGGAAAAACATCTTTAAACTCCTGCAAAAGGTCAGTGACTGCAACAGGAACAGAGCTAGGAATGTTCGCAAGTGAAAACAACACGTTTGTGCAAATCAAGCCATATAGCAAGGGGGTATCATCACAAATTTCAGCAAGGTCAGTTTTAGTTGCAAGCATGACACGCCCTTTCAGATTTATAACTTGTGATGAAGAAGGAGAAGCAATTTTATCTTTCTGTTGCCTCAAAAGCGTCTTAGCTACTTGCTGATTTTCAGAAGGTTGTTTGCTCTTCTGTGCATCCCTAGCATGTTTTTCTTGTTCAAATTTTACAATTTCAGCTGGAGTCATAGGAAGCAATGTAACTTTCTTTCCTTTATACATAAATGTGTACGTATTGCTCCTACCATGGTGTGTAGCATCAGTATCATACTCCCAAGGTCTACCAAGTAACATAGAACATGCTTGCATTGGTACTACATCAAAATCAGCAGCTCCGAAGTATGTACCAATGGAAAATTTGATGTGAGCAGTTTGTGTTACCTTGACCTTACCGCTATTGTTGAACCATTGCACATGGTAAGGGTGTGGATGCGCTCGTGTGGGAAGTTGAAGCTTCGTTACCATGTCGTGGCTCACCAAATTGTTGCAGCTACCGCTGTCGATGATGACACGTACACGACGGTCATTGACGCCGAAGAAGGTCTGAAACAAGTTGTTCCGTTGTGCGCTGTCGTCCTGCTCCATGTGAGTGATCAAGACGCGTTGTACAATAAGTGCTTCAAGGTCGGCAGTGGCATCCGACGCAATAACAGTGTCATCGTTGAATGTATCATCATCTCCTGCAATGTTAGCAGCAAGTGCATATTCATCTTCAACATCACTAGCACTTACATAGCCACCGTCTTCCGTAGCAATATAAGCTCGCTGACTAGGGCAGTCTTTCATCACATGGCCAAATCCTTTGCATCTGTGACACTGGATCGCTGCAGAACGTGCAGTAGAGGCTGCCGAGGAGGTGGGCTTGGCTGGCGCCTTGGTTGCTGCAGTCTTGGAACTCTCAACCTAGGCTGTAGATGTAGAGGGTGCTGATGTAGCCGCCGGTCGAGAAGGGGGTGCGGGTGGCCGTTGCTGCTGCCCACTTGAGCGTGAAGTAGCACCACCAATGTTGGTCCTCATGCTGTGTTGTGGTTGTTGGCGACTCTGCAATTCTTTTTCTGCAAGCATAGCAAGGTGGAAAAGACGAGTGATAGTATTGTATTCTTTATAATCAATGATATCCTGAATTTCACGTCTTAAACCACCATAAAAACGGGCCATTTTATCCTCATTGTCCTCCTCAATTTCAGCACGCATGCAACCTATTTGCAACTCCTGATAATACTCCTCTACCGATTTATTTCCTTGGTTTAGGCGCTGCAATTTTTTTCTCAAATCACGTTTATATGAAGGAGGGACCCATCTACCACGCATTTGCCGTTTTAACATATCCCAAGTTTGTGGTTCATTTCCAACCTGAACTATTTCAGTCCACCAAAGAAGAGCATATCCAGTGAAGTCACTAGTAGCTAAACGCACGCGGTGGATAGCAGGAACCATGTGAGCATTAAATTTTTGTTCGACTGACATCTCCCAATCTAAATATGCATCTGGATCATAGGTGCCAGCAAAAGGTGATGGAGAATGATGGGTGGCCCGATCTTTCGGTGAGTTGATAGGATAAGGTAACTTCGATTGGAAGGAGACGACGTTGACGACCCGACTACAAACGTACGAGACGTTCGTGTTGCGCCTTAGCGATCGATACACCAACTCCAAGGGTTGTTGATCTTATCGGTGATCAACCTTGTTCCTGCAAGCAATCGAAGAACGAGCAAGAACAAGATAAAGGAGCAACTAGAATTGCTGGATATGAAAGACGCACAGGGATAGTTGGTGTTCTGAAATGTGAAACCGGCGATCTAACCGATCACGGGTTTACACGGACAAGTAGCATTGGCTAAACTTTTATCTAATCAAAACCCAATTACAACTGAAGTTTCTAGGGGTATTTATAGCCCTAGGGACGTCCCCAAAGTTTGGAAAACTTATTACATATGGAAAGGACTAATTATGTCCAAAACAGATTGACTAAAAAATGGAAATTCCGTGCTTAATTGGTTCGGCCTGAAAAAGGAGCACGCATTGATTTGGTGATTGCGATCTCCTCTGATGGAATCTGGATATGTAGCTGGATCCGTTGGAAAGAGGACGTATCAAGCTTTCCAAAAAGTCCAAGATCACCCTAATTGGAGCTTCCATATAAAAGTTATGTGCATTTGAATTTCGTATTGTTCCTGCAGTCCGAGTGTGAATCCCACACGTGTAGAACTTTATCTCCACTTTTTATTGGCACAAAAATGACGTCTCAAAGTTGCATATTATATTTGGATTAACTTGACTTGGTCCCCAATCAACTTCCATGATGTTCCATGCTCTTGATGTGCTCTTAACGTGTCGCTTGATCCATGAAAGAATTTCTGTAATTGAAAACAAAGCCAACTCATGGTGTAGCATCCTTAGCTCAAATATATAAAATGTAAATCTAATATAGAATGAATGAACCTTTGGTTGTTTACTGTAAAGTATAAGCATGGTTATATCTGATCTAGTGATGTCCTCATCAAAAGGAGGTACTGAAAATTTTACCTTAGAGTAGGGATCATTGTTCCTGTGGTTGTCATTGTTACCTCGTGGAGGGCGGTTGCGGTGGCCGCCCATACCTTGACGGTTGAACTGAAAGCGATGATGTGCAGCCTCATCAGGTCCAATGCCATTGTTCCCAGCATAGGATAGGTCGTCTTCCTCTTCAATATGGTCGTCTTCCTCTTCAACATGGTCTTTGTTGGCTCGTGCAGCAGGCAAGCGTGTTTCCAAGGCAGTCATCCGGTCCACTAGGTCAGCCACAGTACGCGCGAGACGTTCGATGGAATGTTGGGTCTGCCGCTGAGACTCTAGTAGAGCACGCCGTGAGACACAGTCATTAAAATCAGATGGAGGGGTGCCGCTGTTATCTGCCATGTTAGTGAAAAGGCAAAACAACAAGGAAATAATCCTTATGTAAACAGCTAGGTAAGGTGGTGGTTGTGTGGTGGAAGCAATCTGTCAAGCACCTTACCCACGCTTGCAAGTGTTCTTACCACGCCGCAGTGAGGTCACCGGCCTACAGGTGATGAACCAAGTGGAGGGTGGTGTACAATTGCAAGAAATGATCCTATCCTGACCAAGAGAAAGGTGTAGCTTGGAAGGCAAAGTGAGTAGCAAGGATTAGCGATAATAATAACAGTTAAACCAAGTTCAATAAGTATTCCCTAGTACTCGTCAAAGTTGCTGACCGTAGTGCTCCCAAAGTGAAAGTTCAAGTAATAGAGGGAAACTATGTGCCCAAAAATCAAAAGGAAGCAAAAACAGGTCAAAATCGGCTCTCTATAGATCGGACAAGGGATCAGACAAGAGATCGGACAAGTGATCAGACAAGGGTATGTGCAAATTTTTTTTTTGCTGCTGTTCGGATCGGACAAGAGTTCGGACAAAGGTTCAGACAAGAGATCGGACAAGCAACAAACAGCCAAAGACTGTTTCAGATTGGACAAATGTTCGGACAGGAGTTCGGACAAGAGTTCGGACAAGAGTTCGGACAAGCAACTAACAGGACTGCTTCTCTCTTTTTTTATATATTTTTTTTCTTTTTTTTTCACTCTATTTTTTTTTTGAAACAAGGATGACCAGAGGAGTAACCACAAAAATTGGCACCTACAACTGAGGTGGGATGTGGCTCACAAAAATTCAAACAAGTTCACTGTCCGGCGAGCAAAAACTTTGTCCAATTTTTTTCTTTATCTTCCCGATTTTTTTTGGCGATTTTGGTGAGGGCTAACCTACCTTTGTGGGTTAGGGTACCCTCCAAATCGGGTCAGGAACACGCTCAAAAAATTTCAGATTTTTCTGCCAAACGAGCGAAAAGTTATGCCTGTTTTACGTAAGGGGGGGTCACAAGAGACTGGATGTGGAAAACAAAAAGGGTTGCGGAAGGGGGGTTTTTCGGTGGGGAATTTTTTTTTCTGAGACACAAGAACAACTACTACTCAAACGACACAGAGGGATTACTAAACCAGCAACAAGACTCGACCAAGAACACGAACTCAACCAAGTTAAAACTGAAATTAAAATCGCAAGGCACAAAGGGGTTCTCGGTGGGGAAATTTTTTTTGGTGCGGTTTTCTGGACTCTGGGTAAAAACAAAAGTAGATCGAAATTACCTAACGGGAAAACTGAGCTCTGATACCAGCTGATGGGGGAGTGGTCCCGATCTTCCGATAGGTAAAGGATAAACTTGGGTTGGTGGAGAATCTCGACGTTGGCGATCCAAGGCTCCGGTCCGGCGGATCAAAACCTTGCAATCGTTACACCACTGTCTCCGTTGGTTATCAACCACGCAGGACGCGATTGACCTCGCCACGAAGGCTAATTCCTGCAAGCGAACCCAAGAACACAAGCAAGAACAGGAAGGATACAAATCGAATGCCAAATCACAGACAAACGAAGATAAGGTGAGGTTTCACAAACGCCAATGCAGCAGCCAATCGGTCCGGTGCAAGAGGCGGGATCTAAACACAACAGTGTAGATGCAACAAAGCAAAACCTAACCCTAGAGTTGGCTGGCGTGAGAATATATAGGGCGGCGGCCTGTGGAAGGGGAACAGACTTGGGCTGTGGGCTAGAAGACATACAGACTCAGATTATGGCCAACATGGCCCAGTTCTGTCATGCAGTACTGTTTTAAATACACAGGACGACTCGAGAATCCAAATGAGGTGAAACCAACGGCAAACGATCCGTCTTTTCCTCAGCTTTCCAAAAAGTCAAAGAACGCGCCAATCGGACTTCTTATGAGGAAGTTATGCCCATTTTGGTGAAAGGTGGTCGATGTAGTCCGAACCAGCGAATTCTTGACTTCAAATCATCCGTGCGGCTCCGTCTTCAACTCCAACTCTCCTATTCCATCTCCCATGTTCCTAAGCAACAAAATATCACTAGTATTCAGTAGCATCCCATCCAAACAAATATAATCAAAGTTGCTAAGGAACGAATTAACCTCATGGTTCAAGCGACGGGCACGGGCGCGTGTGATTGGTCCTTGTAGTTGAATTGTAGGTGGAGGCTCCATGTGTGTATCATGTGAAGTGATGTCCTCATCAGGTTGAGCTGCCACCCGGATGCAACCCCATAGGCACCAAGTGGGTGTTCAAGAACAAGCAAGGTGAAGATGGGGTTGTGGTGCGCAACAAAGCTCGACTAGTTGCCCAGGGTTTTTGCCAGAAAGTGGGTATTGATTTTGAAGAAACTTTCGCCCCTGTTTCCCGTCTTTAGTCCATTCACATTCTCTTAGCTTTTGCTGCTTCGAAGGGTTTTAAGCTTTTTCAAATGGACGTCAAGAGTGCTTTTCTGAACGGGTATATAGAGGAGGAAGTGTATGTTAGGAAGCCCCCAGTTTTGAGAACCCTAAGTTTCCTCGACATGTTTTTAAGATGCAGAAAACTTTATACGGTCTGAAGCAAGCCCCCAGGGCTTGGTATGACCGGTTAAAGCAGTTTTTGTTGGGAAAGGGATTTGTGATGGGTTCTGTGGATAAAACTCTCTTCTTGCTCAGAGATGCTACAAATTTCTTAGTAGCTCAGATTTACGTGGACGATATTATCTTTGGCGGTACTACTAATGATTTTGTGTCCAAGTTTTCTGAGCAGATGCACAGTGAGTTTGAGATGAGCCTCATGGGTGAGCTCGAGTACTTCTTAGGGCTCCAAATCAAGCAGACCAAGGACGGCACCTTCATCCACCAGGGTAAGTACACTTGAGATATGTTGAAGAAATTCGATTTTGGTGGAGAGCTGAAGCCTCAGATGACCCCAATGGGCACATCTGGGGGCCTGGACAAGGACGAGAGCGGCGTCAAGGTCAATGAGAGAGAGTTTCGAGGGATGATCGGTTCGCTGCTGTACTTGATGGCAATGAGGCCAGATATACAGTTCGCCGTGGGACTGTGCGTGCGCTTCAAGTCTTCACCACACGCGTCTCATCGGCAGGCTGTCAAGCGCATCTTCAGGTATCTTACCTATGTGCCTGATCTTGGTCTTTACTATTCAGCATCATCATCTCTTGATTTATCTGGCTTTTCGGACACTGACTTTGGTGGGTGCCGGTTGGATCGCAAGTCGACCTCCGGTACTTGCCAGTTTCTTGGTTCCTCTCTTGTGTCTTGGTCTTCTCGAAAGCAATCTAGAGTTGCTCTTTCAACCACTGAGGCTGAGTATGTAGCTGCTGCTAGCTGCTGGTCATAGTTGGTTTGGATGATTTCCACATTACTAGATTTTGGGTCGTTCTTTCCTACCAGAGTTCCTTTGTTTTGTGATAGCACCAGTGCTATTAGTGTAGGGTAAAACCCTTGTCTCCATTCAAAAACCAAACACATTGATGTGCGCTTTCATTTTTTGCGGGATCAATATGAGAAAGGTGTCATTGACCTTGTTCATGTTGATACCCATCATCAGTTGGCTGACATTTTCACCAAACCCCTGGATCAGTCTACTTTTGAGCGTTTACGAGGGGATTTGGGTGTTGTGTATCCTTTTTAGGATATTTTGAGTCAGTTTTTCTTTCTTCTTTACTCTTTTCTTGAGTCTTTTTGTTCATATCATGCATATTCACATATCACACCTTGAGCCTTCTTCTGGTATATGATTGATCCGCTTTACTTATTCTAGCTGGTACATGCTTTTGATTACTTGTCGATGATCATGCTTTGGTTCAGTTCACTTGATATGTCTGATATCTGTCATATGCATGGCTTTTATTCTTTAAACTTGAAAAATGATCATCATTGCTTCTGGTAACTAGCATGTGTAGGCTGAGTGCTTTTGCTATCTATTACATGCCTTGTAGCTAGTCCCTCACATAGATGCAGATATGCAACTTGGACATCTTTATGCTTTCACATGGAAAATGTGCTATAAAAATGATAAAAATAAAAAATGAATGAAAATTCCATGCTTTTTTATGCTTCAAGTTGAAAAGATCCAAGTGGGTTTGCTTTGTCACATTGCATTGTTTTGGACTGCTTACCATAGCACTTTGGTATGAACTAGGACAGTGTAGTGTATGCCAAGACCAATATCTTAAGCTTCTGATGGTCTAGTTCTGGCCTAGGCTTGACTTGGTCGGTTAGCATAAGGTTTGACATGCAAATAACCCTTGGCACAAATGAAAAAGGATAATGAAAAAGCCTGAAAATTAAAAAGACAACAAGTTTGCTGAAGCACTTTGTTTTGGACAATGCTTATCTTGGTAGATATCAGTTAGCTTCTGCATCTCATGCTTTACCTTGCATGTCAACTGGAAAATGTGGTGATGCTTTTGTTTGCAAAAATTGAAAATGTGTGCTAATGACTTTCTTTAGATATCATCTGTTGCACTGATCATGCCATGTGTCTTAGACAGTATGTCTTTTGCTATACCTGTTAGATGTCGTAATTGCAGTCAATCATATCTGAGAAGCATGCTTTCATCACTCCACCTGCACCCTAGTTGCATTCATTGCATATCTTGAGGGGAGTTGCATTTCAGGGGGAGTCTGTGTCTTTTAGAGTGCATTTAGTCTCGCTTGATGAGTCCACTTGTCAACAAGGGGGAGAAATTTTGGGAGAAGAGTTTCAGGGGGAGTTTTTGTCCCATTTGTCCTTATTCTTTTATTTCTGAGATTGCACTCGTTTTGAGCTTTTATTTTTGGTTAACCATAATGACCGCTTCTTGCTTTTGTTCGGCTTTTGGTCATTAGGGTTAAACTCTTACTTTATTTTTTCTTCTTCTCTGTTTTCTTGTGTTTTGTTTTCGTGTTTCCACATGTGTTCTCAGGTACTAAGGAGCTAAGGAAGAGAAGTGTTGACAATGCACTCATCAAGGGGGAGATTGAGGAGCCATGCTGAAGAGCGTTGGCCTCATGGCTCCAGATGTGATGAGGCATTGTCAACGGTAGTCAAAGGGGACTGAAAATAGAGAGAAGATCTGCTGCGTCTGGGCCACGTGTGACTCAGGTACACGGGCAGCGAGCGACTATCGGGCAGAGGGGCCACGAAGTCGGGCTGGCCCAGTCTGGGTACATGGGCTAGGAGCAGCAGAGGATCCACTAGGCTGTTGACCGGGATGGACTCAGGTACACGGGCGGCAAGCGATTGCCGGGCTGAGGGAGCTGTGGAATCGGGCCGGCCCAATCCGGGTACCTAGTGCAATGCCGGTGGACGCTTTGTCAGTTTCAGCGCAAAACTGACGACCGCTGATCTTGGAACGGATCGTCTAGAAGTGAACTTGTAGTCGCTACGAAAGCTCCGCTTCCGGATAAGTCATCTGTAAATAGGAGTTTACTATTTTGTACATAGGCCCACAGTCAGTCAGTCGAGTCTGTAAAAATATCCTAAGGGCAGTTGGGTCTTTTCCTTTTATTTCAACGTCTATAAAAAACCCTAAGGGTCTGGTGGAACATTCTAGGCTGATTGGGCTGCCTATAAATAGGGCCCTAATCCCTAGGGTTAGGTTACCCAAATTTCAGAAAACACTTTATCAAATATTGGGTCACTTTTTTACCATCTTCTTCCATTGTTTTCCGCCGTCATCCAGATATTCTCCGCCGCCACCAGCTAGTTCATCTTTTTTTGCTTGCCGATTAGCACAGCGTTCTAGTTTTCCCTATTCATGGGTTTTGGGCGCTGGTTTTCCCCTGCTTGAAGTTCCTGCTTGCTAAAATCGCTGAACAGGTGCACAAATTTCCTGTGTGCGTGTCCTGGAATTTGGCGCTGGGATTTCCTCAAGGCAGCAGGGCAGGCGTAGCTAGCTCAGCTAACACAGCGTCGTAGCCGCGCGGCCACCAGGTTGCGTCGCTGGCGTGCGGACAGGACTTGCGTGCTGTAGCCCCTACGGCCAGCTAGCGCAGCAGCCAGCAGCTTCGTTCATCGTGCGAAGCAGGAAGTCACGCGAAGCCTGCAGCCGGCGTGTGGTGTGCATCTTCGGGAGGTCGGCCAGGATTTTCTATGGCTACAAGGTGTGGTGTGAAGATTCCAAGGCGGGAGGTGTCCAGGCAGCTGTAGCTGCGTTGCTGTTTGCATACAGCAACCTGGGATTTGTGGCAGTGCGTGGGTTCGGATGCTAGCAGAAGCTGCTCAAGCGTCTAATGTGCTTTGCAAGTTCGGCCAAATGCTTCAACAGGCATCTTCCATGAACAGTCGGTGTGTTTCCTATTTCCCATACCTGAGCAGTAATTTCAATATTTTTGATTCCCTGTCATGCTAGTCATTTACTGCTTTATCTGAGTTAAGATCATCAACACCAAGATTCACTGTGTAGATTAATTTCTGGAATGATTGTTACTGTCAATATATTTCTGTAGTATTTTTCAGATCATTTATGGGGATTGTTCTCATTTGCTTTTAGTTTATCTGATTAAATGCCTGAGTATTATTGATAAATTGATTTGTGGTGCTTGAAATGCCTGTGAATTAATTGATCTGCTAATCTGCCTTTAAGCACTGTGTTGGTGTCTTTTCGTTTAGGACACCGTGTTGGACCGGAAACGGCGACCAGAGGGGGGGTGAATGGGAGCTTTTAAAAATTCGGGCTAAAAACTTAGCCTTCGGTTCTGTTCAGTCTTCTGCGGAACAGGCTTCGAACACTACCTTCGAAGGTCTGGTTCGGAGGTACTTCGACAGCTCCGAACACAGGCTTCGCAGGAGCAAAAGTTCGAAGCCAAGAAGACTTCGCTCCACTGACAACCCTCGAAAACCAACTCCGCTAAGTCAGTGCAGGCTCCGCACACGAGGTGCTACGAGCAGGCTTCGCACTTCACCCTTCGCAAGAGTGGACAGCCCTCTGAGGACTTCGACCAAGTACTTAGCGACAACAACTGGTGCTGGGCTTCGTACGCGAAGGTCTACACGCACACAAAACGGACTACGCTGAGGACTTCGACACAGGAAGCAAAACGGGATACTACCAGGGCTTCGCTAGTAAGCAGCGAGGTCTTGCCTCGTGTTACACAGAGCGACAGCACACTGAAAAACACACTTCGCCAGAAAAACACCCTTCGCCACGACAGGCTACGGTGAACTAAAGACAAGCGAGGTATGCAACACGAGCTCAAGCAAAAGCACACTGAAGCAGGGCTTCGCCGCTTGAACAAGGAACACAGAAAAATGAACTCTCAGGATGTATTCAATTGAAGTGTATGGCTACAGGAGCTCAACAGTAAATGCTCAAAGTGTTAAATGTTTCCTACCGAGCCCCCATATTTATAGCCCACGGCTTCATCCTAAGGAAGTGACTACATTACCCCTAGGGTTTACATCCATTTTGTCTCTACAGAACTAAGGGGTACAAAAGGTAGTCCACCTTTATTTTGGAGGCTTCTCTGTCAGCTGCAGAGGGGACAGTGTCAGCCTTTTTCAGAACAGACAGTGTCAGCCTTTACAGTGTTGACTTCTGGAACCTCCCTTCGCACGCGAGGGGTGCGGAAGCTTCGGCGAGAAGCCTGCAGCCTGTTGGCCTTCGCTCCGCCGAAGAAGACCTTCGATACAGTGACGGTTTTGAGCCGAAGCCGTCAAAGCCCTTGGGCCTTCGCACCACCACCTCCGGAGTGGATCACCACGGCTTCGCAGCTACTCCGAGCTCGAACACCGTCCGTCCGTGTACCGAAGCCATGCATGGCCGAAGCACCTCAAGTCATCCTCACTCCGAAGCCCACCTTCGGAGTTCCACCCTTCGAAGTCCCTCCTTCGTCCAAGGCCTCCGCATGAAGCATTCCATGAGCACTTCGTCGCAGTGCCTCTACCCGAGCACACTCCACGACGAGCCTCACCCGGACCATGCCTTCGATGCACCTCGACTTCTGAGACCTTCGTCGGGTACCTTCGAGTGTCTCCCTCCGGAGCACACTTCGAATCCCTTGCCTCCGCAGAGGACTTGGTCCACCAACTCCGAAGTCACTCCATTCGGAGTACCTTCGAAGTGCCTCACCTCCGAGGACTTTGTCTCGGAGCACCTTCAGCCGGAGCCACGCTCCGCACTCTCTGCCTTCACCTGGCACGCCTCGACCCGATGACCGACCCGGACCACCTTCGCAGCCACCATGACGGAGCTCCCCGCTCCCCTGGCATCAAGCCACCCGCTTGACCCAAGTTCACCTGGCTCGAACCCTGTCCGTCGCCTCCGAAGTCCCTGCGCACCACCGACAAGCAAACAAGTGTTTCCAGTACTCCGGAGACCTCTCCGGGTGATCAACCTCCGGTACACACTCCGGTGTACCGCCCAACGTACCGAAGCCTTCGGTACGAACCCAGTCATCGCGTACTGTCGGACCCCTCCGACAGGTACACTCCGCTGCACAGCTGCAGCAAGCAAACACCGAACACACTCCGGTGACACACCTCCGAACACCCTTCGGAGGTACCACCTCCGAAGCCCCTTCGGAGGTACCCTTCGAACAGAGGGTAAAAGCCTGTCAATCACTCATCACAAAACACCGAAACCAACCCTTGGTTTCTCAATCTCCCCCTTGATGAGTGCATTGACAACCAAGTCCAATTTCAAGAAAAAAATAAAAAGCTTTCAGCACACAAGTGACCATAAAAACTCAAAAAGAGCCAAAGCATGTCACTTGACAAAAGAATTTTTCTTCCCCTTTGTAAAAGAGTAAAAGCCCCTTCGGCAAAACTCCCTTTGGATAAAAACTCCCCCTGAGTTGAGCAAATTTTTCTCCCCCTTTATGTCAAAAATCTCTCCCCCTTTAGAAATAATGCCTTCTTGCAGCAGAGAACAAAGCAAACCTGTCCGGAATTTCTCCCCCTTTGGCAATGCAAGCATCAAGGAGCATTCAAAAGATGCAAAGCTTTGAAATGAATAGAATTGCAAAGACATATAATGCAAAAATATGCCAAAATTAACACAAATGATCATGGGCTCAGCTCAATTTAACAATCTGTGAATCAAGATGATGGCATGTGATTTTGTCATTTTGAAGTGAAAGCATCACCACTTAATCAAAGTAGCGAGACATGAGAAGGCAAGGACTGCGCAAAGCTAACAAATTCTACCCTAGACAGATAAGTCTTGTTCAAAAGGAGCTGTGAAAGCAAACTTGATGATCAATTAATTTTGTTGTTCTTTTTCTTAATGCCAGGGGTTATTTGTTTGTCCACCTTATACTTTCCAATCAGGCCAAGCCTAGGCATGAAAGCCATCTGAAGCTTAAGGCGGTGATTTTGGCATACACTACACTATTCCAGTTCAGACCAAAGTGCAATGGTAAGCAGTCTAGAATAGAGTAGTGCGACAAACAAACCCTCCTGGATCTTTTCATTTAAACCAGACAAAGCATGGATTTTCGATTTTGATTCAAATATCTTGAAGAATATCTATGAATAAAGAACATATTTTTCAAGTTGCAAATTTTTGCATCCAAGGAACAGTGTCTTGCTGTCAAGTAGATAAAAGATAGCTAAAAGCAGTCCAGCCTAAACAAGCTAGATACAAGATTGTGCGGTGAGCAAGTTTTGATTTTAGAAAATAAAACATCATGCACAATCAATGTTCCAGACATATTTCACAGAGCTGAGCTGTCATGATTTCTTTGAATTAAAAGCAGGCATATAATAGCAAAAGATGTAAGTGCAATTCCACACATAATGAGCATATGCAAGACAATTAAAATCAGCTCCCCCTCACAAAATGCCGTAAGGGTGACAAATGCCAAGTTCCCCACGCAAGTAAGCAAATCGAGAAGCATCGAGGGGTTTTGTAAAAATATCGGCAAGCTGGTGTTGGGTATCAACATATTGAAGTTCAATATCACCCTTCTCATTGTGATCTCTGAGAAAATGATACCGTACATCAATGTGTTTGGTTCTGGAGTGCTGAACCGGGTTATTTGCAATACAAATGGCACTAGTGTTATCACAAAAAAGTGGAACACTCTTATAATCTAACCCGAAATCCCGCAAAGTGGAAACCATCCACAAAATCTGAGAGCAACAGCTAGCTGCAGCAACATATTCGGCCTCAGCCGTCGATTGTGCAACACTAGACTGTTTGCGGGAAGACCAGCAAACCAGGGATGTACCCAGAAAATGACAAGTACCAGAGGTACTCTTCCTATCAATTCTACACCCAGCAAAATCCGCATCTGAATAACCTCTAAGACATAAAGATGAAGACGATGAATACCATATGCCGAATTCAAGGGTGTGTTTGAGATACCTTAAGATGCGCTTTACCGCTTGGCGGTGCGAAGCTCGTGGTGAAGCCTGAAAACGAGCGCACAGACATACTGCGAAGTGTATGTCCGGCCTCGTGGCAGTCAAGTAGAGGAGGGAGCCGATCATGCTCCGGAACTCCTTCTGATCTACGGCTTCTCCATCTTCGTCAGGGTCCAATGCTACAGATGTAGCCATTGGAGTGGCGAGGGGCTTCGCATCGGACATGTCGAATTTCTTGAGCAGGTCCTTGGTGTACTTTGTCTGGTGGACAAAAGTACCTTGTTTGCTTTGCTTGATTTGCAAACCAAGGAAAAAGGTGAGTTCACCCATCATTGACATTTCAAACTCCCTGCTCATGGTATCTGCAAACTCGGCAACTAAAGCATGAGAAGAGCCACCAAAGATGATATCATCCACATAAATCTGAACTAGGAGGAAATCTTTGCCATGCTTGAGAGTAAACAAAGTTTTATCAACAGAGCCCATTAAATACCCTCGCTCAAGCAGAAAAGACTTAAGTCTATCATACCACGCCCGAGGGGCCTGCTTGAGTCCATAAAGAGCCTTATGAAGTTTAAGGACTTTATGTGGGTACTTGGGGTTTTCAAAACCAGGGGGTTGTTTTACATAAACATCTTCACCTATGAAGCCATTAAGAAAAGCACTTTTGACATCCATTTGATAGAGTTTGAATCCCCGGGATGTCGCAAAGGCAAGCAAAATCCTAATGGCCTCAAGGCGAGCAACAGGTGCAAAAGTTTCAGTAAAATCAATCCCTTCTAGTTGAGAAAAGCCCTGAGCTACAAGTCTAGCCTTATTTCTAACAATTGTTCCATCCTCCCCTTGTTTATTTTTAAAAATCCATTTTGTTCCAATGAAATGAACATTAGGTGGAGGATCAACTAAAGTCCAGACTTGGTTTCTTTCAAAATTCTCAAGCTCTTCATGCATGGCATTGATCCAACTAGAATCAGAAAGTGCATGACTAACATCTAAGGGCTCGAAAGAAGCAACAAAAGCAGCATTAGTGAAATGAGCGTGTGAACGTGTTACCCTTTGACCAAGCTCACCAATGATCTGCTCGGGAGGGTGCATCCTTTGGACATGATGTGGAGCCTCGCGGCGGGATGCAGTCTCCCCCTCAACTTGTGCGTTGGAGTGGTCCAAGATGACCGATGTTGAGGTAGTCGCTTCGGGACCTCGTGCCGAAGTAGTAGAAGCGGGGTCAGCTTCGGGGGTCGATGTCGAGGGTAGTAGGGGATCATCCTCGAATTCTTCGGGATCTTCGTCTTCGAATAAGGTCTGTTCCATGTCGTGTTCATTTGCCTGTTCAAAAGCAGAACTAACAGAGGGGGTTGATTCATCAAAAGTCACATCACATGACTCGATGACAGTGTTAGTTTCCAAGTTATAAACACGATAGGAATGACCATGAGTAGTATAACCCAAAAAGATCCCGTCAGAAGATCGCGACTCAAATTTATCCAAGTTACCACGTTTTAGGATAAAGCAGCGACAGCCAAAAACTCGAAGATGAGTAACCTTGGGCTGTCTCCCAAAACGCAGCTCATAAGATGTCAAATTTAAAATTGAGCGCAAGAAAATTCGGTTTGAGATGTAACATGCTGTGTTCATGGCCTCAGCCCAGAATTTTCTAGGAGTCCTATGCTCATCAAGCATCGTCCTAGCCATCTCAACCAAAGTGCGGTTTTTCCTCTCAACAACACCATTCTGTTGAGGAACCCGCGGAGCAGAGAATTGATGTTCTATGCCATGCTCCATGCAAAAGTCAACAAAGAGACTATTTCTGAACTCGGTGCCATTATCGCTTCGAATGAATTTTAATGCACCTGGGAGTTCAGTGAAAAGTCTCAAAGCCAAGCTCCGAAAGTGTGAAAACACTTCGTCCTTGCTGGCAAGAAAGAAGACCCAAGAGTAGCGAGAAAAATCGTCGACAATAACTAAAACATACCACTTGCCGCCTAAAGAACTAACCCGAGAAGGACCTACAGTGTCCATATGGAGAAGTTCTCCGGGTTGTTCAGTCATCACTGTGGTGACTGGCGAATGCGAAGCGGCAATCATTTTTCCATGTCGACATGGAGCGCAAACTAAATTCTTCTCAAACTTGAGCTTGGGCAATCCTCGGATCAAACCTAGGGCGCTCAGACGAGCGAGCAACTCAAAGCTCATATGCCCTAGTCTCCTATGCCACTTCCAAAGCTCAGTAGTCGAATGTGCAACAAGACAATGAGAAGAACCAGACGACTCTGAAAAATCAGCTCCAAAAACTCTCCCTACCCTAAAGATCTTACACACCACAACGCCATCCGAATTGAGCACTTGCGAAGTATCGCGATGAAATCGCACTTCGAAGCCCTCATCAAGCAACTGAGATACAGACAACAAATTGTATCCCAGGTTCTCAACCAAAGCAACATCTTTGAGAGTGAAATTCGAGTTAATTCTTACCACACCTTTACCTTTCACTCTACTCCTTCGATTGTTTCCGAAGGTGATATGTTCCCTTTGCTTGGTTGTGGTGAGGCTGGAGAACCAATTTGCATCTCCGGTCATGTGGCGCGAACAACCGGAGTCCATGATCCACGTGCCCTCCAAGCCTCGACCTGTCGCCTACACATGATAAGAACGCCTCGATCGCTCAGTGCTGGGGTGAGTAAAATAATGACGAGGCATCCAGCACTGAGTGACACGAGTAGTAGGCACAGTAAAAGTAGACGGTCTACGCACATAATAATCAGAATGATGCAAAGTGCGAGGTCTACCAACATGCAAAGAACGCAAAGCATGTTGAGGTCTCCTACTCTGACGAGGTACAAAGCTACTCGCCCGAGGTCTACCACCATATGGGACATGGTGAACACCTCGAGGAGCAAAACCTCTCCGAGAAGCACGAGGAGCCTCGAAAACAGGACGAGAGTAATACTCAGACTCATGCATACCTAAAGATGGGTAATGCATGTCCTGATAGCTCATCGCCTGTGCACGTCGCTCATCCTTGATGCGACGGAAACAGAAACCAATCAAATGACCCGCCCGCTGACAATAAGAACAATGAAACACTCTCCTGGGGGCACTCTCATGGGTCATAGGAGCAGCTCTCACAGGCTCCTTGGGTTTCTTTTGAGTGGCTTTCTTGGGAGGATTTTTCTTGGCAGGAGGAGTGGTTTTCTTTGGTGGATGGGTAGGCTTTTTGGCTGATGGGGTGTCCAACAGAGCTCTCTCTTTCTCTAGGGTGGTAGGAGAGGTAAAAACAGTTTTGGTCTGACTGTCTGAAGCTATCCTCTCAAAACCCAAACCTAGAGCTACCCCGGCTCTGTCAGCACACAACTTGGTCTTGGCCAAGAGCAAATCCATCCTACCCTTCCCTTCAGTGCATTTATTCACCACAGAAAGAAGGTATTCATTTTCAGACATGAGATTTTCAGCTCGCTCTCTGACAGTGCCTAGCTGGTCCTTAAGGGTGATGCAAGTGTCACAAACAGGTTGCACATCCTTAGAACTACCGGCCCTCTCCAATCTAGCCTCTAAATCATGAACATGCTTATCACGTAAATTAATGCTATCGCGCAATAAAGAGCAGTTCATGCAATCAATAATATCACGAGGTCTAGAATCCACCTCCAAAAGCTGCTTCTGTGCAGTCTCAAGCTCAGAAAGAGTTTGAGCATGTACAGAACGCAACTGAGCAAGCTCACTCATGACAACAGAACATGATTCACATTCAGCATCATCAAATTTAGACTTAAGCATGGCATATTCAGTAGAAATATTTTCTAGCCTAAGTCTAAGGTCTTTTCTTTCTCTAGCGGCTTGCACAAGCAATCTATCCTGACCTAGCACAACTTCATTCAGCTCATCTAATTTAATTAGAAGCTGGTCAGATGATAGGTTTACCTCAGATGAGTCAAGCTCATCGCCGCTGTGATCGCTGTCGGCCATGAAGCAAAGGCCGGTGAAGTCACGTCCCTTCTTGTCCTTCTTGTCCTCCTTCCTTGGGGACTCCTCCTCCTCAGAGCTCGACTCCTCAGTTGAGGAAGTGTCGATGTCGCTGAGAGCAGCAACAAAGGCTCTGGAAGCGGCCTTGGCTACTTTCTTAGCCATCTTGCCGCGCTTGCCCTTCACAAAGGGCTTCCTCTCCTTTTTGTGGAATTTGGGGCGGTCACTCTCATCTCTCTTTTTGACCTTGGGGCAATTGGCCTTAATGTGAGAGGTGTCGCCACATTCATAACAGCCACTAAAACCACTTCTCCTCTGATCCCGTCTCTCATGATGAAAGCGGGTGAACCTCCGGGCAATGAGAGCAAGCTCATCATCAGCTAGAGTGTCCACCTGCTCCTTTGTGACGGAGACCAGGGAGGACAAAGCTGTTGGCGTAAAAGATTACGCTAACAGGTTTCTGTAGAAAAGAACCTAACAAACGAAGTGTTTGCGAAGCAAACTGTTCCAAGCCTCCGAAAGGATAATAGCTTAGAATAGTTCGAAAGTGTGTATTGATTCACTTATAATCGATCCCTATTACAGGGTGAAATGGGGGGTATTTATAGGCCCAAACATTAAGGAAAAGACCTATTTACCCCTCTATTACAACCGACATTAAGGAAACTATTTGGTTTCCTTAATAGGGCTAAAATGGTAAAAGACTAATCTAATAGGATAGAAGATAAGTCTTCCATCTTAGCTGGCAGAAAAGATCCTGGAAGGCCTTGGTTCGAAGATATACTTCGAACCAATGCCAATCTTCGGACTCCGAACGAGGTTCCAAGCCACCTTCGAAGACGACCTTCGGACTATCTTCGAACTGGTTGGCTGTCTTCATGTTGCTTTGGCAATAACTCCGAAGATGGGATATTTTCCCCCAACAGTAGCCCCTCGAATACGCTTCTCCATTCGACCTGTAACGTTAGGAGAGCAGTATACGGAAAGAAAAGATAACCAATCATAGGGGTTATTGATTTTTGTTTTATCTCCGAAATACATGAAGATATGAACTTCGAATCAGTCATAAGGTAATTACTTTTCGAACTATCTTAGAACTGACTCAGGAAGTTCGAAAGTCTTTTTAGACTTAGAAGATATAGCCGTTAGTTTCTGTTTCTAACGGAGTTATACGAGGCGTTATTTTCGGAAGAAAATAACAGGCGGGAATGCGAAAGGGCAGAGCCCAAACGGTAACAAACGGAAAGTTTTAGGTTATAAATAAAGAATTCTGGAACTTATTCGATTACCTTTTCACCGCTCGCTCCCAGTCAAAAGCCTTTTGAGTTCTTGAGTTCTTGAGTTCTTGAGCCCTAACTTTCGAGTTCTTGAGCCCTAGTTCCCATTCTCTCAAGTTGATCCGGCAATCGCGATGGTGAAGACCAAAGGATCTGCGCCACCTTCGACCTTGGCTCGGCAGCAGGCAGCCGCAGCAGCAGCGGCGGCAACATTGGCGGCGGCATCCTCGAGGCAGGCGGCAATGTCCATGGCGGCAGGGGGGAGAAATCCCCAAATCCCCGATGACCAAGGTCTGTGCCCTCCATCGACCAAATATTTGAATCAGTCCTTTGAATTGGGACCTTCGACCTGCAAAAGAGAGTCCTTGGCAATCACAGCAGGGGGTAAGATTAGCAATGGGGTAATGGTTCGAAAACCGGGCAAAGAGGCAATCCCATCACCAAGACCCGGAGAAGTCGTAGTGTTCGAAGCTTTTTTCGAAGCAGGCTTGGGCCTCCCTGCTGTAGATTTCTTGGCCGAAGTCCTTGACTTGTTTCATGTAACCCTCCCCCAACTGTCTCCGAATGCTGTAGCTAGATTAGCTATCTTCGAATGGGCTCTGAGAGCCGAAGGTTGTGAGGGGAGGGCTGAAGTCTTCGCAGCACTGCATAGAGCAACTTGTCAGCCGAAGACTTCCGTAGGCTCCGGAGGTGAAAAAGTATTGGTTGCCTTCGGAAGCATCAATTTTAGGCTTCGAGATGAATACGCTCTGCGATTCCCTGCTAAGGCCATCAACGCTAGATGGTATACTGATTGGGTGCTGCGGTGGTTTTACGCCGAAGTTGGAGTTAACAGTCCTCTAGCTGGACCTCTCAAAGAAATCAGATTCCGGAAGGAAGCTCTAGTGCAACCCGACGAAGGTCAGCTCGAAGCCCGCCTGAACCTGCTTGAAAAAATTAGTCGGAGGCTCAGTATGCGAGATTTGGCCGAAGAATTCATCGGTCTTCAAATTTCTCCACTGATGGCCAACTGGCCTATCATCTTCGAAGATGACTCCGAAGGCGGTCTTCGCAAGATAAACTATACTTCGAGCCCTGCAGGTAACTTCGAAACCAACATGCATAATACATATTTACTTCGAAGAAAGATTAACTTGAGTTATTTTTTAGCTTCTTCAGCCCCTATTACTTCAGAGCAAATTATAAGGGCTTCGGAGAATATTCTTGGTGCCCCAACTTCGTCAGAAAAGGAATGGCGAATCAAATTAGTCGGAAGTTGGGAGCGATCTAACAGAGTATGGGGAATGTTGGAGTTAACTCCGCCCCCTCTGATGGACTGGGTGCCTCAAGAGAAAGGACCCAAGAAGAGAGTAGCCGAAGCAGGAGCATCCAGCTCCGCAAGGACTCCGACGAAGAAGGTGGCTCGGAAGCCGAAAAACCTCGCACCTTCGAGTTCAAGAGCTTCGGCTTCTAGCTCTAAAGAAGACGAAGGTACTTTACTAGTAAGATTAATTGACGAAGATGCAGCTCAACGAAGTATTCTCATTGAAGACACTGCAGGTATTCCGGAGCCTCAAACCAACATCGAAGAAGTAAGAGCTCCGGATACCCAGGGAGAACAAATCGAAGCCCCTGTGGGTGTGAATGAGGCCGAAGTGCCTGCGAACATACCGGAGTCTGGAGACAATGTTGATCAACCAATGACTTCGGTAGTTCAGGAAGACACAACTCAGGCCGGAGTTTCAGTGGATGAAGGGGGAGTCGAAGTCACTATGGCTTCGATTCTCGAAGAAGTAACGAGGGCTCTTCAGGACGATGCTCCTGTAGTCCAAGATTTAACGGCTGATTCGGATGAGGACTACACTTATGATCCTCCGATCAGCCCGATGCTCGATATTCCAGAGAATATCGAAGGTAAATTTTGCTTAATTCTTATCAATTTTTGCAAAATTATACAATGTGTAATATTTTTGGTTTTTCAGAGCCTCCTGTTGTCGAAGTATCCCTCGAAGATACAACTCTAAGACCTTCGACAACTTCGGGGCCGCAACCGGGAGTTGCTCTACCGGGGCCTGGAAGAGGAAAAAGACACATCGAGCCCCTCCCAGCTCAAGGATCGACTTCATCTGAGTCAACGGACGAAAGTGAATCGACTGAGGGGGGGCCATCTTCTGAAGTTCCAAGGGCCTCGGAAGAAACCTCCGGACCTTCGCTAAGCAGGGCTGACCAGAAAGCTTCGAAACTGCTTCCTCTCATAACTCCTTTTTTGGAGGAGAAAACCGGACTTGGGACTTTGGTTAAACCTTTGGGTAAAGCCAGTCGCCAAGTCGGGGAAACAGAACTGGTAGCCCGCTTAAGCAGAGTGAAGGGTTCGGAGCTTAACCTTGCTGTGGAAAGAGCAGCTTATCAGGTATAAAGCATCTTCGAACCAAATAATGAATTATATATGAATAATTTCTTATTCTAGTTTTTCTTTTTCTTAGCAAGCAGTTTTAGCCCGCGCTGCAGCTTTGTCGAATGAAAACGAAATTGCTCAACTTCGGGAAGAGAACGAAACTCTTCAAAGAAATCTTAACTTCTCCGAAGGTCGAGTATCTCAAATGGACAATGTGATAATAGCAGAGCGAAGGGCTAGGCAAAGTTTGGAAGCTGCAAGGAAAGAGCTCGAAGCAGAAAGAGTTGTGCTTCGAGCGGAGATTGAAAGACTGCGGACGGAGGATGCTGCGAAGGACTCCGCACTTGTAAGGCTACAAGAAGAGGCTGGCCAACTCCGAATTCAAAAGAATGCTTTGACTACGGAGAACGCTCGAATCTCCGGAGTTTTAGCTGAAACAACTTCGGCCAAGGATATACTTATTGAAGAAAAGGTTAAGTCGGAGAAGGTGGCTTCGGAGGTCATTGAACAAATGTTAGGTGTCTTGGAGTACTTCGGTACTACTGGATCACTACCTTCGGATGACAATGTAACTCTGCTGCGCCGGCTAAAGAGGATCCAAGGAGCAGCGAAGCAAATGAAGACGGCAGGCATTCGTTATGGAGAACTCTCCGGACAAGTGTCTGCCCTTGGAATACTTCGCTACTACGAGGATTTGGGCCGATCAATCACTCCGAGCGCACAGGGCTCCATCATCTTCGACGACGACCGACTTTTAAAACCTTCCGAAGGTGTAGCTGTTGCTTGGCGAGCCTTCCAGACTTCATGGAGAGCCGAAGGTCGATCTGCGATCAAGGCTTGGATTGACGAAGGCCAACGCCAAAAGCAAGTTCGGAGCCAAGCTTCGAGCAGTCAGCCTCCTCCGAACCCGCAGGTTTAGGATTATTTAGGATTTTTTGATTATGTAAAGCTGATGCTTGTAAATATTTATCAATGAAAATCTTGTTTGTCATATTTTTAGGCTTTGCCTCTTATGGAAGATATCGAAGTGTTAGAGCTTAACAGCGAACTTCGCTCACTGTGGAACACCTTCGAACTTCTAAAGAGTTATAAGCGTCCTCGATTTCTTATCCCTCGAGATGACTCCGGCGTTATTGCGCCCGAAGTAATCAAAGACATATTGTCTTATATTAAAGAGGAAGATAAAGAGAGCGACGCAAACACCTCGTCTTCTGAAGACACTAATTGGTCCGAAGACGAAGGTGAAGCCCAAAATAAAAGATCTGAAGATCTTAGAAGCTGGGAGAGAAGCCCCGAGCGGCTTCGAACTTGGGCCGAGCTTCAACAAGAACAGAAGGATTTTAGAGCTTCGAAGGGGAGGAAGAGAGTTAAACGTAAAGTTCTTAGAACTTCCGATGTTGGAACTAGTCGTTCCACCCCTAGCTCTCGGGACCGAAGAGGTCTCCGATTCCTTCTTGGTATAGATACCAATTTTTCATAATGTAATCTGTAAACACATATGTTTCAATAATGAATGCCGATTTTAAAATTGTCTCCATATTTACTAGCCCCTCTTTGGGCATAAGCAACTTCGAACTGTATTCAAAGATGGTTATGGGCAAAGAAAAAACTTCGGAGTACAATTTTGTGGGGGTTCGGAGCCCCTCTGTCATTTAAAGATCTTTTGAAATCTTATGAAATATCTTCGACCTTTGTAGTCAGAAGAATGGTAACTTCGTACCTTTATTTGCTTTACGAAAGAAATCAATTAAGATAACTTCGATGACACTTTAGTGTCTTAAAAAGTTTTTTGTCACTTTGGACGCATATGAACAGTCATTCGAAGCTCATGGCTTAAATGCTGTTTTGCTTTAGCCACCTTCGGCTGTTTTTTTGCGGAAATCTACCAGCCGGAGCTTGGATTTCGCAGAAATTGTAGCCACCTTCGGCTATTTTTGCAGAAGTCTACCAGCCGGAGCTTGGACTTCGCAGAATTTGTAGCCACCTTCGGCTATTTTTGCAGAAGTCTACCAGCCGGAGCTTGGACTTCGCAGAATTTGGCCACCTTCGGCTCTTTTTACGGAAGTCTGACAAGCTGCAGCTTGGACTCCGCAGATTTTGGCCACCTTCGGCTCTTTTTACGGAAGTCTACCAGCCGAAGCTTGGACTCCGTAGAATGTGGTATTGGCTCTTTTACGGATGCCTACAAGGTATCAGCTTGGGCTCCGGATGGATTTCAGCCACCACACCGGAGGCTTCGACTTTAAGGGTTCGAAGTCCGGAAATACAACCCAGCTTAATGACACTTCCCTCTCGATCGACTTCTGTCCCAGCGCGTCCGCTCGGGAAACTAGGAGTGTCAAGGGGAAGGCAACCATCAGGGTGTATGCTTTATTAATTTAGAGGTGATTACAAGCGAATTACAAGGAGCCCTTATGCGAAGTATCGCTTTAGGTGCTCCGCATGCCAAGTGTGTGCTAACTCTTCACCTTCTAAATTAGCTAATTTAAATGAACCAGGGCGCCTCGAGCGGACGATTAGATATGGACCTTCCCATTTATTGCCTAACTTGCCTGGTGCTATAATGCTTCGTAGAACAAGATGACCCGGTCTTAACTCGCTGAGCTTAACCTTCGGGTCATACCAAGTCTTCGTCTGCTGATGATACTTTGATAAATTGGCTACAGCTCGAAGCCTTGTTTCTTCTGACAAATCTAACGAAGCTTGTCTTTCTTCTTCGATGTCTGGTTCGGTGCTGCGAAGTGATCCTCCTTTGAGCTCCGTTGGAGTCATAGCTTCATCTCCGAATAGCAGTCTGAACGGAGTAAAACCTGTGGACCTTGTTTGTGTAGTCCGAATGGACCACAGAATCTTCGGAAGTTCTTCGGTCCACAGTCCTTTTGATAATCCTACTATTCTTCGATTTAGCCCTGATAAGATATTTCCATTGGCTCGCTCAACTGCTCCATTTGACTGAGGATGTCTCACTGCAGCAAAACATAGTTGAATGCCTAAGTCTTCGCAAAACTTCCTGAAGGGTTCTGCGTCGAACTGTGTTCCATTATCAACTGTGAGATATCTAGGCACTCCGAACCTGCAAATAATGTTTTTCCAGAAGAATTTCTGTACATTATTCGAAGTGATAGCTGTTAAGGGCTCTGCTTCGACCCACTTAGAAAAATATTCGATAGCTACCACTGCGAATTTCAGATTTCCCTTTGCTAACGGAAAGGGACCAATTAGATCCATACCCCATCTGGCCATAGGCCATACCGGAGCAATGACTTGAAGAGCTGTTGGTGGGCGATGACTCCGTCGACCCATCCACTGGCATCCTTGACAAGTGCGGACCAAGCTCTCCGCATCAGCTGTTATTGTGGGCCAATAAAGCCCCTGGCGAAGTGTTTTTCCTGCCAGAGCTCTAGGGGCTAAATGACTTCCACAAAGGCCTTCGTGAATTTCTCGAAGAATTTCTTGGCCTTCGGCTTGAGATATACATCGGAGTAGAGGGGAACATACTCCGGCCTTGTATAATATACCGTTGATTAACTGATAGTTTCTTGCTCTGAGCTTTAATCTTGATAATTGGGGCTCTTCGGGCAAATTTGTTCCTCCTTGCAAGAGTTCTATGATTGAATCCTTCCAATCTGCACTAGGAATGCAGAGAATCTCTGCAGAAGCAACTTGTGGCACCGAAGGTATATTGAGCTCCTCATAGAAAGCTTCGTCAGGCACATCCACAGCTCCGGCAGCAGCCTTCGCTAAAATGTCCGCTTGCACGTTTTCAGCTCTTGGTATACTCCGAATGGAAATACCCTTGAAATGTGCTTCGATTTTGCGAATTTCTTCTAAGTACTTTGCAAGCTGTGGATGTCGGACTTGAAAACTTTTGTCTACGTGCCCTGCTACTATCTGAGAATCTGTTTTTATAATTATCCTTGTAGCCCCTAGAGCACGTGCTTTCCGGAGTCCCAATAATATTCCTTCGTACTCCGCTATATTATTGGTAGACTTAAAGTTGAGTCTTGCGGAGTACATTGCTCTTTGACCTGACGGAGAAATTAATACTGCCCCAATGCCTGCTCCGGATGCTTGGAAAGCCCCATCGGAGTAAATAGTCCATACTCCGTCATCTGATTTCTCCGGAGTCAACTTCGCAGGTGGAGTCCACTCTGCTACGAAGTCTGCTAGGACTTGGGATTTGATAGCTGTCCTTGCCAGGAAAGATATGCCGAAGGGTGCTAGCTCTACTGCCCACTTTCCAATCCTTCCAGTGGAATCTTTGCTTCGGAGCATATCTCCTAAAGGATACGAAGTTGGTACAATTACATTGTGAGCCAAAAAATAATGTCTTAGCTTCCTCGAAGCCATTATCAGAGCATAAACGAATTTCTCAAGTTCGGAGTATCTTGTCTTCGCTCCTGACAATGCTTCGGATACAAAATAGACAGGATTTTGGACCAACTTCCCATTGATATCAGCTTCTTTGACAAGGACGGCGCTGACTGCTGAGCTTGTGGCTGCAAGATACAGAAGTAGGGTTTCGTCCGCAATAGGCACCGTAAGTGTAGCAAGATTGCTGAGATAATCTTTAATAGCAACATTGGCGTAAAAGATTACGCTAACAGGTTTCTGTAGAAAAGAACCTAACAAACGAAGTGTTTGCGAAGCAAACTGTTCCAAGCCTCCGAAAGGATAATAGCTTAGAATAGTTCGAAAGTGTGTATTGATTCACTTATAATCGATCCCTATTACAGGGTGAAATGGGGGGTATTTATAGGCCCAAACATTAAGGAAAAGACCTATTTACCCCTCTATTACAACCGACATTAAGGAAACTATTTGGTTTCCTTAATAGGGCTAAAATGGTAAAAGACTAATCTAATAGGATAGAAGATAAGTCTTCCATCTTAGCTGGCAGAAAAGATCCTGGAAGGCCTTGGTTCGAAGATATACTTCGAACCAATGCCAATCTTCGGACTCCGAATGAGGTTCCAAGCCACCTTCGAAGACGACCTTCGGACTATCTTCGAACTGGTTGGCTGTCTTCATGTTGCTTTGGCAATAACTCCGAAGATGGGATATTTTCCCCCAACAAAAGCAAAACCATCTGCTAGAACACAAGTGCCTGATGTGCTTGGTTCTGCAGTGGTGCCACGGCTAGTGCTAGAAACCAATGCCAATGGCTGTGGCAAAGAGCTTCTGTGCACTGCAAGAGATGCCTTGGCAATCTTTGTGGACTTCAGCTTGCTAAAGAGTTCGTCACAGGTCAATGTGTCATAGCCTGTGGACTCCTCAATGCTGGATATCTTCACCTCCCATATGCTACGGTCAAGAGCATAGAGAAGCTTGATAGCCCTATCATGATCACTGTAAGCAAGCGTCCCGTTGGAGCGCAAGTTACTCACTATCGCGTCAAAGCGAGAGAACATGGCATCTACAGATTCACCCGGTGCCTGCACAAACAGCTGATACTGTTGATTGTAGGTGCTTTGGCGCCTGGCCTTAATCTGAGCAGAGCCCTCATGAAAGACAGTGAGTGTTGTCCAAATCTCCCTAGCAGTCCTAAGGTGCTGCACCCTATCAAACTCACTCCGACTCAAACCAATGAACAGTATGTTCCTTGCCTTCGAGTTGGCAATATACTGATCTTTTTCAGTTTGAGTGGTGCGGGTATCAGGGATGGAGTATTGTGAGTCCACAATCTCCCAAATTGCATTTCCTTGGCTTAACAAGTAAGCCTCCATGCGCACCTTCCAGTATGCAAAATCTGTCCCATCGAACAGAGGAATTTTACTGCCTCTATCCATGTCGCCAACAGATCACAAAACCGGTTAAGGTCAACTGGTGATCTTAACCTGGCTCTGATACCAATTGTTGGACCGGAAACGGCGACCAGAGGGGGGGTGAATGGGAGCTTTTAAAAATTCGGGCTAAAAACTTAGCCTTCGGTTCTGTTCAGTCTTCTGCGGAACAGGCTTCGAACACTACCTTCGAAGGTCTGGTTCGGAGGTACTTCGACAGCTCCGAACACAGGCTTCGCAGGAGCAAAAGTTCGAAGCCAAGAAGACTTCGCTCCACTGACAACCCTCGAAAACCAACTCCGCTAAGTCAGTGCAGGCTCCGCACACGAGGTGCTACGAGCAGGCTTCGCACTTCACCCTTCGCAAGAGTGGACAGCCCTCTGAGGACTTCGACCAAGTACTTAGCGACAGCAACTGGTGCTGGGCTTCGTACGCGAAGGTCTACACGCACACAAAACGGACTACGCTGAGGACTTCGACACAGGAAGCAAAACGGGATACTACCAGGGCTTCGCTAGTAAGCAGCGAGGTCTTGCCTCGTGTTACACAGAGCGACAGCACACTGAAAAACACACTTCGCCAGAAAAACACCCTTCGCCACGACAGGCTACGGTGAACTAAAGACAAGCGAGGTATGCAACACGAGCTCAAGCAAAAGCACACTGAAGCAGGGCTTCGCCGCTTGAACAAGGAACACAGAAAAATGAACTCTCAGGATGTATTCAATTGAAGTGTATGGCTACAGGAGCTCAACAGTAAATGCTCAAAGTGTTAAATGTTTCCTACCGAGCCCCCATATTTATAGCCCACGGCTTCATCCTAAGGAAGTGACTACATTACCCCTAGGGTTTACATCCATTTTGTCTCTACAGAACTAAGGGGTACAAAAGGTAGTCCACCTTTATTTTGGAGGCTTCTCTGTCAGCTGCAGAGGGGACAGTGTCAGCCTTTTTCAGAACAGACAGTGTCAGCCTTTACAGTGTTGACTTCTGGAACCTCCCTTCGCACGCGAGGGGTGCGGAAGCTTCGGCGAGAAGCCTGCAGCCTGTTGGCCTTCGCTCCGCCGAAGAAGACCTTCGATACAGTGACGGTTTTGAGCCGAAGCCGTCAAAGCCCTTGGGCCTTCGCACCACCACCTCCGGAGTGGATCACCACGGCTTCGCAGCTACTCCGAGCTCGAACACCGTCCGTCCGTGTACCGAAGCCATGCATGGCCGAAGCACCTCAAGTCATCCTCACTCCGAAGCCCACCTTCGGAGTTCCACCCTTCGAAGTCCCTCCTTCGTCCAAGGCCTCCGCATGAAGCATTCCATGAGCACTTCGTCGCAGTGCCTCTACCCGAGCACACTCCACGACGAGCCTCACCCGGACCATGCCTTCGATGCACCTCGACTTCTGAGACCTTCGTCGGGTACCTTCGAGTGTCTCCCTCCGGAGCACACTTCGAATCCCTTGCCTCCGCAGAGGACTTGGTCCACCAACTCCGAAGTCACTCCATTCGGAGTACCTTCGAAGTGCCTCACCTCCGAGGACTTTGTCTCGGAGCACCTTCAGCCGGAGCCACGCTCCGCACTCTCTGCCTTCACCTGGCACGCCTCGACCCGATGACCGACCCGGACCACCTTCGCAGCCACCATGACGGAGCTCCCCGCTCCCCTGGCATCAAGCCACCCGCTTGACCCAAGTTCACCTGGCTCGAACCCTGTCCGTCGCCTCCGAAGTCCCTGCGCACCACCGACAAGCAAACAAGTGTTTCCAGTACTCCGGAGACCTCTCCGGGTGATCAACCTCCGGTACACACTCCGGTGTACCGCCCAACGTACCGAAGCCTTCGGTACGAACCCAGTCATCGCGTACTGTCGGACCCCTCCGACAGGTACACTCCGCTGCACAGCTGCAGCAAGCAAACACCGAACACACTCCGGTGACACACCTCCGAACACCCTTCGGAGGTACCACCTCCGAAGCCCCTTCGGAGGTACCCTTCGAACAGAGGGTAAAAGCCTGTCAATCACTCATCACAAAACACCGAAACCAACCCTTGGTTTCTCACACCGGTTATTTTTAGGCTAGATTATTTTAAGTACCTGTGATTTGTTCTTGCTTCGGTGGTTTGTTTATCGAGGTGTGTTGGGTATTGGGAGAAGGCCATTGATTCGAAAGAATTTTTTAGGCGCCCATTCACCCCTCCTCTGGTCGCTACTTTCGGTTCTACACCAGTGACCACACTGCACACTATTACTTCTCAGCAGTTACTAAAGTATCATCAAGGCAATGAATTCTGGGATGTAGCTCTTATTCATTCGATGGATGATTGCTTGGTCACTGCTCCACCTCTAGCTGTTCAGGCTATTTTAGAGCAGTTTGCTTCTGTTTTCCGGAATACCTCCCACTTACCACCTAACAGAACTTTTGACCATTATATCTCATTGATCCCTGGAGCAGTTCCTGTTAACTCCAGACCTTATAGGTATTCTCTAGTGCAGAAAGATGAGACTGAAAAACAAGTTACTAAGCTGATTGCTTCAGGGTTAGTGGTTCCAAGTTTAGCCCCTTTGCCTCACCTATTTTATTGGTTAAGAAGAAAGATAATTCTTGGCACATGTGCATTGATTATCGTTGTCTGAATGCTGTTACAATTAAGAATAAGATTCCTTTGCCTATTATTGATGAGTTGCTAGATGAATTGGGGGGCTCTTGCTTCTTCTCTAAATTGGACCTTAAGAGTGAGTATCATCAAATTCGTATGAGGGAAGAAGATGAGTTCAAGATAGCATTCAAAACCCATCATGGTCATTTTAAATTCAATGTCATGCCATTTGGTCTTACCAATGCGCCAGCTACGTTTCAGTGTCTCATGAATTCTATATTTGCTGAGCACATGAGAAAATTTGTGTTGGTCTTTATGGATGGCATCTTGGTGTATAGTAAAACATTGAAGGACCATGTTCACCATCTTACTGTGGTGTTAGAAATTTTACTTCAACATCAATTAATTGCCAAAAGAAGCAAGTGTTCTTTTGCACGGGATCAATTGGAATACCTTGGTCATATCATCTCAGCTCAAGGAGTGGCCACTGATCCTACTAAAGTTGTTGTTATGAAAAATTGGTCGGTTCCTACTTCTTTAACTGAATTACGTGGGTTCCTTGGGTTGACAGGCTACTATTACAAGTTTATCAGGAATTATGGTGTCATCACTAAGCCACTTACCATATTACTTCAGAAGTCTAAGCCTTTTTCATGGAGTTGTCAAGCTCAAGAAGCTTTTGACATTGTCCAGCATGCTATGTGTACTTCACCAATACTTGCCTTGCCAGATTTTTCTAAGTCTTTCTATATTGAAACTGATGCGTGTGATACTGGTATAGGGGTTGTGTTATCTCAGGATTGCCACCCTATTGCTTTTTACAACAAGGCTTTGGGTATTCTGAATCAGAAAGTATCAATTTATGAGAAGGAATTTATGGCAATAATGATGGCAGTAGATAAGTGGAAATCTATTTGGTAAGGGGACAATTTACCATTTTCACTGACCATAAATCTTTGTGTCAATTGGATTCACAGCCATTAGAATCAGAGATGCAGAAGAAAGCCATGACCAAATTGATTGGGTTATAGTATCGTTTTCAGTACAAAAGAGGGACTGAGAATGTTGTGGCTGATGCTCTGTCTAGAGTGGGTTAATTTTTCCACCTTCAAGCTGTTTCTATAGTAAAACCATTGTGGATTCAGGAAGTTGTTAATTCATATGTGGTTGATCCTAAATCTCAATTGTTACTACAGGAATTGGCAGTTACTGGTCACAATGAGCACGGTTACCAGTTGTAAGATGGTCTCATCCGTTATAATTCTAAGATTTGGGTAGGTGCTAACACCTCGTTGCAAACCAAACTAATTGAGGCGTTTCATTCTTCTGTTGTGGGGGACACTCTAGGATGCAAGCCACTTATCAATGTCTTCATAAACTCTTTACATGTCGTGGCATTAAACCTGCAGTTCGGGACTATGTTGCTCATTGTTCAGTGTGTTAGCAAGCCAAGCATGAACACTGTAAATCTCCTGGATTGATGCAGCCTTTGGCTATTCCTACAGGTGCATGACAAGACATATCCATGGACTTTGTAGAAGGGTTACCAGTCTCTGAAGGCTATAATTCTATCATGGTAATTGTTGATCACTTTTCGAAGTTTGCCCATTTTCTACCTATCAAGCATCCCTATACTGTTCCAATTATTGCTCGACTGTTTCTAGATCGAATTCAAGCATCCCTATACTGTTCCAATTATTGCTCGACTATTTCTAGATCGAATTGTTGCTATATATAGATTGCCCAAGTCTATTGTCTCTGATAGATATAAAGTGTTCATTAGTAAGTTTTGGCAGTTTTTGTTTAGTAAAATGGGTGTTCAACTTCATCTCTCTACTTCCTATCACCCTCAATCCGATGGCCAGACCGAATGGGTTAATCAGTGTGTTGAGATGTATTTACGGTGTGCCACAGTAGTTTATCCCAAGAAATCGGTGCTTTGGTTACCACTAGCTCAATTTTGGTATAATTCTGGTTTTCATACATCACTCAATTGTTCTCCATTCAAAGCTCTTTTTGGCATGGATCCTAGATATCATTTTGTGCCGGAGATCAGCTCAGGTGAGGCAATGACTAGGAATGACTCCGTGGATGTGGCATCTTTACTTCGAGATCGCCACTGTTTTACATAAATGTTGCAGCAACAGTTAGCTCGTGCTCAACACTATATGAAACAAAATGCAGATGCACATCATTCCTCCTAGACATTTCAAGTGGGTGATAAAGTATATTTGAAATTACAGCCTTATGCCCAGTGTGCTGTGGTTAATCGACCATATCCAAATCTTGCTTACAAGTATTTTGGGCCTTATGAGATACTTTAGAAGGTTGACCAAGTGGTGTATCGCCTCAATTTACCGGATAGCAGTTTAATCCACCCAGTTTTTCATGTTTCCCAATTGAAACAATTTGTTCCTAACCATTCCCCGGTGGTATCTCATCTACCTTCATCAATTTAGCTTGATGTTCAGGACTTACTTCCCACATGGATTCTTGATCGTCGATTGGTGAAGAAAGGCAATTCTTCCCATGTGCAAATTCTGGTGCAGTGGGGTTCTTTACTAGCGGATTGCGCCACGTGGGAGGATTACTCTGTTTTGAAAGGTCGATTTCCAACGGCGGCTATTTAGACGGAGGCCATAGCTCATGGGGGCGACAATGTCACACTTGATGGAGTGACATTCGACGAGATAGCTGGCGCAAAGGAGAGGGAACATAGGAAATAAACTGGGAAGGAATGTATGCGCGGGAAGGAGATTTTAGTGAATGGAAACATATTTGTGTAATGCGTTTTGTAAGCCAGAAGGCATAAAGTTGTATTGACGTTTTCGCTAAACAGACACTATAAGTGCCGGATGATGAACAGTACGTAGGGAACACGAAAGAAAATAACAGAAAAGTTCCCGCTTGAGAAATTGTTTGTCTTGTCCTCTGATTGGGTTCGTCCAAATCTCGTCGTCGAGAGCGTGGCTCCGGCAAGGCTGTGACAAGAGGGTGGATAGTCACCTTCTGGAGCGTGAAAGAGTGGCCAATCTGTGAGGAAACGATGGGAGGGAGCCCGTAGTACTGTGAGGCTGAGAGTGGCTGAGCGTTGTGGGTTCATGGTGAGGTAGCGGTGGGGGCGAGGATATAGAGCGGCGGCGTCGAGAGGGACCGACCTCTATAAGAAGGGGTCCATGACGATGGATCCATCGCCACCGACGACAGCTACCGTAGGATCCGAAAAGCATCCTAATCAGGCAAGCTGGCTCCGGAAGGTTGCTCCCCTAGTCTCCTCTCCTTGGGAAGATTCAGCGAGTGGTGGCTTGCTACGGAGGGGGAGGTGGCGGCTAGGGCTTGGGCATGGAGGGGGAGAGGGAGCGGTCGGCTAGGGCTTCTAGGCTTGGGTGTGGAGGGGGAGGCAATGGCTAAGGCTTGGATCGTGGAAAGCGGAGATACAGTGAAGATGAAGGGTGGAGGCTTGCGACAATCGTGGGAGGGCGTGCGTTGTGGGGGATTGCACGTCGGGCGGGAGCGTTGCAGAGATCGAGCGGGAGGGTGATGCGGGAGATCAAAAGATTTAGATCTTCTCAATTAGTAATGAGTAATAAAAAATGGTCCAGATTGTTTGGATGATAAAGAAACTCATCAATTATATATTGATATATTTATAGATATAGACTAATGAGTTAACATTTATGCAGACCCATAAAAATATTATAAAAGGCCGGGTACAAGAATTCTAGGGTTTTGTCCGTCTCACCGGGGGTTTAACCTGCACTCCACGTATATAAGGCGCACGCAGCCGTCTCCCGCTCTCGGCTTCGCACTCCATTTTCTCCCGCCGTCGCAGCAGCCGCAAGCAAAAACCGCCGCTCGCCATGGGTAAGCCTCCCTCTCCGGTTCAGCTTGTCTAATTCTCAGTCCCTTCCGGATCTGACAGTTTCCTGGACAACGGCGGCGCAGCACGGATCAAGGTGCACGAGCTGCGTGGGAAGAACAAAGCGGAGCTGCAGGCCCAGCTCACGGACCTCAAGGCGGAGCTCTCCCTCCTCCGCGTCGCCAAGGTCACCGGCGGCGCCCCCAACAAGCTCTCCAAGATGTGCGTGTTCTGACATCCCCTGTCCCCTCTCTCCCCTCCCTCCGCTTGCTGTTGTGGTGGCGCGTGCTCACGAGTGGTTCTTCTTGTGGTCGCAGCAAGGTGGTGCGCACCTCGATAGCCCGCGTGCTGACGGTAGTCTCGCAGAAGCAGAAGTCGGCGCTGAGGGAGGCGTACAAGAAGAAGAAGAAGCTGCTCCCGCTCGACCTCCGCTTCAAGAAGACCCGCGCCATCCGCAGGCGCCTCACCAAGCACCAGGTAAGCTCTTGTTTCTTTGTTCCTTGGAAATGCGTCTGCCCTACTGGCTACTAGTTCTGTGGTTGCATCATGTGTAACGTGTTTATGGTTAGGGGTGCTATTACAGATGCATTGTTTGGTCAAAATTGCTGCAATTGACATTACAACGTTTTAAATTCTTCGGTGCAAACTGTCTTTTATGTTGCTGGAATGGATTAACAGTAGAACTCTTTAGGCTAAAACTATAGAAATCTTTAAGCAAAAAAGCTATGTAGCAGATTGTTAAAGGGATATTTTTATGCACTCCACATCTAGTCGTTTGCTGGTGCTTCGGTTTATGATTCTGTGAGTTGTTTGAAGTTAAAATTGCCATGCTAAATCTGTTAACCTGTGCATAAATTGGCAAATTTTGCTTTCTGTGAAGGTTTCACCATGTAAGAGTGTATTGCTGGCTGACATTAGTTAATCGTATATGTGATGCAACTGTGGACATGATAAAACTGCCTATTTTATTTTTCGGTCATTGTACTTGTACTGATGAATACAGTTTGAAGGTGTCTATGAAAACATTCGTCAGTGGCCCATGGTGGTCTCTGCTTGGTTCTTGATTTGCATCTGTTCATGTCCATTTATCTTCACTGTAGGTTTGAATCATATGGATTGCATGTCACAGTGTGCCCTTCTGCATAGCTATTTCATTTACAACAAATTATTGTGGCCTTGCAAATTACTGGTCCTTTAATATATGAGTCTCACCTCTTGTAGGTGTCCTAGGTTTAAAACTATGTTTGATTAGGTCTTCAACTGGATTTGTTTATAATGTGGTGTTTATTTGTAGCCCACATAATAATTTGGTTGATTACATAAAATTAGGTATTTATATTTTTTGTTTCTTTCGGGGTTCAATTGGATTATTATATTAATTGGTATATGTATTCTAATTGTAACATTTTATTAAATATTGAATGGTGGTTTGATGAATCGATTTGCTTTTACTTTTATATGCAGCTCTCTTTGAAGACTGAGAGAGAAAAGAAGTCTGAGAAGTATTTTCCTATGAGGAAGTATGCAATTAAGGCTTAGTTATTAGGATTCAAGGTTTTGCTCATTTGCTTGAATTTGATATTTTTGTGCGGACATCTATTGTCACCTAAGTACAATGTATTTGATCTTTGGTTACAACTGCCTTTTACATTGTGATTTGGTTACTGTTTTGAGAATGGGGTTGAGTGATTGTTATAAAAAACTAAGATGTAGATGCCATTTACTTTTATCTCATATTGAAGGACATGCTACTGGATTAGTAGCTAAAAACACAATCAGCAGTTGTGCCTTAATCTATTATGATAACCCAATCCAATATCCAGACAACCAAGGAAGTCTGGCCGGGTTAGCTTGAGTTAGATCATTAATAATTATTGGTAAACTGAGTTTGCTTAGTCCAACTTTGATTCATCTTTCAATAAAATTAGTCTGATCATCAATACAGAGGCTGTCCAATTAGTGTCTTTATAAATTAGATATATACAATAGATCAAGATGTTCCGATGAAACCTTGAATTACGATATTCAACTCACATCAATTAAAGGATCGTAACAATGTAGTCTTAGACCTATCAAACACATGTGTGGCTTAGAAGGTTTGCTTAACTCCAGTTTAGGTCTTACAATCTTAGAAAAAGGGTTTTAAGCGTGCTAATCATACTGATATGGGAGAATAAAAAATTACGTTAGTAGCAACGCCGATAGGTTATTGAGCTGATGGTTGTGGTGGTATAAACGGACGCAAGTAGCGGTGCCAATCGGTTGTCGAGCCGATGACCATGGTCAGATTATTGGGATTAGTAATACCATCGGCCGATGAGGATACACGCTTCACATGTAAAGGCAGATGAATACCTTTCGATGGAGAGAAGACGAAACATGGAATTAAGGATAACTTATCGGCTTTTACTCCGATAGAAACTAAACTTAGCAAACCAGAAAATATATCTATACCATCAAACTACCATATCAGCAAGATTGGACTTAACCAAGATAGTTGCTAAATCACGATCGGTCAACAATACTTTAACATATCGGGCATGTTTTATTTAGATGAATGATGCACAATATAAATTAGATATAATAGATTAAGATGTCCAACTCACATCAATCTAAGAGATCATAACGATGCAGCCTTAGACTTAGTAAATACACCAAAATAGACGACAACTGTACTAATCAGGCTGATGCCTCAAAAGATCGAAATGATATAGCCTTGAAAGACACCAATCGGCTGATACGATCGTTGAGGTGGCGAGACTCACCTCTTCGTCGGAGATCGCAACGATGCAGCCCAATTCTCAGTGCCAAGTCCCGCCGGAATTAACCTTGGAAACTAAGGGTGGTGATGCGCCAAAAGTAGTTGTTGTTTGTAGATTGATTGATTGTCCCTAAACCTAGCTAATTGGATACATATTTATAGTTCAGAGACTTGCTGTCCATCACAATAACCATAACTGATTCTAGATTCGTCCTTATCGGCTCCTTTGTATCTGGCCACATATAACCACCTAGACGGACTTTTTTGACCACACTTTGACTGGACTTCCTTGACTTCTATAGACCATGCGGTGCTCTTAGTGGGCATTGAGCTTTTACCAAATCTTGACGTCAACACATGCCTCCCAATTTCAGAGCAATAGTATAACTAATGCTTCAAAATTATAGGTCATTAAAGACCTCTGCACCACATCATTTAAAAAGTCCCTTTAAACGTTTTTTTCGAACTCCTTATTAGTAGACGAAACCCTTCATTTTCTAGCACTCCATATTATATATTTTAGAGTATCGGCTCCATATTGTACTAACCCTTCATCTTTTTCATCACCTTCCTTATCCGGTCATGAGCGACCGTGATGGATGTCGCTTGGTCTGACATATCTATTTCTTTTTGTGACGGTGTCGGACCAGGATTTATCCCACACAGTCTAGTAATGACATTTTAAAATCACCGAAGATTTTGTCCCCCAAATCCCGGACCTACAACTGCTTTGGCGTTTTGAAAACCGTACTCATGATTATCCTTTTTGTCGAACGTTGAAGAAGGCCCAACCAAATCCGCTGGGATCAACTTGACCCGTTTGCCTAAGCGTTGCTCTCTCCTTATAGGTACCCGTTGGCTTCTTCCTTCTCCCTTTACGCTTCCAGCATTCACATTAAACTATCCACCTTCTAGCCCTTGAGCTCGTCACCAGCGCCTCCGCACCGTCTCTGGCAACCGCACCTTCGCCCTATTCTCTAGTCCAGACCTCCGGCGGCCTCTGCAATGGCGACCAATTATTCCATTCCTGAGGTAAGTTTTTGATTCTTTCCACTTCTCTTTCCTGTTCTTCAGTGTTCTTGGTTCTTCCACTTTCTTTTCTCACTTGCTCTTCTTTTTGTTTTTTCTTCTTTGTAGAACATGAAGAACCAAATCCTAATCCCTTTTGTCAACCACCCTTCTTGCTACTTTTTGGTCCAATGGGTAACCATGACGCCACTGCTATCATCAATAGTGAAACCCATCGGATTCCATTCAAATTTTCTCGCATGCTTGCCTTGGATTGGAATAATAGTTTTAGAGCTTTTCCCTCTCCTCTCCCCGATTGGTTCAACTAATACCTTAGAGTATTAGTTGTCCACCAAACCTACTGGGATGAAATTAATATCGGGTACTACATCGACCTTTCCCTTGCTGAGCCCTATAAAAATAAACCAATGCTAGCCACCGCCTGTTACTTTTGGTCCGATACCTTGAACACCTTTGTTTTTGGCAATAGGCCGATGAGTCCCACTCTTCTTGACGTCTTTTAACTTGTCTTGATATCGACTCCCCAGCCAATCCACTTTTCTTCCGCTCCAAGCTGACCCATCGTCTTGATGTTAAATCATCCGACGACTGGAGCAAATACATCTTGGAACATTACAAGAAAATCGGGCTCGTTGAGGAGCCATGTTGAAGATCATGGGCCTCATGGCTCCAAAAGTGATGAGTGATTGTTAATAGAAGTCAAGAGAGAGAGAGGAGATGAGAAGAGAAGACCTACTGTGTCTTGACCGCATGTGACTTTGTTACACGGGCGGTGAGCTCGACTGCTAGGCAAAGGGAGCTACGGAGTTGGGCCGGCCCAATCTGGGTACATGGGCTAGGAAAGGTAGGGGATTGTTCGTCGTATTGATAGCAAAAAATGACATTAATGGTCAAATTTGTCAAAATATCAATTTTGATAATTTGGGCCAAAAATATACCAGACTTGGCACAGGCCGGTCCAACCGACCATATAGGCCCGATTGGCCATGTAGGCCCGGTCAGACCGGCCATGTGTTTCTGGGGTATTTTTATACCTAATTAGATTCTAATGACTTGGACTCGTATCTAACTCAAATTAGAGCCCAAACATGTCATGTAAAACCCCTATAAATATAGGGGTAAGGTCGATTCAAGAACCCCCGAAACCCTAATAGATCCAATCTATTATTTTACCTTGAATCGTCTTTACTTCCAATCTATCTTCCTTGCCCTAGGAGTAGCTACTACGTCCATATTTGTGAGTTTGCGCTGTAAACTCTCCATCTGCCGCGTCGTAATCACGGTAAGCCTTATTGATTCACTCATGAATCATCTGTTTCATCCATGTAACAGATTTTTATTTTTTTATAGTTTTTTATCGGTAATTCGGTCTCCTCGCTGAATTTCCCCTGATCTTTTGGTGTTTTTGCGGTGTTTCATCATCTTTTTCTTTGCCAAGAACCCCCATGCAAAGATAACAACAACAAGGCCATCGCTAGAGGACCCGGCCGATCGGATCTGCTGTTGTCAGTCTGACCGACAACAGGCGGCCGGTCTGACCGGGGTGTGCTAGGCCGTCATCCCATTGCCAGCACGTGTCGGTCTACCGACAATGCACGGCCGATCTGACCAACTGGACACAGTCGGTCCTGAGCGCCTTCTTTTCTGCCTGCGCGGTTGGACCGCCGGGTCAACGTCAGTCTGATTGGTCCCCTTAGGCTGGTCTGACCGACCCTACTTTTTCTATTCAACCGGCCCTAGTTTGGCCAGTTAATTGCTTTTTTCACCTTTCTACCAATTGGGTTATAACTTTGTGATCTGATTGCCTGGTGACTCCACCCTCCCTTGTCACTTTCAAGGGTCGTCGGAACGTGATGTCGACGTTGTGTCACGCCTAGGGTCGTTCCTATGTAGCCACATGCTTTTCGATCGTCGAATCGGCATTAGTGCATTTGGCGCTTTGACCGTTAGGTTTTAGTGTCAACACATGGTTTGAATAGGTTTGACTCAAGTAAACGGGTGGCGAGCGATTGTTGGGCCAAGAGGGCCATAGAGTTGGGTCAGCCCAATCTGGGTACCCGATGTTGAGGTGACAAGTGCTTTGTCGGTTTTGGCGCAAAATCAACACACCACCGAGACCGTCGATCTGAGATCAGAAGATCCTGAAGTGAAGCCGTAGCTGCTATGAAAGCTTCACGTCAAGACAAATTACCTTTAGTTATGATTTCACTATTTTGCCTTTTAGGCCCATAGTGTGTGTTAGTCGAGTCTGAAAATATCATAAGGGCATTTTTGTGATTTTACCTTTTATTGTTGTGTTTGTAAAAACCCTAAGGGTTTTATGGTATTTTTGTATCTGTGTGGACTAGCCATATAAAGCGCCATGATCCACTAGAGTCACGGTAACTCATCTAATGCAAAATCTGAGTTCACTTTTCTGAAATTATATTGGAGATTTTTGAGTCTCCTTACTCTAGCATTTTCCCATTCCCACCTATTTTCTCTCTCTTGTTCACTGCGGCGCACAGTGCCCTTTCCCAGGGGACAACACTGCGACGATTGGGGGCTCGTAGGGGAGGCGGTGCGTGCGTGGTGCTGAGTGCCTTTGGCCCGAGGCACTTTGGGCGGAGCGCACGAGGCACTAGGCGCCTGGTGCGGGGAGGTCGGCGCAAGGCGTTGGGTTGCGCTTGAGGTGCCTGAAGCGCAGACCTCCACACTAGGAAGAACATGAACAAGTACAACAGAAATCGCTTGAACAATATTTCCTTCATCGTTTTTTGTGCACCTGCTGTATTTTCTTTAGAATATTCTGAGATTGATTAAATTGCTTCTAATACTTTATTTTCAGATTGCACTATGATTGTTTATTGATATATGTTTGTATCCTTAGTGCATTTTGAATCATTTGTGAGCACAATTTATCATCTGCATTTATTTTGTCTAAAAAAAATTCTTGTGTACTGTTGATAGTTATACATGTGCTAGTTTAATTGCTTGTGAGTTAAATGATGTTTAATCTGCCTTCAAGCATTGTTGTTGTGTCTTTTCGATTAGGACACCAGTCATTTTTAGGCTAGATTATTTTTTAGTGCTTATGATCTCTCAGTCTGTCACATCAGATCTTATCCGACAGGAGAGTGATAGCAGTAGGTTTATTTTGGATTCTGCTGTGATATTGTGTTTGCTTTCGCTAGAAGCTTTTAGAGGTGCGTTGGGTGTCAAAGGGAAGGCCATCTATTCAAAAGAATTTGTTGAGACACCCATTCACTCCCATCTGGTTGCTACTCTCGGTCCTACACTCGTACACCTCCGGGAACACGTGGCCTTCCTCAACCTCTAGTTAGAGAGGTTTGTCTTCCGTGGATCCACTCTGGAACCAACCTCCCACCTCCAGTTCCTAGCCGAGCAGCTTGCTGCCAACACAAAAATCCCTCTCGATCGATACCTTCTTGGAGCCACCTACCATCTTGTCCACCAAGTATCGGCCAAGCTATCAGCTGGAGAACCTGTCGACCACTTCGGTGGTCCATGGTGGTTTTTAGAACTTTGGATTAATGTTTATACCACCAAAGTTGTCAACCATCCTCCTCTTGCTTTAATGCAATTCTCTTTTTACTTCCTTGAATCGGCTGCACCCTCTTACCGTCGATGCACTTCTTTAGGTGAGGCACCCGCTTGTCGATCCAGCATCCACTGTAGGACCGAGAGTAGCGACCAGAGGGGGGTGAATGGGCGCCTCAAGAATTCTTTCGAATCAATGGCCTTCACCCAATGCCCAACGCACCTCAAAAGATAAGTAGAAAATCAGATCAAAAACACAGATTAAAATAGTGCTATCACTCTCCTGTCAATTATGAAGTGTTGTGACAGTCTGAGAGATCATATGCACTAAAATTAATCTAGCCTAAAAACTACCTGTGTCCTAATCGAAAAGACACCAACAAAGTGCTTAAAGGCAGATTAAAACTTCTCACATATGAAATGACAGTTCCATTAGGTAAAATAAATACAGATGATTAAATGTGTTCACAAATGATTTAAGATGCACTAATGAAATAGAGATATGTCAATAACTAATCATAGTGCAATATAAGAAATAGATACTTGGATACATTGAATCAAACACCTAGCATTCAATAAGAAAACTACTGCAAGTTGAGATGTGAAAGTTTACTGTGTATGAGTCTTGTACTGTGCGCACCCCTGATAGCCAATCTCGAGCTCCAATCTTCCTGCGCGCTACACGGTGGTTCACTGCTCAAAGTGATGAGGACATCACTGCCATTGATACAACCACAACAGCAGCCAACACTTCACCGCTTACACCTAAGCAAGGACCAATGACACGCGCCCGTGCACGTGAACTTACTTATCTGGTGAACTTGTTCCTAGCTGTTCAAGTTAATTATTTTTCCAATGGGGTACTATTAAAGCCTTGTGATGACTTTATTATCCTTAAGTGCTTAGGAATTGAACCAACTAGGAGTGGAGAAGGTAACAATGCAATAAATATTCGTACTCCCGAAGGGACTCTTGTAACTGCAGAAATCCAAGATTAAATGGAGCATATCTTTCAACTCCCAAGGTTGTTTAATGCAAATAAGTACTTGTTGGAAAGGTCTCTTCGTCTGCTTTCCAACGGATCAAGGACAGACGAAATGTCTAGAAACTGCCGAAGAACACTCATGACTCCTGAGTTTCTAGTTTTCCCTTTAAAAGCAAGTGGTAGCCACAAAAGAACTTGGGTTTTGTTTGATGTAAGTTAGCTGCTGCTACTTCCTTGTAACGAGCGTGTCGGCTAGACCGCCTGATTACTTGAATCAAAACTCCAACCTCTATCACATCCGTGAGTGTTTGCTTGTCATCTTGTTCTTGCTTGTTCTTCGATTGCTTGCAGGTTCAAGGCTGTTCTTGGCACGGCAAGAGCAGCAACAACCGGAGTCAGTGTAACTATCGCTAAGGCGCAGCATCCTTGTGGTTGTTGTAGTCGGGTAGCACAACGTCGATCTCCACCCCAAATCGTAGTTATCAGGAGATGGTGTACCTGTCGCTCAAGGCGCCACACCATCTTGGTTGTGGTAGTCGGGCAGCCAACGTCGGCTTCCACCAAATTCACCACATCCTCCATCTCTAATCGAAAGATCGGGCTCCCCCGTACCCGTCGGGTCCATTAAGTGGTATCAGATTTTAGGTTGATCGGTGAGAGATCTCATTCTCCTTTGTTCTTTGTTTTTCCTACAGTCCACTTTTGCCATAAGATAAGTTTCGATCTGAAAAACCCAAAAACATTTTGTGCCTTTGCTTTGCTACTTAGCTCTCAGCTTGTTGAATTCACGGTTACTTCTTTGTGTCAAGTTGCTGGTCCTAAGTTTTTACCGCTAGATTTTTGAGTTGGTGCACCTTGTTCTATCTCCATTTTCATTCTCTAGCTGAAGTTACAAAGAGAGAAAAAGGCAAGTGCAAAACAAAAGCCGCACAGATCAGCAAGAAACAAGGCACAGGCCAAAAAAACAAAAAAAGGGGCGCACTAATTCAATTTTCTATATAAAGATTCCAAGTACAAAAAAAAAGAAAGACATTTTGTGTGACCTTTGCTTCAAAGTTTCGAAATTCAGCTTGCTGTTTTGAGCATTTTGGTGATTACGTTTGGGTGACGGCTCACGTCTCTATCACGGTTTGGACTAGGACCAGCACAGTACCATCGCGGAACATTTATTCAACTTGCTGTGACTAACGTGGTACTAGCTGTTCCTTTGTGCAATTGTTTTAGCAGCCACCTACAGCTCCACAAAATTATCTACAACACCACCGGGTTGTGCTGGCAGTCACCGTTTGTTGTTGATCTTGCTGTTTGCCGACGCCTCCTGCATTGTGTGGTAAGAACTTGCAAGAGCTTGATTTCTTGCTAGTGAGAAAGTGTCTGTGTCCTACCATCTCCTAGCAACTGCTAGGTTTAATCTGCTTCCTTTTGTACTTCTTTTGTACTAACCATGTCAGCTGATGCGAGTGAGACGCTTCCACATTCACCACGTACGAGGGGCATCATTCAACATTTCGAACGCCAACTAAGGTTGCACACGGAAGCCCTCAATGAGGATGTTGAAGTCACCAATGAGCACATTGGTCAATTAGAGGCGGCGTAGATTCTTGCCAACAACCAGCTGACCACATTAGAGAGAACAGCTGGGACTATTAACACCTCTCTTGCAGCAATCAATGTGCGATTAGAGAGGATGGAACAAGCTGGGCTCGGAGAGAGGGAACAACGTGATGATGACGGCCATACCTCCATTGCTAGCGCCGCAAGATATGACGTGCTAGAGTATTCAGCGGATACCGAGCTTGATGATGGATCTTTCAGGTATCGACGGCAACCACGTCGCAACTATCAAGGTATGGTTGGCCGAGCTCCACGACGTGAGGTACGTGACAACGATGATTACCTACGCAGGATTAAATTCTCCATACCATCTTTTGATGGGAAATATGATCATGATGCATATCTGACTTGGGAGCTGTCGGTAGATCAAAAATTTGCATGCCATGAATTTCCTGATGATAAAAAGGTTAGAGCTGCCACTAGTGAATTCACTGACTTTGCTTTTGTTTGGTGGCATGAGTATCAAACTAAAAATCCAGCTATTGTACCACAAACTTGGAATGCTTTAAAAAGAATCATGCGTAGTCATTTTGTTCCTTCCTATCATGCTCGAGACTTGTTGCATAAATTACAACAGCTTAGGCAAGGCAACAAATCGGTTGAGGAGTACTATCAAGAACTACAAATAGGCATGATGAGATGTGGTCTAGTTGAAAATGAAGAGGCTGCAATGGCTCGATTCATGGGTGGTTTAACTAGAGAAATTCAGGATATATTGGCTTACAAGGAGTACACTAATGTCACTCGATTATTTCATCTTGCTTGTAAGGCTGAAAGGGAAGTGCAGGGACGCCGCACAATAAATAACACTCCTGCAGGTCGGACTACATCGTGGCAGCCCCGCACAAGTGCCGCTGGCCCTAAACATTATTTTCAGAGAGATGCTTCCAATCGGCAGTCCACAACTACATAAATATCAGCACCTGTCCGTACTACCAAGACAACAAAAGGATCCACCCAAGCTGCAGCCAACACTTCTTCTTCCGTCACTTCCACCGGGAGAATGAAGGACATCCAGTGTCTCCGATGCAAAGGATTTGGGCACATACAAAGGTACTGTCCAAGCAAGCGTGTGCTGATCGTACGAGAAAATGGTGAGTATTCATCAGCTAGTGATTTAGGTGATGAAACATATGCCATGCTTGCTGCCCAAGATGCAGGAAATAAGAATGATGATGAAGAACACATTGGGGCTGAACATGCTGAACACTACGAGAGTCTTGTTGTGAGGCGTATCTTGAGTGCACAAATGTTCAAGCTGAACAGAACCAGCGACACAATCTGTTCCAAACAAAGTGTGTAGTTTTGGAACGATCGTGTCACATTATTATTGATGGAGGAAGCTGCAACAACTTGGCGAGTGCCACCATGGTAGCAAAACTTGGGATGAAAACACTTCCACACCCACATCCCTACTACATCCAATGGTTCAATGATAGTGGTAAGCTTAAGGTAACACGTATGGTCCGAGTGGAATTTACAATTGGTTCATACCATGATTACATTGATTGTGATGTGGTACTTATGCAAGCTTGCTCTATGTTATTTGGTAGACCTTGGCAATTTGATAAGGATACATTGCATCATGGTAAATCAAATCAATATTCTTTCATGCATAATGAGAAGAAGCTTGTTTTGCACCCTATGTCCCCCGATACTATTTTGAGGGATGAAGTTGCTAGAGCTTGCAAGGAGAAAAACAAGAAATCTGCTCAAAATGACAGCGGTGTTGTGAACGGATCGGTTCAACCTACGAATGACAAATCTAAATCTGCTCATGTTGGGAAAAATGACATAAAATTGAAAAGTGCTTGTTTCCTTGCTTCAAAATCTGATTTACTTGAATTAAATGATGACGCCACGATCTGCTATGTGTTTGTTTGCAAAGAAGCTTTGTTCTCACTTCACGACATACCATCTACTTTGCCTACTACTGTCACTAATCTTTTGCAGGAATATGCTGATGTGTTCCCACAAGAAGTGCCACCCGGGCTACCACCAATCAGAGGTATTGAGCATCAGATTGACCTCATCCCTGGGGCTTCCTTGCCAAATCGAGCGCCATACAAGACCAACCCGGAGGAGACCAAGGAGATTCAGCGACAAGTTCAGGAATTACTCGACAAAGGTTATGTGCGTGAGTCCCTTAGTCCTTGCTCTGTTCCTGTTCTGTTGGTTCCAAAGAAAGATAGATCATGGCACATGTGTGTAGATTGCAGAGCAATTAATAACATTACCATCAGATAATGGGGGATTGGTCCCGATCTTCCGCTAGGTAAGGATAACTTGGATTGGTGGAGAATCTCGACGTTGATGATTCAAGGCTCCGGTCTAGCGGATCAAAACCTTGCAATCGCTACACCACTGTCTCCGTCGGTTATCAACCACGCAGGGCGCGATTGACCTCGCCACGAAGGCTAGTTCCTGCAAGCGAACCCAAGAACACAAGCAAGAATAGGAAGATACAAGTCGAATGATAAATCACAGATGAACTATGATGAGGAGAGGTTTCACAAACGCTGATGCAACAGCCAATCGGTCCGGTGCAGGAGCGGGATCTAAACACATAAGTGTAGATGCAAACAAAGCAAAACCTAACCCTAATGACGGCTGTTCGTGAGTATATAGGGCGTGGGCAGCCTGCAGGAGGTGCACACGACCTGGACTATGGGCCAACACGGCCTCCAACTCAGTATAAGGTCCAACTCGGCCCAGTTCTGACATGTAGGACTGTTTCAATCACACGGGACGACTCGAGACTCCAAAAGAGGGGAAACAAACACCAAAAGATCCGTCTTCTCCTTAGCTTTCCAAAAAGTCCAAGAACGCGCCAATCGAACTTCTTATGAGGAAGTTACGCCCATTTTGGTGCATGGTGGTTGATGTAGTCCGAACCAGCGAATTCTTGACTTCAAATCATCCGTGCGACTCCGTCTTCAACTCCAATTCTCCTATTCCATCTCCCATGTTCCTAAGCAACAAAATATCACTAGTATTCAGTAGCATCCCATCCAAACAAATATTAACATAGCTGATAAGGAAAGAATTAACATGTAATTGAATTGTAGGTTGATGGTGCATGTGTGTATCATGTTGGTGCATGTGTGTATCATGGTGGTGCAAGTGTGTATCATGTTGGTGCATGTGTGTATCGGGGTGGTGCATGTGTGTATCATGTGAAGTGATGTCCTCATCATCCTCACCCTCTTGAATTGGAGTCGTCCTCGACTCAAGCTCATCGTCATCTCCCAAATAGGGCTTTAAATCTGAAATGTTAAATGTGGGATTAACCACAAAAGCTGCAGGCAACTCAAGTTTATATGCATTATCATTGATCTTCTCAAGCACACGGAAAGGACCATCAGCACGGGGCATCAATTTAGACTTTCTCAAATCAGGAAAATGATCCTTGCGCAAGTGCAACCAAACAAGATCACCCGGTTCAAATGTTATCTCTTTTCTACCCTTACTACCATAAGCACGATATTTCTCATTCATTTTCTCTATGTTTGCCTTAGTAGTTTCATGCATCTTAAGCAATAATTCAACACGTGTAGTGGCATCAAAATTCAATTTTTCAGATGGTGGCAATGGCAGCAAATCAATAGGAGCACGCGGATTAAAGCCATAGACCACTTGAAACGGACTTACCTTAGTAGTAGAGTGTACTGACCTATTATATGCAAACTCAATATGAGATAGACACTCTTCCCAGAGCTTCAAGTTGGTCTTCAAAACAGCCCTCAACATGGTGGATAATGTACGGTACGCTGCACGATTAGGAAGAGACGCTCCCGGGATCAAATCAATTTGGTGCTCGATGCCGCGTATCGGTGGCAGCCCGGGTGGTATCTCAGCAGGAAAAACATCATTAAACTCCTGCAAAAGGTCAGTGACTGCAACAGGAATAGAGCTAGGAATGTTCGCAAGTGAAAACAGCACGTTCGTGCAAATCAAGCCATATACCAAGGGAGTATCATCACAAATTTCAGCAAGGTCAGTTTTAGTTGCAAGCATGACACGTCCTTTTAGATTAATAACTTGTGATGAAGAAGGAGAAGCAATTTTATCTTTCTGTTGCCTCGAAAGCGTTTTAGCTACTTGCTGATTTTCAGAAGGTTGTTTGCTCGTTTGTGCGTCCTTAGCATGTTTTTCTTGTTCAAATTTCACAATTTCAGCAGGAGTCATAGGAAGCATTGTAACTTTCTTTCCTTTATGCATAAATGTGTACTTATTGCTCCTACCATGGTGTGTAGCATCAGTGTCATACTCCCAAGGTCTACCAAGTAATAGAGAACATGCTTCCATTGGTACTACATCAAAATCAGCAACTCCGAAGTATGTACCAATGGAAAATCTGATGTGAGCAGTTTGTGTTACCTTGACCTTACCGCTATTGTTGAACCATTGCACATGGTAAGGGTGTGGATGCGCACGTGTGGGAAGTTCAAGGTTCGTTACCATGTCGAGGCTCACCAAATTGTTGCAACTACCGTTGTCGATGATGACACGTACACGGCGGTCATTGACGATGAAGAAGGTCTGAAACAGATTGTTCCGTTGTGCCCGGTCGTCCTGCTCCATGTGAGTGCTCAAAACACGTTGTACAATAAGTGCTTCATGGTCGGCAGAGGCATCCGGTGCCAAAACAGCGTCATCGTCGGATGTATCGTAATCTCCTGCAATGTTAGCAGCAAGTGCATATTCATCTTCAACATCACTATCACTTACGTAGCCATCATCTTCTGTAGCAATATAAGCCCGCTGACTAGGGCAGTCCTTCATAACGTGGACGAATCCTTTGCATCGGTGACACTAGATTGCTGCAGAACGTGCAGTAGAGGCCGCCGAGGAGGTGGACTTGGCTGGCGCCTTGGATGCTGCAGCTTTGGAGCTCTCAGCCTGGGCTATAGATGCAGAAGGTGCTGATGTAGCCGCCGATCGAGAAGGTGGTGGTGGTCGCTGCTGCTGCTCACTTGAGCGTGAAGTGGCACCACCAATGTTGGTCCTCATGCTGCGTTGTGGTTGTTGGCGACCCTGTAATTCTTTTTCTGCAAGCATAGCAAGGTGGAAAAGACGAGTGATAGTATTGTATTCTTTGTAATCAATTATATCCTGAATTTCACGTCTTAAACCACCATAAAAACATGCCATTTTATCCTCATTGTCCTCCTCAATTTCAGCACGCATGCAACCTATTTGCAACTCCTGATAATACTCCTCTACCGATTTATTTCCTTGGTTTAGGCGCTGCAATTTTTTTCTCAAATCACGTTTATATGAAGGAGGAACCCATCTACCACGCATTTGCCATTTTAACATACCCCAATTTTGTGGTTCATTGCCAACCTGAACTATTTCAGTCCACCAAAGAAGAGCATATCCAGTGAAGTCACTAGTAGCTAAGCGCATGCGGTGGATAGCAGGAACCATGTGAGCATTAAATTTTTGTTCGACTGACATCTCCCAATCTAAATATGCATCTGGATCATAGGTGCCAGCAAAATGAGGTACTGAAAATTTTACATTAGAGTAGGGATCATTGTTCCTGCGGTTGTCATTGTTACCTCGTGGATGGCGGTTGCGGTGGCCGCCCATACCTTGAAGATTGAACTGAAAGCGATGATGTGCAGCCTCGTCAGGGTCAATGGCATTGTCCCCGACATAGGATAGGTTGTCTTCCTCGTCAACATGGTCGTCGTCGGCTTGTGCAGCAGGTAATCGTGTCTCCAGGGCAGTCATCCGGTCTCCTAGGTCAGCCACAGTACGCGCGAGACGTTCGATGGATTGTTGGGTCTGCCGCTGAGACTCCAGTAGAGCACGTCGTGAGACACAGTCATTAAAATCAGAGGGAGGGGTACCGTTGTTATCTGCCATGTTAGTGAAAAGACAAACAACAAAGAATAATCCTTATGGAACGCAACTAGGTGGGGTGGTGGGTGTGTGGTGGAAGCAAACCGTCAAGCGTCTTACCCACGCTTGCAAGTGTTCTTACCACGCTGCAGTGAGGTAACCGGCCTACAGGTGAAGAACCAAGTGGATGGTGGTGGGCGATTGCAAGATATGAACCTGTCCTGACCAAGAGAAAGTGTAGCTTGGAAGACAAAGTAAGTAGCAAGGAATAGCGATAGTAATAACAGTTAAACCAAGTTCAATAAGTGTTCCCTAATACTCGTCAAAGTTGCTGGCCTTAGTGCTCCCAAGGTGAAATTCAAGCAATAGAGGGAAACTTTGTGCCGAAAACTCAAGTGGAGGCAGAACAAGGTAGCAAACGACAGGACCGGTTCTCTTTTGCTTCGCTACTTCTCATTTCTTTTTTTTGTTCTTCTCTTCTTTTTTTTCACTATATTTTTTTGAACAATGATGACAAGAGATGCAACCACAAAAATTGGCACCTGCAACTGAGGTGTGATGCGGTTCACAGAAATTCAACAAGTTCACTGAACGGCGTGCAAAAACTTTGACCAATTTTTTTCTTTATCTTCCTGATTTTTTTGGCAATTCTAATGAAGGCTAACAGGCGATACCCGTGTTAGGGTCAGCTCCAATATGGGTCAGGAAGATGCTCAAAAATTTTCAGATTTTTCTGCCAAACGAGCGAAAAGTTATGCCTGTTTTACCGAAGGGGGGTCACAAAGACTCGATGTGGAAAACGACTAGGGTTGTGGAGGGAGGTTTTCGGGTGGGGAATTTTTTTGAGACACAAGATCAGCTACTACTCAAATGACACAAAGGGATGACTAAACCAGCAACAAGACTCGACCAAGAACACAAACTCAACAAAGTTAAAAACTGAAATTAAAATCGCAAGGCACAAAGGGGTTTTCGGTGGGGATTTTTTTGTGAGGGTTTTCTGGACTCTAGGTAAAAAAAAACGAAGATCGAGATTACCTAACGGGAAATCTGAGCTCTGATACCAACTAATGGGCGATTGGTCCCGATCTTCCGCTAGGTAAGGATAACTTGGATTGGTGGAGAATCTCGACGTTGACGATCCAAGGCTCCGGTTCGACGGATCAAAACCTTGCAATCGCTACACCACTGTCTCCGTCGGTTATCAACCACGTAGGGCGCGATTGACCTCGCCACGAAGGCTAGTTCCTGCAAGCCAACCCAAGAACACAAGCAAGAATAGGAAGATACAAGTCGAATGCCAAATCACAGATGAACTATAATGAGGAGGTTTCACAAATGCTGATGCAACAGCCAATCGGTCCGGTGCAGGAGCGGGATCTAAACACACAAGTGTAGATGCAATCAAAGCAAAACCTAACCCTAATGTCGGCTGTTCGTGAGTATATATAGGGCGTGGGCAGCCTGCAGGAGGTGCACACGACCTGGACTATGGGCCAACACGGCCTCCAACACAGTATAAGGTCCAACTCGGCCCAGTTCTGACATGCAGGACTGTTTCAGTCACATAGGACGACTCGAGACTCCAAAAGAGGCGAAACCAACACCAAAAGATCCGTCTTCTCCTTAGCTTTCCAAAAAGTCCAAGAACGCACCAATCGGACTTTGTATGAGGAAGTTACGCCAATTTTGGTGCATGGTGGTTGATGTTGTCCGAACTAGCGAATTCTTGACTTCAAATCATCCGTGCGACTCCGTCTTCAACTCCAATTCTCCTATTCCATCTCCCATGTTCCTAAGCAACAAAATATCACTAGTATTCAGTAGCATCCCATCCAAACAAATATTAACATAGTTGCTAAGGAAAGAATTAACCTGTAATTGAATTGTAGGTTGATGGTGCATGTGTGTATCATGTTGGTGCATGTGTGTATCATGTTGGTGCAGGTGTGTATCATGTTGGTGCATGTGTGTATCAGGGTGGTGCATGTGTGTATCATGTGAAGTGATGTCCTCATCATCAGATATCGTCATCCTATCCCTAGGTTAGATGATATGCTTGATGAACTTAGTGGCTCGATGATTTTCTCTAAAATTGATTTGCGTAGTGGATACCACCAAATTCACATGAAGCTAGGAGATGAATGGAAAACAGCGTTTAAAACAAAGTTTGGTTTGTATGAGTGGTTGGTCATGCCTTTTGGCCTCACTAATGCACCTAGCACTTTCATGAGATTAATGAATGAAGTTTTACGTGCTTTCATTGGGAGATTTGTGGTAGTTTACTTTGATGACATCTTGATCTATAGCACATCTCTAGAAGAACATTTACGTGTTGTTTTTAATGCTTTACGCAATGCACGCTTATTTGGTAACATTGACAAGTGCACCTTTTGCACAGATAGAGTCTCTTTTCTTGGCTATGTTGTGACACCACAGGGAATTGAAGTTGATCAAGACAAGGTGGAGGCAATACACAGTTGGCCGGTTCCTACCACAGTCACGCAAGTCCGAAGCTTTCTCGGGCTTGCTGGATTCTATCGCCGATTTGTGAAGGACTTCAGCACCATAGCAGGCCCACTGCACTAGCTTACGAAGAAGGGTGCTCCGTTCACCTGGGGGAAGGCGCAAGAGGTTGCATTTAACACTTTGAAGGATAGGTTAACTCATACACCCCTTCTCCAATTACCAGATTTCAATAAGACTTTTGAATTGGAATGTGATGCTAGTGGTATTGGGTTGGGAGGTGTCTTGTTGCAAGAAGGAAAGCCTATTGCTTATTTTAGTGAGAAACTGAATGGGCCTAGTTTGAACTATTCCACTTATGATAAAGAATTATATGCTCTAGTTCGAACTTTGGAAACATGGCAACATTATTTATGGCCTAAAGAATTTGTTATACATTCTGATCATGAATCTTTGAAGCACATTAGGAGCCAAACCAATCTGAACCGTAGGCATGCCAAGTGGGTAGAATTTATTGAGTTCTTTCCTTATGTCATCAAACATAAGAAAGGAAAAGATAATGTCATTGCGGATGTCTTGTCTCGCCGTTATACTATGTTATCCCAACTTGATTTTAAGATCTTTGGCTTGGAAACAATTAAAGAACAATATGCTTTTGATGATGATTTCAAAGATGTGTTGCTGCAATGTAAAGAAGGGAGAACATGGAACAAGTTTGTTCTCACTGATGGCTTCATGTTTCGGGCTAACAAATTATGCATTCCAGCTAGTTCTGTGCGTCTGTTACTATTGTAGGAAGCACATGGCGGTGGGTTGATAGGGCAGTTTGGTGTGAAGAAGACAGAAGACATCCTAGCAAGCCATTTCTATTGGCCAAAGATGAGAAGGGACGTGGAGCGGTTTGTTGCTCGCTGCACCACCTGTCAAAAAGCTAAGTCCTGTCTTAATCAACATGGTTTGTACATGCCTCTCCCTGTTCCTAGTACTCCATGGGAGGATATTTCTATGGACTTTGTTTTAGGACTACCTAGAACAAAAGAAGGGGAGGGATAGTATTTTTGTTGTTGTGGACATGTTTTCTAAAATGACACACTTCATACCATGTCACAAAACTGATGATGCTACCCATATTGCTGATTTGTTCTTTCGTGAAGTTGTTCGTTTGCATGGGGTACCAAACACTATTGTGTCAGATCGGGATGCCAAATTTCTTAGTCATTTTTGGAAAACCTTATGGGCTAAATTGGGAACTAAATTACTCTTTTCTACTACTTGTCATCCTCAAACTGATGGACAAACAGAAGTTGTAAACCGTAGTTTATCTACCATGCTTAGGGCTGTTCTGAAACATAATATCAAATTGTGGGAAAAATGTTTGCCTCATATTGAATTTGCTTACAATCGTTCGCTGCATTCGACTACTAAATTATGCCCTTTTGAGATTGTGTATGGTTTTGTCCCTCGTGCTCCCATTGATCTTATGGCCATTCCACCTTCAGAAAAATTGAAATTTGATGCTTCTCGCCGTGCTGAACTGATTCTTAAGATGCATGAGCAAACTAAGGCAAACATTGAGGCCATGAATGCTAAGTATCAACAAGCTGGTAGCAAGGGTAGAAAGCATGTTACTTTTGAACCTGGTGATTTAGTTTGGGTTCATTTGAGAAAGGATAGATTTCTGGATTTAAGAAAGTCTAAATTACTACCACGAGCTGCTGGACCCTTCAAAGTGCTTCAAAAAATAAATGATAATGCATATAAAATTGAGTTGCCTGCAAATTTTGGGGTTAGTCCCTCTTTTAACATTGCAGATTTGAAACCATACTTGCGTGAGGAGGACATGTTCGAGTCGAGGATGACTCTATTTCAAGAAGGGGAGGATGATGTGGACATCGCTGCCATTGATACAACCACAACAGCAGCCAACACTTCACCACTTACACCTAAGCAAGGACCAATGACACGCGCCCGTGCACGTGAACTTAATTATCTGGTGAACTCGTTCCTAGATGTTCAAGTTAATTATTTTTCCAATGGGGTACTATTAAAGCCTTGTGATGACTTTATTATCCTTAAGTGCTTAGAAATTGAACCAGCTAGGAGTGGAGAAGGCAACAATGCAATAAATATTCGTACTCCCGAAGGGACTCTTCTAACCGCAGAAATCCAAGATTAAATGGAGCATATCTTTCAACTCCCAAGGTTGTTTAATGCAAATAAGTACTTGTTGGAAAGGTATCTTCGTCTGCTTTCCAACGGATCAAGATTCAATGGCAGAGGATAGACGAAACGTCCAGAAACTGCCGAAGAACACTCGTGACTCTTGAGTTTCTAGTTTTCCCTTTAAAAGCAAGTGGTAGCCACAAAAGAACTCGGGTTTTGTTTGATGTAAGATAGCTGCTGCTACTTCCTTGTAACGCGCGTGTCGGCTAGACCGCCCGATTACTTGAATCAAAACTCCAACTTCTATCACATCTGTGAGTGTTTCTTGTCATCTTGTTCTTGCTTGTTCTTCGATTGCTTGCAGGTTCAAGGCTGTTCTTGGCACGGCAAGAGCAGCAACAACCAGAGTTGGTGTAACTATCGCTAAGGCGCAGCATCGTTGTGGTTGTTGTAGTCGGGTAGCACAACGTCGATCTCCACCCCCAAATCGTAGTTATCAGGAGACGGTGTACCTGTCGCTCAAGGCGCCACACCATCTTGGTTGTGGTAGTCGGGCAGCCAACGTCGGCTTCCACCAAATTCACCACATCCTCCATCTCTCATCGAAAGATCAGGCTCCCCCGTACCCGTCGGGTCCATTACAAAGCTTCACCACAATCTTCCAGGCACCGCTCTCACCGATCACATGGGCCCGCGCCACATAGTCGTGAGTGTCTCACTCTGCCACACGGCTTCCTCAGCCACCGAGTGGCCACGCACTGTGCAGCCGACCATGGCCACACGCTGATGCTGTCTTGACAGGACGCTGATGAACCACGTGGGTGCTAGGAACCCGATGAAGGACAACAGCGGTATTCTAGGAACCGTGTGCTCGGATCCCAGAGTGAAGACCTAGTGGCGGCGGTGGTTTTTTAGGAACCGGGCCCTCAGGTCCTCCGGCTAAAAGCACAAAATAGTGCTTGATCACATGGCGGCGGCTACGAGAAATTCCGGTGAAGAAGGATTTCTGGATGGCGGCGGCTAAGCAATGGAGGGCAGGAAAGATTTTTGATAAAAGTGAACTCAAATTTTCAATTGGATGAGTTGGTGAAACCCTAGGGTACACATTCCCTTTTATAGGCAATTCAAAAACTGAAAATGACACAACTACCTCTAGGGTACAGACTCTGAAATACAGACACAAGCACAAAGGGAAAAATAGTAAAATCCTAACTAAAGGTAGATTATCCTGATGCAGAGCTTTCGTAGCAGCTACGACTTCGTTTCAGGATCGTCGGATCTCCGATGGGCGGTTTGGATAAATACGTCGGTTTTACGCCGAAACCGACAAAGCGTCTGCTGTGTTCACACCGGGTACACGGAGTGGGCTGGCCTGATTCCATAGCTCCCTTAGCCTGGCAATCGCTCGCCGTCCGTTTAACTTAGTCAAACCCGGTCAATAGACTAGCAAATCCTCTTCCGTTCTTGGCCCATGTACCTAGATTGGGCTGGCCCGACTCCGTGGCCCCTCTGCCCGGTAGTGGCTCGCCGCTCGTGTACCAGAGTCACATGCGGCCTAAGACATGACATGTCGTGTCTCCTCTTCACGTCTCTCTATTGACTTCCATTGACGATCACTCATCACTTCTGGAGCCATGAGGCCCATGATCTTCAACATGACTCCTCATCCACATCTGCTCCGAGGCCATGAGCCTTTGTTTCAAAGGTTTCTATTTCGGATTCCCTGCCGACCTCATCATTTGGTATTCCTTCAGGGACCAATCAGAATACGACTGCCCCCATCGGATAATCCTAACCGATGTGTGTCGAGATGAAGAATCCATAAGGATTTCAAAGCTGCAATCTCCCCTTGCCTCCTTCCCATCAACTTCACCGTCAGCCATCTTTGCAAAGCTTCATATGAATTCTATAACCTAATGGTTTCCGTGAGGAAATTGGGATTAGGATAACTCCTTCCCCACCTCTTCTTCATCGACCGGATCCAAGTCCGTGGGGAAATTAAGGATGGCATCGATTGTGATCGCCTTTTGCACATGGCTAATACGGTCCCTTGCGGTGGTCTTGTTTCTTGGTCGACTTGCCATGCGAGCTCCACTGACTTTCATCGATGGCGGGACGAGTGGAGGGGTAATATCTTCAATCAGCCTTCGAAGCTGTACTGCGAGTGGCTGCACCGTGGCTTCGATGACGGGGCTCTTGAGGTGAAAGTTTTGCTCGTCTCTTTGTTTGTTTGTCTTTCTATTATTTTGCTCATTCTTTAATGGTGTAGGAGGATAATCTCGATGCTCCGACAGAAAGTCAAAGCGGGCAATTGATACTGTACGAACCCATGTCGGCCACCACCAACTTGGGTACCGACGCTCCTACTCTGACAAAGTGGGCCAACAAAAGGCGGGTCAAGACCCCGGCGTGCAAGCGCAGAGCGCTAGATGTCACCATGCATTGATCCACCACGACCCAAACCATTCAAGTGACCCCACCGCCACCGGTACGCCTCTGACATTTTTATTATGATGCTATCTCGTGAACGTGTGTTTACTGATGAAGGACAACAACGGTTTTCTAGGAACCGTGTGCTCGGATCCCAGAGTGAAGACCTAGTGGCGGCGGTGATTTTTTAGGAACCGGGCCCTCTGGTCCTTCGGCTAAAAGCACAAAATAGTGCTTGATCACATGGCGGCGGCTACGAGAAATTCCGGCGAAGAAGGATTTCTGGATGGTGGCGGCTAAGCAGTGGAGGGCAGGAAAGATTTCTGATAAAAGTGAACTCAAATTTTGAATTGGATGAGTTGGTGAAACCCTAGGGTACACATTCCCTTTTATAGGCAATTCAAAAGCTGAAAATGACACAACTACCTCTAGGCTACAGACTCTGAAATACAGACACAAGCACAAAGGGAAAAATAGTAAAATCCTAACTAACGGTAGATTATCCCGATGCAGAGCTTTCATAGCAGCTACGGCTTCGCTTTAGGATCGTCAAATCTCCGATGGGCGGTTTGGATAAATACGTCGGTTTTACACCGAAACCGACAAAGCGTCCGCTATCTTCGCACCAGGTACCCGAATTGGGCTGGTCCGATTCCATAGCTCCCTTAGCCTGGCAATCACTTGCCGCCCGTTTACCTTAGTCAAACCCGGTCAATAGACTAGCAAATCCTCTTCTGTTCTTGGCCCATGTAACCAGATTGGGCTGACCCGACTCCACGACCCCTCTGCCTGGTAGTGGCTCGCCGCCTGTGTACCAGAGTCACATGTGGCCCAAGACACAACATGTCTCGTCTCCTCTTCACGTCTCTCTGTTGACTTCCATTGACGATCACTCATCACTTATGGAGCCATGAGGCCCATGATCTTCAACATGACTCCTCATCCACATCTGCTCCTAGGCCATGAGCCTTTGTTTCAAAGGTTTCTGTTGGACCGGAAACGGCGACCAGAGGGGGGTGAATGGGAGCTTTTAAAATTTCAGACTAAAAATAGCCTTCTGTTTTAGTTCTGTCTTCTGCGGAACAGGCTTCGAACACAACCTTCGAAGTTCTGGTTCGGAGGTATTTTACAGCTCTGAATACAGGCTTCGCAAGGAGCAAAAATTCAAAGCCAAGAAGACTTCGCTTCACCCACAACCCCGACAAATCAGCTCTGCTAAGTCAGTGCAGGCTCCGCACACAGGGTGCTCTGAGCAGGCTTCGCACTTCACCCTTCGCAAGAGCAGACCTCCCTCTGAGGACTTCGACCAGATACTTAGTGACAGCAACTGGTGCTTGGCTTCGTACTTCGAAGGTAAAAAAACGCACACTAAACAGACTTCGATAAGGGCTTCGACACGGGAAGAAAAACGGGCTTCGATCAGTGCTTTGCTAGTAATCAGCGAGGTCTAGCCTCCAGTTTACACAGAGCGAACTCACACTAAAAAAACACACTTCGCTCAAAACACACTTCGCCCAAAAACCCTTCGCCCAAACAGGCTTCGGTGCACTACCTCAAGTCAATCGAAGTGACACACAAGAGATCGAAGCATGTAGCGAGGTATGCAAACAAGCTCAAGCAGAAACTGAACACAAAATCAAGACTTCGATGCTTGAATAGGGAACACAAAAATTGAACTCACAGGATGAATACAGAGTGTGGTGGCTAACACAGGAGTTCTACAATGAATGCTCAAAGTGTTAAATGTGACCTACCCAGCCTCCACTATTTATAGCCACTATTCACCCATGTGAATTGACTACTTTACCCCTAGGGTTTACATTGGTTCTGTCTCTTCATAACAGAGGGGTACAAAAGGTAGTCTACTTTATTTGGAGGCTTCTCTATCAGCTTTGCAGAGGAGACAACGTCAGCTTTTTGCAGAGCAGACACTGTCAGCCTTTACAACCTTGGATTGTTCTGAAGCCCCCCTTCGCACACGAGGGGTGCGGTAGCTTCGGTGAGAAGCCTTGAGCCTGATGGCCTTCGCTTCACCGAAGTCAGCCTTCGATACAGTGACGGTTTTGAGCCGAAGCCATCAAAGCCCTTGGGCCTTCGCACCAACACCTTTGGAGTGGACCACCACGGCTTCGCAGCTTCTCCCAGCTCGAACTCCGTCAGTCCGTATACCGAAGCCATGCATGGCCGAAGTATATCAAGTCGTCCTCGCTCCGGAGCCAGCTTCGCTCCGAAGCTTGCTTCACTCCGAAGCCCCACCTTCGGAGTTCCACCTTTCGAAGTCCCTCCTTCATCCAAGGCCTCCGCATGAAGCATTCCATGAGCACTTCGTCACAGTGTCTCTCCCCGAGCACACTCCTCGACGATCCTCATCCGGACCATGCTTTCGATGCACCTCGACTTCTGAGACCTTCATCGGGTATACCTTCGAGTGTCTCTCTTTGGAGCACACATCGAACACCTTGCCTCATTGCTGAGGACTTGAACCACCATACTCCGAAGTCACTCCATTCGGAGTACCCTTTGAAGTGCCTCGCCTCCGAGGACTTCGTCTCAGAGTACCTTCACCCGGAGTCACACTCCGCACTTACTGCCTTCTCCTGATGCACCTCGACCCGAGGTCCGACCTCGACCCCTTCGCAGCCTTCATGACAGAGCTCCCTGCTCCCCTGGCATCAAGCCTCCCGATTGACCCAGGTTCACTTGCTACGAACCGTCCGTCGCCTCCGAGGTCCCCTGCACACCACAGACAAGCAGACAAGTGTATCCAGTACCCCGGAGACCTCTCCGGGTAAGCAACCTCCGATACACACTTCGGTGTACCTCCCAAAGTACCGAGACCTTCGGTACAACCAATCATCGTGTACTATCGGACCCCTCCGACAGGCACACTCCGCTGCAACAGCTGCAGCAACCAGAGTCCACCGAACCCTTCGGTGACACAGCCTCCGAACACCTTCGGAGAACCAACCTCCGAACCCCTTCGGAGGGACCCCTTCGAATCAGAGGGTAAAATCAGTCAATCACTCATCACAGACTCCGAAACCACCCCTTGGTTTCTCAATATCCCCCTTGATGAGTGCATTGACAACCAAATTCAAGTTCAAGAAAATTTGAAAAATTTCAGGTCACAAGTGACCATAAAAACTCAGAAACGGGCCAAATCATGTCACTTGACAAAAGAATTTTCCTCCCCCTTTTCAAAATAGTAAAAGGCCCTTCGGCAAATCTCCCCTTTGCAAGATAAAAACTCCCCCTGAGTTAGTGTTCCTCCTTTGTGGCAGAGAACTCAACAATTTCTCCCCCTTTGGCAATGCAAGCATCAAGGAGCATGGAAAATATGCATAGCTTCGAAATGGGCAGAATTGCAAAGACATATAAAGCAAAAATATGCCAATATTAATACCAATTTTCATGTGCTCAGCTCAATCTAACATTCTCGAAAAACATGATGACAGCATGTGATTTTATCATTTTGAAATAAAAGCACCACCACTCAATCAAGATAACTAGATAGGTAAAAGCAGGGACTACGTAAAGCTAGTCAATTTCTACTCTAGACAAACAAGTCCAGTTCAAATGGAGCATTGAAAGCAAACTTGATGATCAATGGATGTTGTTGTTCTTTTCATAATGCCAGGGGTTATTTGTTTGTCCACCTTATACTGTCCAATCAGGCCAAGCCTAGGCATGAAAGTCATCAGAAGCTTAAGGCAGTGATTTTGGCATACACTACACTATCCCAGTTAAGACCAATGTGCAATGGTAAGCAGTCTAGAATAGGGTAGTGCGACAAACAAACCCACCTGGATCTTTTTGCTTTGAAGCATGCAAATCATGGAGTTTGGATTTGAATTAAGTGAACAATTTGTTTAGCATTTGATGAAGATCCATGATTAAGTAGAACAATTTTTCAAGTTGCAGTGTTTAGCATCCAGAGAAAAGTGTCTTGCTATCAAGCAGATAAAAGATAGCTAAAGCAGTCCTGCCTAAACATGCTAGATTCAAGACTAAGCAGTGAGCATAATTTGATTTTGGAAAGATAGATTATGCACATAATGTTTCAGATATATTAAATTAAGCTGAGCTGACATGATTTCATGAATTACATTCAGGCATATAAGTGCAAAAGATGTAAATGCAATTCCACACATGATGAGCATATGCAAGACAATTAAAATCTGCTCCCCCTCACAAAATGCCGTAAGGGTGACAAATACCAAGTTCCCCACGCAAGTAGGCAAAACGAGAAGCATCGAGGGGTTTTGTGAATATATCGGCTAGCTGGTGTTGGGTATCAACATATTGAAGTTCAATATCACCCTTCTCATTATGATCTCTGAGAAAATGATATCGCACATCAATGTGTTTGGTTCTGGAGTGCTGAACTGGGTTGTTTGCAATACAAATAGCACTAGTGTTATCACAGAAAAGTGGAGCATTCTTATAATCTAACCCGAAATCCCGCAAAGTGGAAACCATCCACAAAATCTGAGAGCAATAGCTAGCTGCAACAACATATTCGGCCTCAGCTGTCGATTGTGCAACACTAGACTGTTTGCGGGAAGACTAGTAAACCAGAGATGTACCCAGAAAATGACAAGTACCAGAGGTACTTTTCCTATCAATCCTACACCCAGCAAAATCCGCATCGGAATAACCTCGAAGACACAAAGAGGAAGACGCTGAATACCAAATCCTGAATTCTAGGGTATGTTTGAGATACCTTAGAATGCGCTTTACCACTTGGTGGTGCGAAGCTCGTGGTGAAGCCTGAAAACGAGCGCATAGACACACTGCGAAGTGTATGTCCGGCCTCATAGCAGTCAAGTAGAGGAGGGAGCCGATCATGCTTCGGAACTCCTTCTGATCTACGGCTTCTCCATCTTCGTCCGGATCCAATGCTATAGATGTAGCCATTGGAGTGGCGAGTGGCTTCACATCAGCCATGTCGAACTTCTTGAGCAGGTCCTTGGTGTACTTCGTCTGGTGAACGAAAGTACCTTGTTTGCCTTGCTTGATTTGCAACCCAAGGAAAAAGGTGAGTTCGCCCATCATGGACATCTCGAACTCCCTGCTCATGGCATCTGCAAACTCGGCAACCAAAGCATGAGAAGAGACACCAAAGATGATATCTTCCACATAAATCTGAACTAGGAGGAAATCTTTGCCATGCTTGAGAGTGAACATGGTTTTATCAACAGATCCCATCAAATACCCTCGCTCAAGCAGAAAAGACTTAAGTATGTCATACCATGCCCGAGGGGCCTGCTTGAGTCCATAAAGAGCCTTATGAAGTTTAAGGACTTTATGTGGGTATTTGGGGTTTTCAAAACCAGGGGGTTGTTTTACATAAACATCTTCGCCTATGAAACCATTAAGAAAAGCACTTTTGACATCCATTTGATAGAGTTTGAATCCCCGGGATGTCGCAAAGGCAAGCAAAATCCTAATGGCCTCAAGACGAGCAACAAGTGCAAAAGTTTCAGTAAAATCAATCCCTTCTAATTGAGAATAACCCTGAGCTACAAGTCTAGCCTTGTTTCTAACTATAGTACCATCCTCCCCTTGTTTGTTTTTGAAAATCCATTTTGTTCCAATGAAATGAACATTTGGTGGAGGATCAACTAAAGTCCAGACTTGGTTTCTCTCAAAATTTTCAAGTTCTTCATGCATGGCATTGATCCAACTAGAATCAGAAAGTGCATGACTAACATCTAAGGGCTCGAAAGAAGTAACAAAGCGGAATCAATGAAATGAGCATGAGAAAGTATTACCCTTTGACCAAGCTCACCAGGGTGCATCCTTTGAACATGATGTGGAGCCTCACGGCGGGATGCAGTCTCCCCCTCAACTTATCCGTTGGAGTGGTCCAAGATGACCGATGTCGAGGTAGTTGCTTCGGGACCTTGTGCCAAAGTGGTCGAAGCGGGGTCGGCTTCGGGGGTTGATGTCGAGGGTAGTAGGGGTTCATCCTCGAAATCTCCGGGATCTTCTTCTTCGAAGATGGTCTGTTCCATGTCGTGTTCATTTGCCTGTTCAAGAGCAGAACTAACAGAGGGGGTTGATTCATCAAAAGTCACATCACATGACTCGATGACAGTGTTAGTCTCCAAATTATAAACACGATAAGAATGACCATGTGTAGTGTAACCCAAAAATATCCCGTCAGAAGAACGCGACTCAAATTTGTCCAAGTTTCCACGTTTTAGGATAAAGCAACGACAACCAAAAACTCAAAGATGAGTAACCTTGGGCTGTCTCCCAAAACGTAGCTCATAAGATGTCAGATTCAAAATTGAGCGCAAGAAGATTCGGTTTGAGATGTAACATGCAGTGTTCATGGCCTCACCCCAGAATTTTCTAGGAGTCCTATGCTCATCGAGCATCGTCCTAGCCATCTCAACCAAAGTGCGGTTCTTTCTCTCAACAACACCGTTTTGTTGAGGAACCCGTGGAGCAGAGAATTGATGTTCTATGCCATGCTCCATGCAAAAGTCAACAAAGAGACTATTCTTGAACTCAGTGCCATTATCACTTCGAATGAATTTTAATGCACCAGGGAGTTCAGTGAAAAGTCTCAAAGCCAAGCTCCGAAAGTGTGAAAACACTTCATCCTTGCTGGCAAGAAAGAAGACCCAAGAGTAGCGAGACAAATCGTTGACAATTACTAACACATACCTCTTGCCACCTAAAGAACTAACCCGAGAGGGACCTACAGTGTCCATGTGGAGAAGTTCTCCGGGTTGTTCAGTCATCACTGTGGTGACTGGCGAATGTGAAGCGGCAATCATTTTTCCATGTCGACAAGGAGCGCAAACTAAGTTCTTCTCAAACTTGAGCTTGGGCAATCCTCGGATCAGTCCTAGGGCACTCAGACGAGCGAGTAACTCAAAGCTCATATGCCCTAGTCTCCTATGCCACTTCCAAAGCTCAGAGGTAGAATGTGCAACAAGACAATGAGAAGAACCAGATGACTCAGAAAAATCTGCTCCAAAAACTCTCTCAATTCTAAAGATCTTGCAGACAACAACGCCATCAGAATTGAGTACTTGCGAAGTATCGCGATGGAATCGCACTTCGAAGCCCTCATCAAGCAACTGAGATACAAAAAGCAAATTGTATCCCAGGTTTTCAACCAAAGCAACATCTTTGAGAGTGAAATTCGAGTTAATTCTTACCACACCTTTACCTTTCACTCTACTCCTTCGATTGTTGTCGAAGGTGATATGTTCCCTTTGCTTGGTTGTGGTGAGGCTGGAGAACCATGCTGCATCTCCGGTCATATGGTGCGAACAACCGGAGTCCATGATCCACGTGCCCTCCAAGCCTCGGTCTGTTGCCTACACATGATAAGAAAATCTCGATCGCTCAGTGCTGGGGTGAGTGAAAATATGACGAGGCATCCAGTACTGAGTGATACGAGTAGTAGGCACAGTAAAAGTAGACTGTCTACGCACAGGATAATCAGAATGATGCAAAGTGCGAGGTCTACCTACATGCTGTGATCTAACAACATGACGAGGTCTCCTACTCTGACGAGGTACAAAGCTACTCGCCCGGGGTCTACCAGCATATGGAACATGGTGAACACCTCGAGGAGCAAAACCTCTCCGAGAAGCACGAGGAGCCTCAAAAACATGACGATAATAAAACTCAGACTTATTCATATCTAAAGATGGGTAATGCATGTCCTGGTAACTCATCGCCTGAGAGCGTCGCTCATCCTTGATGCGACGAAAATAGAACCCAACCAAATGACCCGCCCGCTGACAGTAGGAACAATGAAAAACTCTCCTAGGGGCACTCTCATGGGTCATAGGAGCAACTCACACAGGCTCCTTGGGCTTCTGCTGAGTGGTTTTCTTGGGAGGGATTTTCTTGGCAGGAGGAGTGGTTTTCTTTTGAGTTCGGGTAGGCCTTTTGGCTGATGGAGTGTCTAACAGAGCTCTTTCTTTCTCTAGGGTAGTGGGTGAGGTAACAACAGTTTTGTTCTCACTATCTGAAGGAGTCCTCTCAAAACCCAAACCTAGAGCTAACCCTGCTCTGTCAGCACACATCTTGGTCTTGGCCAAGAGCAAATCCATCCTACCCTTTCCCTCAGTGCATTTGTTAACCACTGAAAGAAGGTATTCATTTTCAGTCATGAGGTTTTCAGCTCGCTCTCTAACAGTGCCTAGCTGGTCCTTAGGGGTCATGCAAGTGTCACACACAGGCTGCACATCCTTAGAAATACCAGCCCTCTCCAATCTAGCCTCTAAATCATGAACATGCTTATCATGTAAATCAATGCTCTCACGTAATAAAGGGCAGTTCATACATTCAGTTATATCATGACTAGAATCCACCACCAAAAGCTGCTTCTGTGTAGTCTCAAGCTCAGATAGAGGTTGAGCATGTACAGAACGCAACTGAGCAAGCTCACCCATGACAACAGTACAAGATTCACATTCAGCATCATTAACCCTAGATTTAAGCATGGCATAATCAGTAGAAACAGTTTCTAGCCTAAGTCTAAGGTCTTTTCTATCTCTAGCGGCTTGCACAACTAACCTATCCTGACCAAGAACTACTTCATTCAGTTCATCTAGTTTAATTGAAAGCTGGTCATAGGATAGTGGTACCTCAGATGAGTCAAGCTCATCACCGCTGTGATCGCTGTCGGCCATGAAGCAAAGGCCGGTGAAATCTCGTCCCTTCTTGTCCTTCTTCTCCTCCTTCCTTGGAGACTTCTCCTCCTCAGAGTTCGACTCCTCAGTTGAGGAAGTGTCGATGTCGCTGAGAGCAGCAACAAATGCTCTGGAAGTGGCTTTGGCTACTCTCTTAGCCACCTTGCCGCGCTTGCCCTTCACAAAGGGTTTCCTCTCCTTCTTGTGGTATTTGGGGCGCTCACTCTCATCTCTCTTCTTGAGTTTAGGGCAATTGGCCTTGATGTGAGAAGTGTCGCCACACTCAAAACAACCACTGAAACCACTTCTCCTCTGATCCCGTCTCTCGTGGTGAAAACGGGTGAACCTTCTGGCAATGAGAGCAAGCTCATCATCATCCAGAGTATCCACCTGCTCCTTAGTGACGAAGACCAGGGAGGACAAAGCAAAACCATCTGCAAAAACACAAGTGTCTGATGTGCTTGGTTCTGCAGTGGTGCCACGGCTAGTGCTGGAAACCAGTGCCAATGGCTGTGGCAAGGAGTTCCTATGCACTGCAAGAGATGCCTTGGCAATCTCTGTGGACTTCAGCTTGCTGAAGAGCTCATCATAGGTCAATGTGTCATAACCTGCGGACTCCTCAATGCTGGATATCTTTACTTCCCATATGCTACGATCAAGAGCATAGAAAAGCTTGATAGCCCTATCATGATCATTGTAAGCAAGCGTCCCGTTGCACCGCAAGTTACTCACTATTGCATCAAAGCGAGAAAACATGGCATCTATAGATTCACTAGGTGCCTGCACAACCAGCTGATACTGTTGATTGTATGTGCTTTGGCGCCTAGCCTTAATCTGAGTAGAGCCCTCATGAAAAATAGTGAGAGTGGTCCAAATTTCCCTAGCTGTCCTAAGGTGCTGTACCCTATCAAACTCACTTCTACTCAAACCAATGAATAGTATATTTCTTGCCTTGGAGTTGGCATTATACTGATCCTTCTCTGTTTGAGAGGTGCGAGTTTCAGGAATGGACTATTGTTAGTCCACAATCTCCCAAATTACATTTTCTTGGCTTAGCAAGTAAGCCTCCATGCGCACCTTCCAGTATGCAAAATCAGCCCCATCGAACAGAGGTATTTTACTAACTCTGTCCATGTCGCCAACAGATCACAAAACTGGTTAAGGTCAACTGATGATCTTAACCTGCTCTGATACAAATTGTTGGACCGGAAACTGCGACCAGAGGGGGGGTGAATGGGAGCTTTTAAAATTTCAGACTAAAAATAGCCTTCTGTTTTAGTTCTGTCTTCTGCGGAACAGGCTTCGAACACAACCTTTGAAGTTCTGGTTCAGAGGTATTTTACAGCTCCGAATACAGGCTTCGCAAGGAGCAAAAATTCGAAGCCAAGAAGACTTCGCTTCACCCACAACCCCGACAAATCAGCTCTGCTAAGTCAGTGCAGGCTCCGCACACAGGGTGCTCTGAGCAGGCTTCACACTTCACCCTTCGCAAGAGCAGACCTCCCTCTGAGGACTTCGACCAGATACTTAGTGACATCAACTGGTGCTGGGCTTCGTACTTCGAAGGTAAAAAAAGCACACTAAACAAACTTCGCTAAGGGCTCCGACACGGGAAGAAAAACGGGCTTCGATCAGTGCTTTGCTAGTAATCAGCGAGGTCTAGCCTCCAGTTTACACAGAGCGAACTCACACTAAAAAAACACACTTCGCTCAAAACACACTTCGCCCAAACACCCTTCGCCCAAACAGGCTTCGGTGCCCTACCTCAAGTCAATCGAAGTGACACACAAGAGATCGAAGCATGCAGCGAGGTATGCAAACAAGCTCAAGCAGAAACTGAACACAAAATCAAGACTTCGATGCTTGAACAGAGAACACAAAAATTGAACTCACAGGATGAATACAGAGTGTGGTGGCTAGCACAAGAGTTCTACAATGAATGCTCAAAGTGTTAAATGTGACCTACCCAGCCTCCACTATTTATAGCCACTATTCACCCATGTGAGTTGACTACTTTACCCCTAGGGTTTACATTGGTTCTGTCTCTTCAAAACAGAGGGGTACAAAAGGTAGTATACTTTATTTGGAGGCTTCTCTGTCAGCTTTGCAGAGGGGACAGCGTCAACTTTTTGTAGAGCAGACACTGTCAGCCTTTACAGCCTTGGATTCTTCGGAAGCCCCCCTTCGCACGCGAGGGGTGCGTTAGCTGCAGTGAGAAGCGTTGAGCCTGACGGCCTTCGCTTCATTGAAGTCAGCCTTCGATACAGTGACGGTTTTGAGCCAAAGCCATCAAAGCCCTTGGGCCTTCGCACCAACATCTTTGGAGTGGACCACCATGGCTTCACAGCTTCTCCCAGCTCGAACTCCGTCAGTCCGTATACCGAAGCCATGCATGGCCGAAGTACCTCAAGTCATCCTCGCTCCGGAGCCAGCTTCGCTCTGAAGCTTGCTTCACTCCGAAGCCCCACCTTCGGAGTTCCACCCTTCGAAGTCCCTCCTTTGTCCAAGGCCTCCGCATGAAGCATTCCATGAGCACTTCGTCGCAGTGTCTCTCCCCGAGCACACTCCTCGACGATCCTCATCCGGACCATGCCTTCGATGCACCTCGACTTCTGAGACCTTCGTCGGGTATACCTTCGAGTGTCTCCCTCGGGAGCACACATGGAACACCTTGCCTCATTGCTGAGGACTTGAACCACCATACTCCAAAGTCACTCCATTCAGAGTACCCTTCGAAGTGCCTCACCTCCGAGGACTTCGTCTCGGAGTACCTTCACCCGGAGTCACACTCCGCACTTACTGCCTTCTCCTGATGCACCTCGACCCGAGGTCCGACCTCGACCCCTTCACAGCCTTCGTGACGGAGCTCCCTGCTCCCCTGGCATCAAGCCTCCCGCTTGACCCAGGTTCACTTGCTACGAACCGTCCGTTGCCTCCGAGGTTCCCTACACACCACAGACAAGCAGACAAGTGTATCCAGTACCCCGGAGACCTCTCCGGGTAAGCAACCTCCGATACACACTCCGGTGTTCCTACCAAAGTACCGAGACCTTCGATACAGCTAATCATCGTGTACTGTCGGACCCCTCCGACAGGCACACTCCGCTGCAACAGCTGCAGCAACCAGAGTCCACCGAACCCTTCGGTGACATAGCCTCCGAACACCTTCGGAGAACCAACCTCCGAACCCCTTCGGAGGGACCCCTTCGAATCAGAGGGTAAAATCAGTCAATCACTCATCACAGACTCCGAAACCACCCCTTGGTTTCTCAGTTTCTATTTCGGATTCCCTGCTGACCTCATCATTTGGTATCCCTTCAGGAACCAATCAGAATACGACTGCCCCCATCGGCTAATCCTAACCGATGTGTGTCGAGATGAAGAATCCATAAGGATTTTCAAAGCTGCAATCTCCCCTTGCCTCCTTCCCATCAATTTCACCGTCAGCCATCTTTGCAAAGCTTCATATGAATTCTATAACCCAATGGTTTCCGCGAGGAAATTGGGATTAGGCTAACTCCTGCCCCACCTCTTCTTCATCGACCAGATCCAAGTCCGTGGGGAAATTAAGGATGGCATCGATTGTGATCACCTTTTGCACATGGCTGATACGGTCCCTTGCGGTGATCTTATTTCTTGGTCGACTTGTCATGCGAGCTCCGCTGACTTTCATCGATGGTGGGATGAGTGGAGGGGTAATCTCTTCAATCAGCCTTCGAAGCTGTACTACGAGTGGCTGCACCGTGGCTTTGATGACGGGGCCCTTGAGGTGAATGTTTTGCTCGTCTCTTTGTTTGTTTGTCTTTCTATTCTTTTGCTCATTCTTTGCTGGTGTAGGAGGATAATCTCGATGCTCCGACAGAATGTCAAAGCGGGCAACTGATACTGTATGGACCCATGTCGGCCACCACCAACTTGGGTAGCAACTCTCCTACTCTGACAGAGTGGGCAAACAAAAGGCGTGTCAAGACCCCGGCGTGCAAGCGCAGAGCGCAGACGTCGCCATGCATTGATCCACCACGACCCAAACCATTCAAGTGACCCCACCGCCACCGGTACGCCTCTGACATTTTTTATTATGATGCTATCTCGTGAACGTGTGTTTACCGCTTGGCTTGTCTTGCAGCCAACTCCAATGTAACACCCCAAATTTTCAAAGGCATAAAAATATTATTTAATCTAATTTCCTGGAATTTATTATTTTGGAAATACCTTTAAATATCCTCCTTAACCCTTTTGAACTAAAACCTAGAGGAAATGACCAAACCAGGAGCTAGAAAATTTTGTATATGATCCCAAGGCCAAGATATATTTTTCAGAATTTTTACAAATTTTTATCAACCTTGGAAGTAGCCCTATTATTTTAAACCAATTTCTGCAATTATTTTAAATCAGAAAACCTTTTAAACAGTAATGGGCCTCCCCCTCCCTTTCTCTCTCTCCCGACCGGCCTAGCCCACTCCCTTCCTCGCACCCGTATTGACACCGAGGCCCCACCCGTCAGAGACCCCATCTCTCCGTGCCCGCGCGCCCGACTGCCTTGGCCCACCTGTCGGCGCCAACCGACCCCCTCTCGCGACCGAGCCCGACCCCACCCATGAGCCACTGCCCTCGTGCACTTGCGCCCGCTGACTGCCTTGGCCCACCTGTCGGACCCGTCGTCTACCTCCCGCCTCCGCCCCCAAATTGCGCCGGCCGACGACCCCCGCCTCGGATCCGCCTCGCTGGCCCCCCTCTTAAATCCATCGCCATTAAACATTCCCCCGCGCCCGACCGACTGTTTCCCCTTGTTAATCCTCGCGATTATGCCCCGGGATCGCGCTGCGCGTGCATGGCCGAGCCCTCACCGGAAAGTTAAGTCCCTCCCTCAGCTTTCCTTGCATGCGAGCTCCGCCGGTGGCCCTATTTAAACCCCCTGACTGCCCGCGTTTGATCCCCCACGCTCACTCGCTGTGAGAACGAACAGAGCCCCTGCACTTCAGTTTTTAGCGCACCACCGCCGCCCACACTCCGGTCACCACTCCCAATCACCGGTGACCCTCCCATCCTCGCCGACCGCACCATTGTGACCGCATGGACCTCGCCAACCTCGGCCACCCCTCCGCCGACGACGAACCCCGCCAGAGCACCGTCACTGACGAGGAACCCGAACCACTCCGTCATCTACCCTCGCCGCCGACCATGCTCCGTCGACCTCTCGCCTCGCCTAAGGTACCTACGTGTTCCCCTAGGCATCTTCTTTCCGTTTCTAGGCTTAGCTAGGGCCGCTGTCGCTCGCCGTCGTCGGAGAAGATGGCCGGCACGGGTCGAGTACCCGTGCCGTGTCGGATTTGATCCCGACCGTGCGATCGCGATCGGAAGACGCCTATATACCCTCGTGCGTGATCTAATCCACACCGTCGGATCTGAACGAAACATTACGTTTTAATCTCGCACGTTCGTTTCTATTTAAAACACAGTCTTAATCCGAGCCGTTCATCGCGTACCGGTTCAGTCTTTTAATCTCAGCCGTCCACGTTAACTTAACGCCCCTGCCTCGCCCTCGCGCGTTGGATCTAGATCCAACAGTCCAGATTGGGCCGTACCATGCGCACAATGCGTTGGTTCACCGTGGACCCGAGGCGATTTTAAATTTAAAATAAATTCCAGAAACTGTTTGAAACTTGTAAATTTCATATCTGGCGCATTTTAACTTCAAAAATTACCATTCCAATTTCAGAAAATTTGTAATATTATTCTCTACATGTTCATACAATAAAAACAGTATGTTTACTTTGGACTTTCCAAGATCATAAGGGATCGATTAAAGATAGCCCAGTCCCGACAAAAGAGCTACGTCGATAACCGTCGAAGAGACCTAACCTTTGAGGAGGGTGATTATGTCTATCTCTGAGTCACTCCCCTCCGTGGCACTCAAAGGTTCAACATGAAAGGCAAGCTAGCACCCCGCTATGTCGGACCTTTTCAGATTCTCCGACGGCAAGGAGAAGTGGCATATCAACTTGAGCTGCCTCCATCATTGGCAGGAGTTCACGATGTGTTCCATGTCTCTCAGTTGAAGAAGTGTCTTCGCGTGCCCACCGAGCAAGCCGATCTTCAACAACTCAACATCCAAGAAGATTTGACCTACATCGAGAAACCCATCAAGATCTTGGAAACCAAGGAAAGGGTAACCAGGAGCCGTGTAGTTCACTTCTGCAAGGTTCAGTGGGACAACCACCCCGCCGAAGAAGCTACATGGGAAAAGGAAGACGAACTTAAAGCCCAATACCCTGAACTGTTCGAGTAGCGATCCAATCTCGAGGACGAGATTCTTTATAAGGGGGATAGGTTTGTAACACCCCAAATTTTCAAAGGAATAAAAATATTACAATCTAATTTCCTAGAATTTATTATTTTGGAAATACCTTTAAATACCCTCCTTAGCCCTTTTGAACTAAAACCTAGAGGAAATTACCAAACCAGGAGCTAGAAAATTTTGTATATGATCCCAAGGCCAAGATATATTTTTCAGAATTTTTACAAATTTTTATCAACCTTGGAAGTAGCCCTATTATTTTAAACCAATTTCTGCAATTATTTTAAATCAGAAAACCTTTTAAACAGTAATGGGCCTCCCCCTCCCTTTCTCTCTCTCCCGACCGGCCCAGCCCACTCCCTTCCTCGCACCCGTACTGACACCGGGGCCCCACCCGTCAGAGACCCCATCTCTCCGTGCCCGCGCGCCCGACTGCCTTGGTCCACCTGTCGGCGCCAACCGACCCCCTCTCGCGACCGAGCCCGACCCCACCCGTGAGCCACCACCCTTGTGCGCTCGCGCCCGCTGACCGCCTTGGCCCACCTGTCGGACCTGTCGTCTACCTCCCGCCTCCGCCCCCAAATTGCGCCGACCGACGACCGCCGCCTCGGATCCGCCTCGCTGGCCCCCCTCTTAAATCCGTCGCCATTAAACGGTCCCCCGCGCCCGGCCGACCGTTTCCCCTCGTTAATCCTCGCGTTTGATCCCCCACGCTCACTCGCTACGAGAACGAACAAAGCCCCTGCACTTCGGTTTTTAGTGCACCACTGCCGCCCACACTCCGGTCACCACTCCCCGTCGCCGGTGACCTCTCCCATCCTCGCCGACCGCACCATTGTGACCGCACGGACCTCGCCAACCTCGGCCACCCCTCCGCCGACGACGAACCCCGCTGGAGCACCATCGCTGACGAGGAACCCAAACCACTCCATCGTCTACCCTCGCCACCGACCGCGCTCCGTCGACCTCCTCGCCTCGCTTAAGGTACCTACGTGTTCCCCTAGGCGTCCTCTTTCCATTTCTAGGCCTAGCTAGGGCCGCCGTCGCTTGTTGTGGCCCCTGGCCCACTCGCCGTCATCAGAGAAGACGACTGGCATGGGTCGAGTACCCGTGCCATGTCGGATTTGATCCCGACCGTGCGATCGCGATCGGACGACGCCTATATCCCCTCGTGCGCGATCTAATCCGCACCGTCGGATCTGAACGAAACGTTACGTTTTAATCTCGCACGTTCGTTTCTATTTAAAACCCAGGCTTAATCCGAGCCATTCATCGCGTACCGGTTCAGTCTTTTAATCTCAGTCGTCCACGTTGGATCTAGATCCAACAGTCCAGATTGGGCTGGACCACGCGCACAGTGCGCGGGTTCACCGTGGGCCTGGCACACCGTGGACCCGAGGCGATTTTAAATTTAAAATAAATTCCAGAAACTGTTTTAAACTTGTAAAATTCATATCTGGCGCATTTTAACTTCAAAAATTACCATTCCAATTTCAGAAAATTTGTAATATTATTCTCTACATGTTCATAAAATAAAAACAGTATGTTTACTTTGGACTTTCCATGTTTATTTAAATAGGTATTAAAATGCCCTTAGGGTAAAATGCAAATTCAATTATTTAAATTTCAAATAAAGTTTATATTTATTCGTTTCCTGTTCATATAATGAAAACACTAAGTTTTCTCTGAACCATTTATTTTAAATTAAATAGAAAGCTTAAAATGAGTTATTCACAATTAAAAACCCCTTATAAAACGACAATATCCCATTTTAGTTAATTTTAAATTATTCATAAAATAAGTTTCAGAAACTAAACAACTTGGTTTTCTTTAAATTGGACCAATCCAAACCTATGTGCTTGTTGTGTGGTTTTATATTGTTTAATTGAATGTTGTATTTATTTTATTTTACTTTATTTATATTGGGAAGACTACGACGCCACCGAGGAACCGGAATACTTCCCGGAAGTCCCTCCCTCACCTTTCGCTGAACAAGGCAAGTCACCAAACAACATTTTTGAGCATATTGAGCCCATGTTTCATTAAACTATCGCTAAAACACATAGGCTATACATGCATTAGTCCAATGAAAACCCTTACAATATATTTATTTAGGATCCCCCGACCTTGATGTGCAACCCAAGCCATGCTATCTCGCCTAACCTCCTTGTCACCACATGATTAACATTATTAGCTAGTGTCCAATGTATCGACACGACCGCTATAGGATAAAAATGAGTCGTAGCAAAATGGTTCTACTATATGATCCCCGTTACTTCTTATCTTTGGAATTCTGTCGGTGATGAGTTGTGGTTGTGAGTGAATGCATGGTGGGTTCCGGGTGCAAGCTAGGACCGGTCTGAGGGATCCGTTGCAATACACTTCCGTACTAACCACAAGTCTAATGGGTAAGTCCTAACTAAAGTATGGGGTGTTCCAAACTGAGGCCACCATTTGGAGATGGGTCAAGCAGTACCTGCGGGTGGCTTGTACCGACGCGGCGCAAAAGGGGGTGCGACGTTAGCTGGGATGCTGCCCGGCGCGCCGGCGAAACCTAGAACGAGTGGTTATCGCTTGGAGCATTTCATGCCGAGGTTTTGGCATGAGTTCCCATGGTATGGGTCATCTCGTTACACTTTGGTGTTTGGGATGAGTGTGTGCCTTGTGGGTACAGTAGTACATCTCTGATCAGAGTCTTAAATCTTTTCGAAAAGCCGAGCCCACGGTCAAGGGCGGGTTGCATGACATCCCACAGTTAGATTACTTTTGATATGTATGTGCATGATGGCTTGACATGTAAGGACTGTTGTGTGAGGAGGTAAAACGTACTCCTCGAGTTAGATGGTGTTATTGATGTTCATGTTTATATTTCCGCATGATAAAAGTTTGACTACACTAAAAGCAATAACTAAAAATGTACTTTTCCGCACTTTTAGCCATTATCCTTCCATTGTTATTACCTTGCATTACTATTGCATCTGCGGTGGCTTGTTGAGTACTTTTTGTACTCTTACCCGTTGGATACACAATTCAGAGGATGCCTACTACGAAGAGGATGGTCCGGAGTAGTGACCTAGTCAAGAGAAGATCCTAAAGAGGGCGTTCGTCATGGTTTTATTTACTTATTTAATTTTTACTCTGATGTAATAAATATGGTCTGCGCACCATGAATACTTGTCGTATGTACGATTGTCGCATGATGAACCTCTTGTATTATTGTCTTTCTTATGAAATTCAATAATGTCTCGATTTCGATAAATCGGGGTGCTACATCCAATTACTCCATCGGCTGTGCTAGTTCCTTGTCCTGGTACTCTACCAGCAGCCAAAGCCTCTTCATCGGCTCAAGTTTGTACTTATCTTGGTATCGCATGCACTTTTATTTGGCGTCCTTGACACCCGATATCTTTCTCCAGCGGCCTTCCTCCCTCTCGACATTGAGTCCTTATACTCGTCCTTCGACAACATGATCAATGATGCCATCAAGGCCTCGCCAGTCGTAGCTGCCGGAGGTGTTTTTGCTGGATCGGTTGGAGTTGGGGCGCTAGAGGGCATCACCATCGGCTCTAGCGAGTCAGTGATCGTTGGTGATGTTTTCGCCACTCTTGGTGCAGACGCCAGGAACCCGTCTGCTATTGCCGATGCTCCTTGCCAGGTACCTCTATCTGTCCCCAGCTCTGTCTTTTGTTCATGGGACTCACATTGGTTTCGGGTGTAGTTGGCTCCTGCTTCTCCCACTTTGCTTGCCCTCTAGGCCAATCCTGATGAGGGGAGTACGAGCACCCTTTCTATTGACGAGGCGGAAGGAAATGCCGAAGCTTCCCTTGTTGACGGTGCTCCTCAGTCGGCTGATCCTGTTAGGCCAGCCGACGTAAGTACCCCTATATTTGTTATCATACCATGATTGCCCCTTATACTAACTTTCCTTTTCTTCTAGTCCTTCGTCTAGAGGTTTCCTTTTGACATTGGCCCATATATCGAGGATGAAGAAGTAACCACTGCCCCTCTGTCGGCCATGCCTCAATTGTCTCCAGAAGTGAAGGAGGTTTTATCGGACTTGCTGCAACATCTAGGGGTCTAGGGGATCCGATGGAAACCTTGGTCAATGATTCAGGTCCGATAAGGGCTCATTTCAATGACATCCTTAACTCCCTCTCTCTAGAGCTGGTTGATGCCCTTACGCCAGCCACATTCATAGAGTTCCATCGGCTAGGGGTGTAGAGAGCCTTGAGGTAGATAGATGTTGGACCGGAAACAGCGACCAAAGGGGGGGGGGGGGGTGAATGGGAGCTTTTAAAATTTCAGGCTAAATATAGCCTTGTGTTTTAGTTCTGTCTTCTGTGGAATAGTCATCGAACACACCCATCGAAGTTCTGGTTCGGAGGTATTTCACAGCTCTGAAACCAGGCTTCGCAGGGAACAAAAGTTCGAAGTCAAGAAGACTTCGCTCTACCCACAACTCAAAAACTCAACTCTGCTAAGTCAGTGCAGGCTCCGCACACTGGGTGCCTTCGAGCAGACTTCACACTTCACCCTTCGTAAGATATGACTTCCCTCTGAGAACTTCGACCATATACTCTACACTAGAAACTGGTACTAGTCTTCATATTTCGAAGGTCTAAACTCACACAAAGTACACTGCGCTAGGACTTAGGCAAGGGAAGAAACCAGGCTTCGATTTAAGCCAAAATCATTGCTTCGCTAGTAATCAGAGAGGACTAGCCTCCAGTTTACACAGAGCGAACGAACACTGAAAACACACTACACACGCACTGATCTCAAGCACACTTCTTCAAAAACCATGCCAGTGAAGAAACCCAATCCAGGTAGAAGTGAAGCACAATGAAATCAAGAGAAGCAGTGCAAGACAGACATACAAGTTCAAGTAGAAAATGAAAACAGAATCAAAATTTCATTTCTTGAACAGGGAACACAAAATGAACTCACAGATTGAATACAAGAGATGACGGCTAGCACAAGAGTTCTAAAATGGCTGCTCAAAAGTGTTTATGTTGCCTAGCTAGCGTCCACTATTTATAGGCACTATTCAGCCCTATGAAAAGACTACTTACCCCTAGGGTTTACACTGATTTTGTCTCATCAGAACAGGGGAGTACAGTTGGTAATCTACTTTATTTGGAGGCTTCTTTTGTCAGCTTCGCAGAGGAGACAACACCAGCTTTTGCAGAGCAGACACAGTCAACCTTTGCAGTTTTGGATTGTTCTGAATCCCCCATTCGCATGCGAGGGGTGCGGTAGCTTCGGTGAGAAGCCTTGAGCCTGACGGCCTTCGCTTCACCGAAGTCAGCCTTCGATAGCGTGATGGTTTTGAGCCGAAGCCGTCAAAGCCCTCGAGCCTTCGTGCCATCACCTCCGGAGTGGACCACCACGGCTTCGCAGCTACTCCCAGCTCAAACTCCATCAGTCCGTGTACCAAAGCGATGCATGGCCGAAGTACTTCAAGACAACCACCCTCTGAAGCCCCACCTTCGGAGTACCACCCTTCGAAGTCCCTCCTTCGTCCAAGGCCTCCGCATGAAGCATTCCATTAGCACTTCATCGCAGTGTCTCTCCCCGAGCACACTCCTCGATGAACCTCACCCAGACTATGCCTTCAATGGACCTCGACTTCTGAGACCTTCGTCGGGTGAATCTTCGAATGCCTCCATTCGGAGCACACTTCGAACACCTTGCCTCATTGCTGAGGACTTTGTTCGCCATACTCTGAAGTCACTCCATTTGGAGTACCCTTCAAAGTGCCTCGCCTCCGAGGACTTCATCTCGGGGTAACTTCAGCCGGAGCGACGCTCCACACTCTCTGTCTTCGCCTGGCGCACCTTGACCCGAGGACCAACCTCGACCCCTTGCAGCCTTCGTGACCGAGCTCCCCACTCGCCTAGCATCAAGCCTCCCGCTTAACCCAGGTTCACTTGCTGCAAACCGTTCGTCGCCTCCGAAGTCACCTGCGCACCACAAACAGAAAGACAAGTGTATCCAGTACCCCGAAGACCTCTCCGGGTAAACAACCTCCGGCACACACTCCGGTGTACCACCCAAAGTACCGAACCCTTCGGTACAACCAAGTCATTGTGTACTGTCGGACCCCTCTGATAGTCACACTCCGCTACAACAGCCACAACAACTGAACCCACCGAGACCTTCGGTGAAACAACCTCTGAACCCCTTTGGAGGGACCCCTTCGAATCCAGAGGATAAAATCTGTCAATCACTCATCACAGACTCTGAAACCAACCCTTGGTTTCTCAATCTCCCCCTTGATGAGTGAATTGACAACCAAATTCAAGTTCAAAAAATTTGAAAAAATTTCAGCACACAAGTGACCATAAAAACTCAGAAATGAGCCAAATCATGTCACTTGACAAAAGAATTTTCCTCCCCCTTTTTCAAAAGAATAAAAGCCCCTTCGGCGAGTAAAAGCCCCTTCGACAAATCTTTTCCTTTGCAAGATAAAAACTCCCCCTGAGTTATTTTCCTCCTTGCTGCAGAGAACTCAAAATTTCTCCCCCTTTAGAATTGCAAGCATCAAGGAGCATTTAAAAGATGCAAAGCTTTGAAATGAGCAGAATTGCAAAGACATATAAAGCAAAAATATGCCAAACTGAACGATAGTTAACATGTGCTCAGCTCAATTTAACATGATCTAAAAACATGATGACAACATGTGATTTCATTATTTTGAAATAAAAGCATCACCACTCAATCAAGGTAACTAGACAAGTAAAAGCAGGGACTGCACAAAGCTAGTCAATTTCTACTTAGACAGACAAGTCCAGTTCAAGTGGAGTAATGAAAGCAAACTTGATTGACAATGAATTTATACTTGCTGTTCTTTGCATAATGCCAGGGGTTATTTGTTCATCTACCTTATACTTTCCAATCAAGCCAAGCGTAGACAAGAAAGCCATCAGAAGCTTAAGGCAGTGATTTTGGCATACACTAAATTATCCTAGTTCATACCAAGGTGCAATGGTAAGCAGTCTAGAATAAAGTAGTGCGACAAATAAACCCACCTGGATCTTTTCACTTTTTAGCATTCAAATCATGGATTTTTGGATTGTTGATAAGTGAGCAAATTGTTTAGCACTTGAAGAATATCCATGAGTAAGCAATATGATTTTTCAAGTTGTAATTGTTGCATCCAGAGAAAAGGATTCTTGCTATCAAGCAGATAAAAGATAGCTAAAGCAGTCCTACCTAAACATGCTAGATTCCAGACTAAGTAGTGAGCATGATTTGATTTTGGAAAGAAAAATCATGCACAAAATGAATCATACATATTAAATAGAGCTGAGCTATCATGATTACATGAATTAAAACAAGGCATATTAGTGCAAATCATGTAAATGTAATTTCACACATAATGAACATATGCATATCAGTGAAACTATGCTCCCCCTCACAGAATGCTGTAAGGGTGACAAACACCAAGTTCCCCACGCAAGTAGGCAAAACGTGAAGCATCAAGGGGTTTTGTGAAAATATCGGCTAGCTGGTGTTGGGTATCAACATATTGAAGTTCAATATCACCCTTCTCACTGTGATATCTGAGAAAATGATATCGCACATCAATGTGTTTGGTTCTGGAATGCTTAACCGGGTTGTTTGCAATACAAATAGCGCTAGTGTTGTCACAGAAAAGTGGAACACTCTTATAATCTAACCCAAAATCCCGCAAAATGGAAACCATCCACAAAATTTGAGAGCAACAGCTAGCTGCAGCAAAATATTCGGCCTCAACCGTTGATTGTGCAACACTAGACTGTTTGCGGGAAGACCAGCAAACCAGCGAAGTACCCAGAAAATGACAAGTACCGAATGTACTTTTCCTATCAATCCTACACCCAGCAAAATCCACATCGGAATAACCTCGAAGACACAAAGAGGAAGATGCATAATACCAAATGCCAAATTCGAGGGTATGTTTGAGATACCTGAGAATGCGCTTTACCGCTTGGCGGTGCGAAGCATGGGGCGAAGCCTGAAAATGACCGCACAGACACACTGCGAAGTGTATGTCCGGCCTCGTAGCAGTCAAGTAGAGGAGTGAGTCGATCATGCTCCGAAACTCGTTCTGATCCACGACTTCTCCATCCTCATCGGGATCCAATGCTACAGATGTAGCCATTGGAGTAGCGAGGGGCTTCACATCAGCCATGTCAAACTTCTTGAGCAGTTCCTTGGTGTACTTCGTCTGATGGACGAAGGTACCTTGTTTGCTTTGCTTGATTTGCAAACCAAGGAAAAATGTGAGTTCGCCCTCATGGACATCTCGAACTCCCTACTCATGGCATCTGCAAACTCGACAACCAAAGCATGAGACGAGCCACCAATGATGATATCATCCACATAAATCTGGACTAGAAGGAAATATTTGCCATGCTTGAGAGTGAACAGGGTTTTATCAAAAGATCCCATCAAATACCCTCGCTCAAGCAGAAAAGACTTAAGTATATCATGCCAAGCCCGAGGTGCCTACTTGAGTCCATAAAGAGCCTTATGAAGTTTAAGGACTTTATGCAGGTATTTGGGGTTTTCAAAGCCAAGGGGTTGTTTTACATAAACATCTTCGCCTATGAAGCCTTTAAGAAATGCACTTTTGACATCCATTTGATAGAGTTTGAATTCCCGGGATGTTGCAAAGGCAAGCAAAATCCTAATGGCCTCTAGACGTGCAACAGGTGCAAAAGTCTCAGTAAAATCAATCCCTTCTAATTGAGAATAACCTTGAGTGACAAGTCTAGCCTTGTTTCTAACTACAGTCCCATCCTCTCCTTGTTTGTTTTTGAAAATCCATTTTGTTCCAATAAAATGAACATTTGGTGGAGGATCAACTAAAGTCCAGACTTGGTTTTCTCAAAATTTTCAAGTTCTTCCTGCATGGCATCGATCCAACTAGAATCAAAAAGTGCATGACTAACATCTAAGGGCTCAAAAGAAGCAACAAAAGCGGAATCAATGAAATGAGCATGAGAACGTGTTACCCTTTGATCAAGCTCACCAATGATCTGCTCGGGAGGATGCATCCTATGAACATGATGTGGAGCCTCGCGGCGGGATGCAATCTCCCCCTCAACTTGTGTGTTGGAGTGGTCCAAGATGACCGATGTCGGGGTAGTTGCTTCGGGGCCTTGTGCCGAAGTGATCGAAGTGGGGTCGGCTTCGGGGGTTGATGTCGAGGGTAGTAGGGGTTCATCCTCGAAATCTATGGGATCTTCTTTTTCGTAGATGGTCTGCTCCATGTCGTATTCATTTGCCTGTTCAAAAGTGGAACTAACAGAGGGGGTTGATTCATCAAAAGTCACATCACATGACTCGATGATAGTGTTAGTCTCCAAATTGTAAACATGATAAAAATGGTCATGAGTAGTGTAACCCAAAAAGATCCCGTCAGAAGAACGCGACTCAAATTTGTCCAAATTTCCATGTTTTAAGATAAAGCAACGACAGCCAAAAACTCGAAGATGAGTAACTTTGGGCTGTCTCCCAAAACGTAGCTTGTAAGATGTCAAGTTCAAAATTGAGCGCAAGAAGATTCAGTTTGAGATGTAGCATGCAGTGTTCATGGCCTCAGCCCATAATTTTCTAGGAGTCCTGTGCTCATCGAGCATCGTCCTAGCCATCTCAACCAAAGTGCGGTTCTTTCTCTCAACAACACCATTCTATTGAGGAACCCGCAGAGCAAAGAATTGATGTTCTATGCCATGCTCCATGCAAAAGTCAACAAAGAGACTGTTCTTGAACTCAGTGCCATTATCATATCGAATGAATTTTAATGCACCAGGGAGTTCAGTGAAAAGTCTCAAAGCCAAGCTCCGAAAGTGTGAAAACACTTCATCCTTGCTGGCAAGAAAGAAGACCCAAGAGTAGTGAGAGAAATCATCAACAATGACTAGCACATACCACTTGCCGCCTAAAGAACTAGCCCGAGAAGGATCTACAGTGTCCATGCGGAGAAGTTCTTCGGGTTGTTCAGTCATCACCGTGGTGACTAGTGAGTGCGAAACAGCAATCATTTTTCCATGTCGACATGGAGCGCAAACTAAATTCTTCTCAAACTTGAGCTTGGGCAATCCTCGGATCAAACCTAGGGCACTCAGACGCGCAAGCAACTCAAATCTCATATGCCCTAGTCTCCTATGCCACTTCCAAACCTCAGAAGTCAAATGTGCAACAAGAAATGAGAAGAACCAGATGACTTAGAAAAATCAGCTCCAAAAACTCTCCCAACTCTAAATATCTTACAGACCACAACGCCATCAGAATTGAGTACATGCGAAGTATCACAATGGAATCACACTTCGAAGCCCTCATCAAGTAATTGAGATACAGAAAGCAAATTGTATCCCAAGTTTTCAACCAAAGCAACGTCTTTGAGAGTGAAATTCGAATTAATTCTTACCACACCTTTACCTTTCACACTACTCCTTCTATTGTTGCCGAAGGTGATATGTTCCTTTTGCTTAGTTGTGGTGAGGTTGGAGAACCATGCTGCATCTCTGGTCATGTGGCGCAAACAACCGGAGTCCATGATCCATGTGCCCTCTAAGCCTCGGTCTGGCACCTCAGATGAGTCAAGCTCATCGCCGCTGTGATCGCTGTCGGCCATGAAGCAAAGGCCGGTGAAGTCTCGTCCCTTCTTGTCCTTCTCCTCCTCCTTCCTTGGGAACTCCTCCTCCTCATCAGAGCTCGACTCCTCAGTTGAGGAAGTGTCGATGTCACTGAGAGCAGCAACAAAAGCTCTGTAAGCGGCTTTGGCTACCCTCTTAGCCACCTTGCCGCGCTTGCCCTTCACAAAGGGTTTTCTATCCTTTTTGTGGTATTTGGGGCGCTCACTCCCATCTCTCTTCTTGAGTTTAGGACAGTTGGCCTTGATGTGAGAAGTGTCGCCACACTCAAAACAACCACTAAAGCCACTTCTCCTTTGATCCCGTCTCTCATGGTGAAAAAGAGTGAACCTTCTGGCAAGGAGACAAGCTCTTCATCATCCAGAGTATCCACCTGCTCCTTAGTGATGGAGACTAGGGAGGACAAGGCAAAACCATCTGCAAGAACACAAGTGCCTGATGTGCTTGGTTCTGCAGTGGTGCCACGGCTAGTGCTAGAAACTAGTGCCAATGGTTGTGGCAAGGAGTTCCTATGCACTGCAAGAGATGCCTTGGCAATCTCTGTGGACTTCAGCTTGCTGAAGAGCTCATCACAGGTCAATGTGTCATAACCTACGGACTCCTCAATGCTCGATATCTTCACTTCCCATATGCTACGATCAAGAGCATAGAGAAGCTTGATAGCCCTGTCATGATCATTGTAAGCAAGCGTCCCGTTGGACCGCAAGTTACTCACTATCGCGTCAAAGCGAGAAAACATGGCATCTATAGATTCACTAGGCGCTTGCACAAACAGCTGATACTATTGATTGTACATGCTTTGGTACCTAGCCTTAATCTGTGTAGAGCCCTCATGAAAAATAGTGAGTGTAGTCCAAATCTCCCTAGCCATCCTTAGGTGTTGAACCCTATCAAACTCACTCTGACTCAAACCAATGAACAATATATTTCTAGCCTTGGAGTTAGCATTATACTGATCTTTTTCTGTTTGAGAGGTGCGAGTTTCAGGGATGAAGTATTGTGAGTCCACAATCTCCCAAATTGCATTTCCTTGGCTTAGCAAGTAAGCCTCCATGCACACCTTCTAGTATGCAAAGTCCATCCCATCGAACAGAGGTATTTTACTAACTCTGTCCATGTCGTCAACAGATCACAAAACCGGTTAAGGTCAATTGGTGATCTTAACCTACTCCAATACCAATTGTTGGACTAGAAACGGTGACTAGAGGGGGTGAATGGGAGCTTTTAAAATTTCAGGCTAAATATATCCTTCTGTTTTAGTTCTGTCTTCTACGGAACAGGATTCGAACGCACCCTTCGAAGTTCTGGTTTGGAGGTATTTCACAACTTTCGATTTGGTATCAAAAGCTCTGATAATTTATTTTTTAAGAAACAGAGAGCTCAAATCGGATGTTCCGATATGGTATCAGAAGTTCCAATAATTTCTAATTAGAGGCAGAGAGTTGAAACTGGAAGTTCCGATGCATATTGGGAAAAATTGCAATGATCGGAAGTTCCGATAAGAGGTATCGGAAGTTCCGATGCTACATGGAATTGGAGTCTGAGAGTCTTGATCAGAAGTTCTGATATTAGATCAGAAGTTCCGATGTGGGCTAAACAGATTGAATTTGTTGGGTCTCGAATCGGTTGTAACCAAATGTTTGGTTTCAAATTGTTGGAGACCAGAGGCTCTCACCTCTATATAAAAGGAGGAGGTCTTGGATGACAAACAATTGATAATTTCGACCAAGCCACCAAGAATTTCTCTCCTCCCTTTTTTGATCTCAAAAGTTGAGATTGAGGAATCTCCTGTTTCTCACGAGTAGTGCTAGGATGCCGATGTGGGAAGGATCTCATCCCTGGATGTGTGGATACCGGGGAGACATTGCTCCAATAGTGATGCTTGTGGAATTCTTCACGTGAACAACTATGTCGTCTTCGTTGATTGGACGCGCTTCCCTCGACATCTCCTTCCACTGCACCTAGTGCGTCTTGTGCTAGAAGGTACCGATCTATTATCCCAAACGCGCATGGTTCTTGGGATGTGGGCGAAATTTTTTAAATTACCGGCTAGCGTAGCTTCCCCATTCCCCAACATTATCTTTACTGTATCGATGCCAACTTCATCCAGTAGCTACAATACTTTTAGTATGGCTTCATACTTGGCTTGATTTTTAGTGGAGAAAGGTTTGATGGTGTAGGCGAATTCAACTAATGCCCCCTGAGGGGAAACGATCACCAAACCTATACCACATCCGTGCCAACACACCGATCCGTCGAAGAATAAAGTCCACGGTGTTGGCTCGACATAAGTTTTGACCTCATATCTGTGTTGGACTATGAAATCGGCTATCGCTTGTCCCTTTATTGCTTTAGCCGATTCATATCTGATATCAAACTCGGTGAGAGCGAGGACCCATTTTCCAATACACCCTTTCAATACTAGGGCCGATAGCATGTATTTAATGATATCAACCTTGCATATTATAGGGCATTCTGATGACAGCACATAATGCCTCAACTTGGTGCATGAGAAGTACAAACATAAACAAAGCTTTTCCACTACAAGATATCGTGTCTTAGCATCCAGGACTGACCCGATGGCTTTATCGTCGGTCGATAAATATAACCTGAGTAGAATTCATTTTTGTGGCAGCATCAGTACTGGTGGTGTTGGCGTAAAAGATTACGCTAACATGTTTCTGTAGAATAGAAACTAACAAATGAAGTGTTTGCGAAGAGAACTGTTCTAAGCCTCCGAAAGGATAATAACTTAGAATAGTTCGAATGTGTGCATTGAATAACTTGTATTCGGTCCCTATTACAGGGTGAAATGGGGGGTATTTATAGGCCCAAATATTAAGGAAAAGACCTATTTACCCCTCTATTACAACCGACATAGTGGAAACTATTCGGCTCCCTTATATAGGGCTAAAATGGTAAAAGACTAATCTAATGAGAAAGAAGATAAGTCTTCCATCTTAGCTGGCAGAAAAGATCTTGAAAAGCCTTAGTTCGAAGATGTACTCCGAACCAATGCCTATCTTCGTACTTTGAGCTTGACTCCGGGTATCTTCGAAGATGAACGTCTGGGAACCTTCGAATCCGCTATCTGCCTTTATATTGTTTCGGCAATAATCCCGAAGATGAGATATTTTCCCCCAACAGTAGCCCCTCGAATACGCTTCTCCGTTTAACCTGTAATGTTAGGAGAGCAGTATACGGAAGGAAAAAATAACCAAACATAGGGGTTATTAGATTTTAATTCATCTCCGAAATGTTTGAAGATATAAACTCCGAATCAGTCTTAGGATAATTGCTTTTCGAACTATCTTAGAACCGACTCAGGAAGTTCAGAAGTCTTTTAGACTTAGAGAAAATAGCCGTTAGCTTTCTGTTTCTAACGGAAACTGTAGAATGCGTTAATTTCGGAGAAAAGTAACGACAGGAATGCAAAACGGCATGGACTAACGGTAAAAAAGTAAAATCTAGGCAATAAATAGAAGGCCTAGAACTTACCCGGTTACCTTTTCACCGCTTTCTCGCAATCAAAAACCTTTTGAGCCCTTTGAGTTCTTGAGCCCTAGCCTCCAGTTTCTCCAAAGCAACCAAGTGACTGCAATGGCGAATACCAATGGTGCGGGGCCTTCAGCTTTGGCTAGGCAGCAGGCCGCAGCTGCAGCAGCGACAGCAGCAATGGCGACAGCACCTCCGGCATCTGCAGCGACATCCGTGGCGGTAGGAGGGAGAAATCCCCAAAATGTCGATGATCAAGGTCTCTGCCCGCCATCAACAAAATACTTGGACCAATCTTTCCAATTGGGGCCTTCTACCTGCAAGAGAGAGTCATTGGCAATCGCAGTGGAAGGGAAAATTAGTACTGGAGTCATGATTCGGAAGCCAGGCAAAGAAATGATTCCGTCGCCAAGACCCGGAGAAGTAGTTGTTTTCGAAGCCTTCTTCGAAGCCGGTTTGGGCCTTCCTGCAGTAGACTTCCTAGCGGAGGTACTCGATCTATTCCATGTCACCCTCCCTCAATTATCTCCGAATGCAGTAGCTAGACTGGCTATCTTCGAATGGGCATTGAGAGCCGAAGGTTGTGAGGGGAGGGCAGAGATCTTCGCTACACTTCATAGAGCAACATGCCAACCAAAGACCTTCGTAGGCCCCGGAGGTGAAAAAGTAGTAGTAGCCTTCGGTAGTATCAACTTTAGGCTTCGAGATGAGTATGCCCTTCAGTTTCCTGCCAAGGCCATCAATGCCAGATGGTATACTGATTCGGTTCTGAGATGGTTTTATGCCGAAGTTGGGGCAAGCAGTCCTCTGGCCGGACCCCTTAAAGAAATCCAATTTCGGAAGGAAGCCTTAGTGCAGCCCAACGAAGGTCAGCTCGAAGCCCGCGTCAACTTGCTTCAGAAGATTAGCCGAAGGTTAAGCATGCGAGACTTAGCCGAAGAATTCCTTGGTCTGCAAATTTCTCCACTGATGGCCAACTGGCATGTCATCTTCGAAGAGGATTCAGAAGGCGGTCTCCGAAAAATCACCTCAACTTCGAGCCCTGCAGGTAACTTCGAAGACAACATGTATTATGCATATTCATTCGAAGAAAAATTAACTTGATTTATTTTTCTTTTTTAGCTTCTTCAGCCCCTGTTACTTCGGAACAAATCATAAGGGCTTCGGAGAAGATTTTGGGCGCTCCAACTCCGACCGAAAAAGAATGGAGAGTCAAGTTAGTCGGAAGTTGGGAGAGATTTAACAGAGTATGGGGAATGTTGGGAATCACTCCGCCCCCTCTGATGGATTGGGTACCTTCGGAGAAAGGACCCAAGAAAAGGAAAGCCGAAGCTGGAGCTTCGAGTTCCGCAAAGACTCCGGTGAAGAAGGTGGCTAAAAAGCCTAGAAAACCTGCACCTCCGAGCCCAAGATCCTCAACCTCCAGTTCTAAGGAGGATGAAGGTAAACTATTAGTGAGGTTGATTGATGAAGATGCAGCTCAAAAAGATATTTATATTGAAGATACTGCAGGTATACCGGAGTCTCAAGCTAACATTGAAGAAGTGAGAACTCCGGATGCTCAAGAGGAAGAGCAAATCGAAGCCCCTGTGGGTGAGGGTGAAGTTGAAGTTGCTACAACTTCAGTTTTGGATGAAGGGAGGACTGCTCAAAGAGATACTCCGGCAGTTGAAGTTTTAACTGTGGATTCAGACGAAGACCTCACCTTCGATCCTCCAAGCAGTCCGATGCTCGATCGCCCCCAAAATGTCGAAGGTAAACTTCGCATAATTCTCTTATTCTTTTCCGCAAAATTATACAATGTATAATACCTTTGCTTTTGCAGAGCCCTCTTCTGTAGAAGTACATCGCGAAGATCCAATTCAAGGGCCTTCGACAACTTCGGAGCCTCACCCGGAAGTCGCTCAACAGGGGCCTGGAAGGGGTAAAAGACATATAGAACCTCTCCCTGCTCAAGGATCAACTTCGTCTGAATCAACAGATGAAAGTCGATCTACTGAGGGGGGCCATCTACTGAAGCTCCGAGGACCTCAGGAGAGCCCTCCGGAGCTTCGCCGAGCAGGAATGACCAGGAAGCTTCGGCAATGCTCCCTCTTTTAACTCCTTTTTTGGAGCAAAGAACTAGGCTTCGGAATCTGCTCAAACCTTTGGGTCGAGCCAGTCGCGAAGTCGGGGAGACAGAGCTGGTAGCTATTTTAAGCGAGGCGAAGAGTTTGGAGCTAAACGTTGCCATGGAACGAGCAGCCTACCAGGTACGGAACACCTTCGAAACAATATCAAATTATACATGGATAATTTCTTACTTCGATTTTTTCTTTTCTTAGCAAGCGGTCTTGGCCCGTGCTGCAACTTTATCGGGCGAGTGTGAAATTGCTCAGCTTCGGGAAGAAAACGAAGCTCTTCAGCGCAACTTATCATTCTCCGAAGCTAGAGTAGCTACGAGGACTCTCCGGACAAGTGTCTGCCATCGGACTACTTCGTTACTACGAGGACTTGGGCCGAACAATCACTCCGAGTTGAGAGGGCTCTATTACCTTCGACGACGAGCGGCTTCTAACTCCTTCCGAAGGCGTGACTGCTGCCTGGCGAGCCTTTCAAACCTCATGGAGAGCCGAAGGTCGTTCTGCGATCAAGGCTTGGATCGATGAAGGCCAACGATGGAAGCAAGTTCGGAACCAAGCTTCAAGCAGTCAGCCTCCTCCGAACCCGCAGGTTTAGGAATACTTTAGGATTTTTAACTATGTAAAGCTTCGTGTTTATGAACCTATATCAATGAAAATTTGTTTATCATATTTTTAGGCTTTGTCTCATACGGAAGATATCGAAGTGTTAGAAATTAACGACAAACTTCGCTCATTATGGAACACCTTCGAACTTCTAAAGACTTACAAGCGTCCTCGATTTCTAATTCCTCGAGATGACTCCGGCGTAATTGCGCCCGAAGTAATCAAAGATGTATTATCTTATATTAAAGAGGAAGAAAAAGAGGTTAACGTAAACACTTCGTCTTCTGAAGACACTATTTGGTCTGAAGACGAAGATGAAGTTCAAAATAAAAGATCTGAAGATCTTAGAAGCTGGGAAAGAAGCCCCGAACGGCTTCGAACTTGGGCCGAGCTTCAACAAGAACAGAAGGATTTTAGAGCTTCGAAGGGGAGCAAGAGAGTTAAACGCAAAGTTATTAGAACTCCCGGCGCTGGAACTAATCGTTCCACCCCTAGCTCTAGAGACCGAAGAGGTCTTCGATTCCTTCTTGGTATAGATACCAATTTTTCATAATGTAATCTGTAAACACATTCGTTTGAATAATGAATACCGATTTAAAATTGTCTCCATATTTACTAGCCCCTCTTTGGGTATAAGCAACTTCGAAATGTATTCAAAGATGGCTATGCGCAAAGGAAAACTTCGGAGTACAATTTTTTGGGGGTTCGGAGCCCCTCTGCAATTTAAAGATCTTTTTAAAATCTTATAAAATATCTTCGACTATTTGTAGTCGGAAGAATGGCAATTTAGTACCTTTGTTTTATGAAAGAAATCACTTGAGATAACTTTCAAGATACTTTAGTATCTTAGATAATTTGTCACTTTGGACTGTGTTAACAGACATTCGAAGCTCATGGCTCAAATTCTGTTTTGCTTTAGCCACCTTCGGCTTATTTTTGCGATCTCTGTCGAACCAATGGTTCGGAGTTTGCAATGGTCTCTTTGGACTCTTTTTACGGATGTCTACCAGCCAGTGGCTTGGACTCCGTATATTTTGGCCACCTTCGGCTCTTTTTGCGGAAGTCTACCAGCCAATGGCTTGGACTTCGCAGGTTTTGGCCACCTTCGGCTCTTTTTATGGAAGTCTACCAGCCAATGGCTTGGACTCCGCAGATTTTGGCCACCTTCGGCTCTTTTTACGGAAGTCTACCAGCCAATGGCTTGGACTCCTTAGGATGTGGTTTTGGGCTCTTTTACGGATGCCTACAAGCTAGTGGCTTGGGCTCCAGATTATGTCAGCCCCCACGTCGAAAGCTTCGAACTTGCAGGTTCGAAGTCCAAAAATACAACCCAGCTTCATGACACTTCCCTCTTGGTCGACCCCGCGGTTCCAGTGCGTCCACTCGGAAGCTGGAAGTCTATGAGGGGAAGGCACTATCAGGATCGTATGCTTTATTAATTTATAAGATGATTACAAGTGAATTACAAGGAGCCTTTATGCGAAGTATCGCTTTAGGTGCTCCGCATGCCATGTATGTGCTAACTCTTCACCTTCTAAATTAGCTAACTTAAAGGAGCCAGGGCGCCCTGAACGGACAATTAGGTATGGACCTTCCCATTTATTCCCTAACTTCCCTAGTGCTATAATGCTTCGTAGAACAAGATGACCCGGTCTTAGTTCATTGAGCTTAACCTTCGGGTCAAACCAAGCCTTCGTCTGCTGATGATACTTTGATAAATTTGCCACAGCTCGAAGTCTTGTTTCTTCTGATAAATCTAACGAAGCTTGTCTTTCTTCTTCAATGTCCGGTTCGGTGCTGCGAAATGACCCTCCTTTGAGCTCCGTTGGAGTCATAGCTTCATCTCTGAATAGTAGTCTGAACGGAGTAAAACCTGTGGACCTTGTTTGCGTAGTCCGAATGGACCACAAAATCTTCGGAAGTTCTTCGGTCCACAGTCCCTTTGCTAATCCTACTATTCTTTGATTTAGCCCTGATAAAATATTTCCATTGGCTCGCTCTACGGCTCCATTAGACTGAGGATGCCTCACTGTAGCAAAGCATAACTGAATGCCTAGATCTTCGCAAAACTTCCTGAAGGGTTCTGCCTCAAACTGTGTTCCATTATCAACTGTGAGGTATGTAGGCACTCCGAACCGGCAAATGATGTTCTTCCAGAAGAATTTTTGTACATTGTTCGAAGTGATAGCTGTTAAGGGTTCTGCTTCCACCCACTTAGAAAAATATTCAATAGCTACCACTGCGAACTTCAGATTTCCCTTGGCTACTGGAAAGGGACCAATTAAATCCATACCCCATCTGGCCATAGGCCATACCGGAGCAATGACTTGAAGAGCTGTTGGTGGGCGATGACTCCGTCGACCCATCCACTGGCATCCTTGACAAGTGCGGACTAAGCTCTTCGCATCAGCTGTTATTGTAGGACAATAAAGCCCCTGGCGAAGTGTTTTTCCTGCCAAAGCTCTAGGGGCTAAATGGCTACCACAAAGGCCTTCATGAATTTCTCGAAGAATTTCTTGGCCTTCGATTTGAGATATACATCGGAGTAGAGGGGAACATACTCCGGCCTTGTATAAAATACCGTTGATTATTTGATAATTTCTGGCTCTAAGCTTTAATCTTGACAGCTGTGGCTCTTCGGGCAAATTTGTTCCTCCCTGTAAAAGTTCCATGATTGAATTTTTCCAATCTGCACTAGGAATGCAAAGAATCTCTGCCGAGGGAATTTGTGGCACCGAAGGTATATTGAGCTCCTCATAGAAATCTTCTTCGGGCACATCCACAGCTCCGGCTGCAGCTTTTGCTAAGATGTCCGCTTGCACATTTTCTGCTCTTGGTATACTCCGAATGGAAATACCCTTGAAGTGTGCTTCGATTTTATGGATTTCATCTAAGTACTTTGCAAGCTGTGGATGCCGAACTTGGAAACTTTTGTCTACGTGCCCTGCTACTATCTGAGAATCTGTCTTTATAATAATTCTTGTAGCCCCTAGAGCACGTGCTTTTCGGAGTCCCAATAAAATTCCTTCATACTCCGCTATATTATTGGTAGACTTAAAGTTGAGTCTTGCGGAGTACATTGCTCTTTGCCCTGAAGGCGAAATTAACACTGCTCCAATGCCTGCTCCGGATGCTTGGAAAGCCCCATCGGAGTAAACAATCCAAACTCCGTCACTTGACTTCTCCGGAACTAAATTTGCAGGTGGAGTCCATTCTGCTACAAAATCTGCTAGGACTTGCGATTTGATTGCTGTCCTTGCCATGAAAGATATGCCGAAGGGTGCTAGCTCAACTGCCCACTTCCCAATCCTTCCAGTGGAATCCTTACTTCGGAGCATATCTCCTAAAGGATACGAAGTTGGTACAATTACATTATGTGCCAAAAAATAATGTCTTAGCTTCCTCGAAGCCATTATCAGAGCATAAATGAACTTCTCAAGTTCGGAGTATCTTGTCTTCGCTCCTGATAATGCTTCGGATACAAAATAAACAGGATTTTGGACCAACTTTCCATTGAAATCCACTTCTCTGACAAGGACTGCGCTGACAACAGAACCTATAGCTGCAAGGTAAAGGAGTAGGGTTTCGTCCGCAGTAGGCACCGTGAGTGTAGCAAGATTACTGAGATACTCTTTAATACCTTCGAAGCTTTTCTGACACTCCGGTGTCCATGCAAAATCTTCGAACCCTTTCAATGCTTTAAATATAGGCAAGCTTCTCTCCGCAGACCATGATAAAAACCTGCTAAGTGCTGCCAGACGCCCAGTCAGCTTTTGCACTTGCTTTAAATTTTCCGGAGGAGGCATCTTCTGCAACGCAGTTATTTGAGTAGGGCTAGCTTCAATTCCCCTGCTTGAAACTAAATACCCTAACAGCTTTCCAGCATTAGCTCCGAATATACATTTTTCGGGGTTAAGACGGATCCCACATGCCCGAAGGCTATTGAATGTTTCTGCTAAGTCTAGGCTATGTTGGTGCTTTAAAGCACTCTTTATTACAATATCATCCATATAGGCCTCCACATTGCGACCTAATTGATGACCTAGAGCCTTAGCAACTAACCTCGAAAAAGTAGCCCCGGCATTTCTTAAGCCGAAGGGCATTCTTACATAACAGAAAACTCCCGAAGGAGTTACGAAGCTTGTCTTGATTTCATCTTCGTGCTTCAACCATATTTGATGATAACCGGAATACGCGTCGAGGAAGCTTAGTAACTCCGAACCTGCGGTGGAGTCAACCAATTGATCAATTCGGGGCATGGGGTAGGGGTCACGTGGGCATGCTTTATTCAAGGATATGAAATCAATGCACGTGCGCCACTTCCCGGAAGACTTCTTTCTGACGAAGACTGGGTTGGTTAACCATTCTGTGTGAGCCACTTCTCTGATAATCCCAGCCTTCAACAATTTCTCAACTTCGTCCTTCGCTAGAGCAGCTCTTTCTGCAGACATTTTTCGGAGTCCTTGCTGAATAGGCTGGGCCTTCGGGTTTACAAGTAAACTGTGTTCAATGATATCCCAATCGACTCCGGTGATATCTTCGTCAGACCAAGCGAAGATATCCAAATTTTCTTCTACCACCTTTTCCAAGGAGGTTGCAACTTCTGGGGGTAAATCTTTACCAAATTGAAATGTATACTCTTTACCATCTTTAACAATGACCTTCGTTGCAATTTCTCCCTCAGGGCTTGGTCTCGGAAAGGACTTCTTCGAGGCTTCGGAGGTGGCTGAAAAAATTTCTTCATTATCTTGTACATTGTTTACTTGCCTTGGATCAAGAGGGGGACCATGACCATATTCCGCCCTCCGAGCAATGGCTTGATCTCCGAAGACTGTAAGGACTCCTGCTTGTGTAGGCATCTTCATGCACAAATAATTGTGATGCGCCACAGCTCCGAACTGGTTTAGCATGCCTCTTCCGAAGATAACGTTGTAAGCATACGGGGCATGTACAACATCGAAGATTACTTCCTCAGTCCGGGCCAACAAACCTTCTCCGAAGGTGACTTCCAGGCCTATCTGGCCAAGTGCATCAAGTGGAGGTCCTGCGAAGCCTTGCAAAGGACGAGCTGCTGGAAGGAGATGCTTCCTGGAGATGCACAATTGATCGAAGGCTTGAACAAAAATGATATCTGCCGAACTACCTCCGTCAATCAATACCCTTCGAACTTCATTGCCCGCAATATCAGCAGTGATAACCAATGGGTCTGCATGCGGGAACTTAATACCAGCTGCATCCTCCGTAGAAAAAGATATCGACACATGAGACCACTCTGACATTGCAGCTACAGACGACGAAGTCCCAATATGGCCTACTTCTCTGACGTAGTCCCTTCACTGTCTCTTGGACATGCTTCCGAGGGTACCTCCTCCGGAGATGGGGAGAACTACTCTCTTCCATCGATCTTGGCCATCCTCTTGCTTCGGAGGTGGCATAACATTGGCCACCGGAGGGTGTCTTGCAGCATCAAAGTTTTCTATCCGCGCCACAGCCTGGACCGGCTCTGGGCGCGTTGCAGTTGGAATTCGGTCGGTAGTACCTCGACCCGAAGTTCTCTCTAGGTACTCTCCCCTTAGGGTAAGTATAGCCTTGCAAGTATCAGTTGCATGGCTTCGATTTTCTCCATGGATGCAGCAGAAAAGGGTCTAGCCCTTGCCAGCCGTTTTCCCTAGCGGCCTCCAGCCGCTGGTCTTGTTCCCCGAAGACTGTGGAGCTCTCTGTGTAAACTTCTATGGGGGTGCAATATTCATGACTTCAGAACGAGGGTGCTTTTGCCCTCTTCTCTGATCATGTTGAACTTCGAAAACTGGTTCTTGCGGCTGTGCCGAAGTTTTCACTTCTACTTTAACTTCTTGCAATATGGACGAAGTAGCAGCAGTCCTTCGAAGCCAACCCTCTTCTGACCTCGCATACTCCTCGAAGTATGACATCAATTGAGAGACCGAGGAGATGCTTTTCCGATGAAGCTTATCCAGGAGGCCTTGATGAGCGACGCCTTCCCGAGCTGCATCAACTACCGAAGATGCAGACAACCCCCGAATTTGCGACTTCGTATGAGCGAAGCGCTTAAAATATTGCCTCAATGTCTCTCCGAGGAGCTGTTTCACCTGGAAAAGGCTTCCTGTTGACATGGGAGGCACGAAGGTGCCCTGAAAATTTCTTATAAACTTCTTCTTCAGCTGAGACCATGAATTAATTGATCCTGGCTTCAAGGACCAGAACCACCTTAATGCCACTCCTTGAAGAGCTAAGGGGAAGCACTTCGCCATGGTGTCTCGAACGAACTCTCCGGGATCTTCATCTCCGGCATACTTACAGAGCTTCGAAGTTTTGAACTTTGGATCAAAGCGAACTTTCTGCAGCTCAGGATGCAGCGGAGATTCATTATCGAAGGAGGCGTTCTCCGGGGCTTCAGGATAATCAAGATCGTCGTCTTCGGGCACTTCTGGGATAATTGGGATGGCTTGAGAGCGAAGCCTGTTCGCAGCTTCCTGTCGCCACCTTGCTACCTCAGCTTGAAGGTTGGCCATTTGGGTGGCCATATCTCCAAGATTATCTTCATCTCCTCCGGAAGGATCTTCCGGGTCTTGAGAACTAGTAGGATCAGTTCGAATTGGGATGGAAGGTGGAGGAGGAACTCCGGGTGGTCGAAGTATGGAAGGGGTTGGCGGAGAAGCTTTGTATGTTCGAGGGATAGAAGCCCCTTCCGGAGTTTGCGAAGGGAATGTCGAAGGGCCTCCGACTTCAACCGTATCAAACGGTATCTCTCCGGAGATCCGAGAAGACCTCCGAGTGGGATTGCGGGGTGCGCTCCGCTTAGGAGGCATGATGTAAAAAGGTAGAGAACGAAGTTTTTTGGACTAGGTTCCCCACGGACGGCGCCAACTGTTGGCGTAAAAGATTACGCTAACAGGTTTCTGTAGAATAGAAACTAACAAACGAAGTGTTTGCGAAGAGAACTGTTCTAAGCCTCCGAAAGGATAATAACTTAGAATAGTTCGAATGTGTGCATTGAATAACTTGTATTCGGTCCCTATTACAGGGTGAAATGGGGGGTATTTATAGGCCCAAATATTAAGGAAAAGACCTATTTACCCCTCTATTACAACCGACATAGTGGAAACTATTCGGCTCCCTTAAATAGGGCTAAAATGGTAAAAGACTAATCTAATGAGAAAGAAGATAAGTCTTCCATCTTAGCTGGCAGAAAAGATCTTGAAAAGCCTTAGTTCGAAGATGTACTCTGAACCAATGCCTATCTTCGTACTTCGAGCTTGACTCCGGGTATCTTCGAAGATGAACGTCTGGGAACCTTCGAATCCGCTATCTGCCTTTATACTGTTTCGGCAATAATCCCGAAGATGAGATATTTTCCCCCAACAGGTGGCGAGCTCAAATATTCTTTAATATCGTCAAATGCCTTCTACTGCTTTTATCCCCATATAAATTCTTGACTAGGCTTCAGCTTTAATAGTGGGGTGAATGGACCTATTTTTCTTGAAATATCAGCTATGAACCTCCTAAGAAAGTTTATTTTCCCGATTAGTGACTACAACTTGGTTTTATCGACGGGGTCTGAGTGTTCTTGATTGCTTCAATGCTACGCTGGCTTATCTCAATCCCTCTTTCATGTACGATGAAGCCTAGAAATTTACCCGCCGATACACTAAAGCACACTTTTCAAGATTTATCTTTAATCCATACTTCCCGGCTGTTTCCAAAACTTGACATAGATCGGCCACATGGCTTTGGGTGTCACTTGACTTTACCATGATGTCATCTATATAAATTTCCACCAATAGACCGATCTAGTCATGGAAAATGTAATCCATGGCTCTCTAGTAAGTAGCTTTGGCATTTTTTAAAACGAAGGTCATCACTACCCATTCATAGAGCCCTAACGCAGCTGGGCACCGGAAAGCCGTCTTGTGGATGTCTTCGTCAGCCATAAAAATCTGATTATAACCTACATTTCCATCCATGAAGCTGATAATCTTATGACCAGATGCGACATCTACTAATAAGTCCATCATCGACATTGGGTACTCGTCAATTGGGGTCACCTTATTTAAATCTCTGAAGTCCTCGCATATTCTGAGCTTCCCACTTTTCTTTCATACGTGCACAATATTTGATACCCATTCTGCACATCAACATGGCCTTATGAAACCTGCATCGTAAAACCTTGTTACATCAGCCATGATATCTAGATATATCTCTGCCTTGAATCGCCAAGGTGACTTCTTGATTGACCGATATCCTTGCTTTATTAGGAGACGATGTTCCACAATCGATCGGCTAAGACCTAGCATTTCATGATAGTCCCATGCGAAACAATCCCGATACTCTCTTAATAACGCAATTAATTCATTTTTTATTTCTTCGGGAAATTGGGAACTTACAAAGGTTGGCCTTAGTCTATCATCGAGTTCGATGTATACTTCTTGTAGCTCATCGGTTGTGGCAAATCCTTGACCGAGTTTACCTCCTATATTGTCGATGGTACCTTCAGGATTTGGGTTGATTATCGCTAACTGGTTTGACTCCATCGCTTGATACTTCAAGAAAATGACCGTCCCAGGCTTTACCTGACATACAATCAACTCCTTCCATCTCCCACACCGACAAATCGACTATTGTTACGTTAACCGATTTATTGATGGGAACTGTCTCTACTTGATCGTCGACCCACTGCACGAGGCTTTGATGCATCGTGGATGGGATGCAACAATTGGCGTGGATCCAATCGCGCCCCAGCAACAAATTGTACGAACCTTTGCCGTTGATGATAAAAAATATGGTCGGGATTGTTTTTCTTCTGACCGTCAGTTCTGTGTTCAATACCCCCATTGTTTTTGATGAGTTGCTACCAAAGTCCCTCAACACCATATAGGTTTTGATGAGGACCTTCGGCCCTTTTGAGGATCCATGTTGAAGATCATGGGCCTCATGGCTCCAGAAGTGATGAGTGATTGTCAACGGAAGTCAAAGAGGTGATGAAGATGAGATGAGACCTGTCGTGTCTTGGGCTGCTTGTGACTCAGGTACATGGGCGGCGAGCGACTGCCGGGCAGAGAGGGCGTAGAGTCGGGCTGGCCCAATCCGGGTATGTGGGCCAGGAACGACAGGGGATCTACTAGTTTGTTGACCGGGTTTAACCTAGGTAAACGGGCGGCGAGTGATTGCTAGGCTGAGGGAGCCGCGGAATCGGGCCAACCCAATCCAGGTATCTGGTGGGAAGACAGCAGACGCTTTGTCGGTTTCGGCATAAAACCGACGCAACCATCCAAGACCGCCCATCGAGGATCCGACAGTCCTAGAGCGAAGCCGTAGCTGCTACGAAAGCTCCGCATCAGTACAAGTTACCTTTAGGTAGGATTTTACTATTTTTCCTTTTTTGGGCCACAGTATGTGTTAGTCGAGTCTGTAAAAATCCTAAGGGCATTTTGGTCTTTTTCAGTTTATTTTGGCGTCTATAAAAAACCCTAAGGGTAAATTGGTATTTTCTTGATTTATTGGGCTGCCTATAAATAGGGCCCCAATTCCCCCTAGTGTTTCTTAACTCACTTTGAATGAAAAATTAGAGTTCACTTTTTGAGAAATCTCTTCTTCCTCCGTCTGTTTTTGCTTTTTCACTCCGCCGCCATCTTTAGGGCTCGGTCACCGTCGCCGTTCTCTCACGGTGCTTGGTGTAGGGAAATCTGACGTGTGGGAGTCCACGGCGTGCGGGACGAGCACTACATCAGAAGCGACACAACACCGGGCGGGATCAGCTCCGGGAGTCAGCACTGGAGGTACTGTAGCAGCCAGGGAGTGCGTGCTTCGGTTTTTATCTCCAATTTGTTTCCTCTCACAAAGACCGGTTTTTCCTGGCTGGTTTTCCTGGCCACCGTTCTCTGGTGCACAGGCGTGGCGTCTGATCACTGGCTGTGAAGCGTAGCGCTCGGCTGTCCCAGGCGCATGGCACAGTCCAGAGGACACATCACTCGGCCACCAAGCAGTGTGCTCAGAACAGTGGGCGGCAGCGCTCGTGTGGATGCTTGTATTGGCACATGTTTGCATGTATGCAGCGCCATGATGATTTCTAGAACCTGTTGTGTTGCAAGACGAAGCACGTAGACAGAGTTTTCGACCGAATGCTCTTGTGAATAGGAGACAACAATAGAACAGTAATCTTTTCTTTCCTCATTTCACGTGAACTTGCATTAATCTTCTAGATAGATTTACTTGTTGTAAGCATTTTATTTTCAGATTGCACTACAATTTTAATTGATGTATCTCTATATCCTTAGTACATCTTGAATATTCTGTGAGCAAAGATTAACCATCTACATTTATTTTGTTTGATTAAATGTCTGAGTACTGTTGGTGATTAGACTTGTGCTGGTAGCTGTGCCTGTGAGTTAAACGATCTTTTGATCTGCCTTTAAGCACTTTTGTGGTGTCTTTTTGTTTAGGACAACAGTAGTTTTTGGGCTAGATTATTCTTAGCGTTTATGATATCTCACACTATCGCATCATATCATATCTGACAGGACATTGATAGCGTTATTTTCATCAGTGTTTTTGGTTTAAGTTTTTGGTTATCTCTTGAGGTGCGTTGGGTGTTGGGAGAAGGCCATTGATTCGAAAGAATTTTTTAGGCGCCCATTCACCCCCCTCTGGTCGCTACTCTTGGTCCTACAAGTAGTATCAGAGCCTAGTTAGGGTTTTTCCATACCTTAATCGGTTCTAACCCAAGGTAGCGATCATGACTTCTTCTGGCAAGGTTCCGTCCCTTGAGGTTTTTGGCTACAACTATTGGAAGACTCGCATGCGAGCCTATCTATTGAGTCATAGCTCATGGATATGGGACATGTGTGTTCATGCTACTTTTACCGTGCTTCAGGATGGAGAGCATACTACTCCTGAGATAGTCACTTTGCATGACCTGAACAACAAGGCAATGAACATACTGTTTTCTAGTTTAGGTCCCAATGAGTGTAAGCGCATTGGCCATCTCGACACTGCTCGAGAGATCTGGGCTACCCTCCAGGCACACCATGAGGGGACAGCTCAGGTCAAGGCTAGGCTCTATCAGACCTACCGGTGAGAATACGAAAACTTCTCACAGAAGCCGGGTGAGACTGTTGAAGCTTTGTTTGGTCGCTTTCAGTCGATCATTAACAAGCTTCGGGCCAACAAGGCCGATTGAGATCAGCTGGTCTCAGATCATGAACAGACGCTCAAGGTTTTTCATACCTTGGACCCTATGATCTCGGAGATCAAGGTATCCTCTATTGTTGAGAGCACTTCTTATGATACCTTGACTGTCGTAGAGCTTTTCAGTAAGCTCAAGGCCTCAGAGTATGATATCCAGTTGAGATCAAATCTCACTGGTCCTGTCTCAAAAACCCTGGTCCTTGCGACATCTTCTACTGATCCTGCTGCTTTGAGTTTTGCTTTGTCCTCCTTGATGTCTATCACTAAGGACCAATTGGATTTGCTAGGAGATTATGAAGTTTGTCTGTTCAATAGCCGTGTTCGTCATGTCTATGATAAAAGAATGTTCAAACGACATGGCAAAAAACATGGTTGCTTTGAGTGTGGTGATCCATGTCATTTCATCACCGACTGCCCCAAGCGGAGCACACACAAGAAAGGCACCGGCGGTGGCTCCTACGACTCCACCTTCACAAAGGGCAAGTCCAAGACGAGGTTCTTTCGAAAGGCCCTGAAGGACTACCTGTTGACACGAAAACGTGCCCTCGCACTTGGGTCAGTTCGACGATCCAAAAGTGCACGGATACTTAGGAACAAGCCTAAGCGTGACGCAACACTGATGTTGTGTTCTGACTACCCTTAGTCGTGATAAGGGGGGTGGAGTCGCTAGGCAATCAGATCACACATAATAATCCAATTAGCCGAAAGAAATATATTAAACAGAATAAAATCAGCAAATCGGTCGGAGCCTATCTGCTTCGAAGTCTGGTGTGAAGGGGTCGCCAAAGTATACCTTCGGCGTCTGGTGCGAAGTATCTCGCCGAAGGGTGCCTTCAGCGTTCGGACTAATCCAGCTGAAGATGAACCCCAAACGGATATGGACGCGACGATCACCTCCGAACAGCGGGGTTTGGCGTGAGGTCTCCGATACAGCAAATTATAGAAAAAGTATGCGAGGGCCGCGCGCGGGCGTAACTTCGTCCAGAGCGGAGTACGATCGTGGCGAAGCCTGTTGTGATGAAGTGTGCTGGCGAAGCCTGTAGTCTCACCGAAGGGTGTTTTGACGACCTCCAAAACCGATCTCTCAGCTCCGGACACCTCCAACGAAGTAGCTCCGAATGGGGAACCTGCAACAAAGAGAGTTCGATGTACCAATTCGGCCTGAGGACCGAATTCTGCTAAGTGTTGCACTAGTAGTGAAGGTAGCAATCTGTTACGCGGATTAATAGATACTTCATAGGCGAAGTAACAAGGCGATAGCAATCTATTACGTAGATTAACGGATACTTCACAAGCGAAGTAACAAGGGTTATCACTGTTCCGAAGTGGCCGGCGGAGGGCTTCCAGGCAAAACCACGAAGAGGTACAGAAAAGTAAAGGTAAATAAATGTGATCAAAGCTAGGGCTTTGTGTTTGATTTGTGTTGGGTGGGCTTTCTAAGCTGGCCTCGCCTCTCTATTTATAAGGGCCAAACTTCAGATCTAATCTGCTATAATTCATCTTGGATAGAGACAAAAACATAGCCGGAATTGCATCCAACTCTATCTCTGCTGAAGTGGGCTTCGTCCAGGCCCGTCGAGGCCTACTTCTCGGGCTGAAGCTTCGGTGGCGTGGGCCTCCGAAGGCTTCCTGGCCGAAAGCCGTGGGCTGGCCAGAGGCTTTCGAAACCCACAGCCCAATGGACCTTCGGCCCTATAGGGCTTCGGCCTGACCCCGAACATGTGTATTTTTGGCCCAAATTACCAAAATTGATATTTTGACAATCTTGGCCATTAGTGCCATTTTTTGCTATCAACACATGCCCCTGCCTTTTAGTGAACTGAGTGAACTAAAATCACAATGAGCTGAAGACGATACCGTCCATATCGGCTTTTCAACACCCTTTATGTTGTTTGCCACACACTTGGGAAATACGTTTTCAAGTAACTACCATTCAAAGCTCTTCGAAACCGCTCTCCCTGCAGATATTCCAACACGTATGCATTGCCGAGAGCGATTTCGGCTATCTTAAAAGGACCTTCCCAACTAGGTGACCATTTACCAAATTTGGGACTCTTCGTGCCTAAGGGTAAAATCGTCTTCCACACCAAATCTCCTACTTGAAACGATTTTGGTTTAACCTTCTTATTGTAGGCTTTAGCTACTCTCTTCTTGTCTACTTCTATGGCTTCTAAAGCCCTTAGTCTCTTATCGGTCACTTCCTCTAGATTATCCTTTAGAAGAGTTTCATACTATTTGACCGATAAGCCATCTTGCTTTAACACTCTTAAAGAGCCAAGATCTACCTCTATAGGCAGAACGGCTTCTTGTCCATATACCAATTCATATGGACTGACTTTGGTAGCACCGTGCTTTGCAATTCTACAAGCCCATAGCGCCTCGGAAAGCACTTCATGCCACCTTTTAGGGAACTCTTCAATTTTCTTCTTAATGAGCTTAATCACGGTTTTATTACTAGACTCGGCCTGACCATTGGCCTTAGCATAGTAAGGTGAAGAGTTTATCAACTTAATACCATAATATTCGGCAAAGTCCCTCACTTCTCTAGAGACAAATGAATTACCTTGATCCGTAGTAAGAGTTTGAGGAATGCCAAACCTATGTTTGATGTGCTTCAAGATAAAATCTCGTAACTCATTATGAGTCATGTTCTTGAGAGGCACGGCCTCGGTCCACTTAGTGAAGTAATCCATCGCCATCAACACAAACCGATGCCCTTTTGAGGAAGGAGGGTGAATCTGGCCAATGAAGTCTAAACCCCAACCTCGAAATGGCCATGGCTTGATAATAGGATTGAGCAATGAGGTAGGAGCCAACTGAATATTTCCAAACTTCTGACATGCTTCACACCCTCTATAGTACTTGAAACAATCTTCAGTCATAGTCGGCCAGTAAAAACCTGCTCTTTTGAGCACCCAACTCATTTTCTAGGCCGACTGATGAGTGCCGCAAAGTCCTTCATGGACTTCTCCCGTAGCCACCTGGGATTGTTTGTTGTCTAAACACTTCAATAGTACTCCATCGATGGTTTGGCGGCACAATGTGTCGTCTATCAACACGAATTTGAATGCTTGTCGCCGAACCTTCCGATCAACCTTTTGGCTAGGGTCTCTCAAATACTAGATGATTGAGATTCTCCAATCGCCCATATAGTTTTCAGAGGGTCTCGCTGGCTTACCTTTTGAAAAAATTTCTAAATTACTGACTTCGGGGTGCCCCCCGAGCCGTTCCTGCTTCTGCCGAAGCCTGGCTGGGCTGGCCATTCGGAGTGTGCTGGTCCAAAGCCCTCTCGAGGGTTCGAACTCCGGGAACCCTCACCGTGTGGGGGGCTTCGGCCTATGGCCTCTGGCGTGCTAGGTCCCTTGGTTGGCAAAGTACTCTGGTCCAAGGACCTCGGCACGTAGTGACCTTCGGCCGGAGGGGTCTGACCCAGAGGGCGCGCTTGCCCACTCTCACTAGCTTCGGCAGTGAAACCAAGCATTGTCTTCTCCAATACAGAAAATTTTCCTCTCCTGACTTGGTAACCAGATGCTTGCTGAGCCAAATCATTTGCAATTGAATTGGCCTCTCTTGACACGTGCGATATTTTGAAGTCATCAAAAACAGCAACTATGTCCAGACATTTATCCAAGTAACTATTCAGCAAGCTGTTAAAGCATTGAGCATTTTTAGCCACTTGTTGCACTACTAACAAAGAATCACCGTATGCATGGACATGTCTAGAGCCTACAGATTCTATTAATTCAAGCCCTAGCAATAAAGCTTCGTATTCAGCTTGGTTATTAGTGGAAGGAAATTCCAGATGGGCCGAAGTTTCAAAGTGCATCCCATTAGGTGATATGAGAACCACTCCAATACCTTGGCCACTCTTGCAAGCGGAACCATCAAAATAGAGTTTCCATGGTACTACCTCAACTAGAGCAACATTGTTACTCCAGCTGACTTCTATGTGGTGATCAACTATAAAGTTGGCTACGATTTGGCCTTTCATAGCTCTCAGGAGTTCATAAGCCAAATCATATTCGATCAACACGTAAGCCCATTTTCTGATTCTTCCACTTAGAATCGGCTTCTGTAACATGTGCTTTATAACATTGATTTGGCAAACGACAACACATGTAGTGGGAGAAGATAATGGTATAATTTGGTGCACGCTTAGTAAAGTGATAAACACAATCGTTCCACAAACGCGTACCTGGTTTCGGCGTCCAGCAGGCGGTGGCTCAAGAATGTGATGATGTACTCTTTTCCTTCTACCTCCTAGGTTAGCACGGCCCCAATCACGCTATCTTCAACAGCGATGTATAGCCGAAATGGAATCCCGGCTTTGGGTGCTCTCACCACAGGCGGTGATGACAAGCACTCCTTGATTTTCTCAAAAGCACTTTGCTGGCTTGCCCCCCAAGTTGTAGGACCGAAAGTAGCGACCAGAGGGGGGTGAATGGGCTCCTAAAAAATTCTTTCGAATCAATGGCCTGCTCCCAGCACCCAATGCACCTCAACTGACTAAGCAAAGAAAGATGAACAGGTCAACAATGCCTCACAAGATCTAGCCTAATAACAACCGGTGTCCTAAACGAAAAAGACACCAACACAGTGCTAATAGGCAGATTAACAAATCATTTAAAGAATGGGCAGATCAAGGTTCACAGAGATAAATCATCACAACAATTAATCTAAGTGTACGTAAAATGAGAAGGGTTACTCTTCAAAGTTGTCTCCTGAACGGTACTTGGCGAAGCCTGTGTGATGCGAAGCCTGTAGTTATCAAAGCAGTCTTCGAAGTACGCAGTGTCGAAGTCTGTAGTGGACGTGCCGAAGCCTGCTTCGAAGTTGACGTGCGAAGGCTGATGGAGTCGAGGCTGGTTTGGAGCAGTTGTGTGGAGGTCGTAGACGTATACGCTGAACCCTTCGAATTTGAAGCTATGTAGAGACGAGTTCGAAGACTAGTGCAAGACTATGAACCAGCGAAGTATGTAGGTGTCGAAGCCTACTTCGAAAGTTTCAGTACGAAAACAAAAAGACTCCGAACAGCAGCAAGCAGACTTCAAAGATTCGGAGCTTAACACAAGAAAAAAATTAACTTCAAAGCTAAAATAGAAAAGTCGAAGCCTTTCACTGTAGGGACTTCGCACGAGCAAAGTCTACCCTCGCAAGGACTTCAAACCCTTTAGTGCAAACTGACTGAAACCTGCTTTGCAGCTCACTTCGCAAAACACACTCCGGAAAAAAACTTCTCTACTCCGAAGAGACAGAGTCAAAACAGTTCAGAGGTAGACTTCGAACACAAGTAGACCAAGAACCCTACGAACTGGGTCTAGCTTCAAAATGAAGTCATCAAGCAAGGACTTCAGAACCTTGTGCAAAGCTCGACCGAAGCCCGCCTCACAGGACAGAAAGGCTTCGAACAAAGATTAACAACAGAGTTCGAACCTTCGCAAGAACCTTCAAAAAAACGTGCAAACTCCCTTCTCTCGATCAGAACACCATGTCAGAAAAATACCAATAAAAACTTAGTTGTAGCCTAGAAACGGAATAGCCTGACACACAACAGCTAGAAGCCTATGGCATAGAAAACAACATGGCAGACTAAATCGTTGCAAAGATAAAATATGATGAGCATGCAAAACGAATCAACCAGGGAATCACTTCACAGCGTAACGATTTGAGAGCAACGCAGAGAGATTCGAACCTAGACGAAGGATTCCCAGAAAATCAATCGAGAAGAAACAACGAGCAAACGTGATGAACAGAGACCAACATCTTGCTGGCGGCGCACACAGGGAAAGAACAGGATGACCCAATCCTTTAGATTAGTAAAGTGTTTTTCAGAAAGGGTAACCCTAATCCTAGGGATTGGGGCCCTATTTATAGGCAGCCCAATAGCCTAGGAATATTCCAATAGACCCTTAGGGTTTTTTATAGACGCTGAAATAAATGGAAAAAAACCAAACTGCCCTTAGGACATTTTTACAGACCCGACCGACTGACTGTGGGCCTAAGGACAAAATAGTAAACTCCTATTTACAGATGACTTATCCGGAAGCAGAGCTTTCGTAGTGACTACGGCTTTGCTCTAGGACGGTCAGATTCAAGATCAGTGGTTGTCAGTTTTGCGCCGAAACTGACAAAGCGTCCACCGAATTTGCACCAGGTACTCGGATTGGGCCGGCCTGATTCCGCAGCTCTCTCAGCCCGGCAATCGCTCGCCGCCCGTGTACCTGAGTCAATCCTGGTCAACAGCACAGTGGATCCTATGCTGCTCCTAGCCCATGTACCTGGATTGGGCCAGCTTGACTTTGCGGTCCCTCTGCCCGACAATCGCTCGCTGCCCATGTACCTGAGTCACATGCGGCCCAGACACAGCAGGTCTCCTCTCCTCTTCTGTCCTCTTTGACTTCCGTTGACAATGACTCATCACATCTGGAGCAATTAGGCCCACGCTATTCAGCATGGCTCCTCAATCTCCCCCTTGATGAGTGCATTTCAACACTTCTCTTCATTAGCTCTCCAGTACCTGCGAACACATGTGGAAACAAGAAAACAAAGCACAAGAAAACAGAAGAAGAAAATAAAATAAAAGTTTAACCCTAATGACCAAAAGCAAAACAAAAGCAAGAAAGCAGTCATTATTGTTAACCAAAAGTAAAGACTCAAAATGAGTGCAATCTCAGAATTATCAACAAGGATATCCAAAGAGTAAGGACAAACGGGACAAAAACTCCCCCTGAAACAAATCTCAGAGAAGGCCAAAATTCACCCTTAAACTGTTCTCCCAAAATTTCTCCCCCTTGTTGACAATTGGACTCATCAAGCGAGACTAAACACACTCTAAAGAGACACAAACTCCCCCTGAAATGCAACTCCCCCTCAAAATATGCAATGAATGCAACTGGGGTGCAGGTGGAGTGTAGAAAGCATGCTTCTCAGATATGATTGACTGCAATTACAACATCTAACAGGTATAGCAAAAGACATATTGTCTAAGACACATGGCATGATGAGTGCAACAGATGATATCTAAAGAAAGTCAATAGCACGCATTTTTCAATTTTTGACAAACAAAAACATCACCACATTTTCCAGTTGACAAGCAAGGTAAAGCATGAGATACAAAAGCTTACTGATATCTACCAAGATAAGCATTGTCCAAAACAAAGTGCTTCAGCAAACTTGTTATCTTTTTAAGTTTCAGGCTTTTTCGTTTTCCTTTTTCATTATTGCCAGGGGTTATTTGCATGTCAAACCTTATGCTAACCGACCAAGTCAAGCCTAGGCCAGAACTGGACCATCAGAAGCTTAAGACATTGGTCTTGGCATACACTACATTGTCCTAGTTCATACCAAAGTGCTATGGTAAGCAGTCCAAAACAATGCAATGCGACAAAGCAAACCCACCTGGATCTTTTCAAATTATGCATAAAAGGCATGTAATTTTCATTTTTCTGATTTTTCATCATTTTCATAGCACATTTCCATGTTTAAAGCATAAAGATGTCCAAGTTGCATATCTGCATCTAAGTAAGGAACTAGCTACAAGGCATGTAACAGATAGCAAAAGCATTCAGCCTACACATGCTAGTTACCAGAAGCAATGGTGATCATTTTTCAATTTTAAAGCATAAAAACCATGCATATGATAAATATCAGACATATCAAGTGAACTGAAGCAACGCATGATCATCGACAAGTAATCGAAAGCATGTACCAGCTAGACTATGTAAAGCAGTTCAATCATAAAATAGAAGTAGGCTCAAAAGTGTGATATGTGAATATGTATGATATGAACACACACAAAAAGACTCAAGAAAAGAGTAAAGAAGAAAGAAAACTGACGCAAAATATCCTAAAAAGGATACACAACACCCAAATCCCCTCGTAAACGCTCAAAGGTAGACTGATCAAGGGGTTTGGTGAAAATGTCAGCCAACTGATGATGGGTATCAACATGAACAAGGTCAATGACACCTTTCTCATATTGATCCCTCAGAAAGTGAAAGCGCACATCAATGTGTTTGGTTTTTGAATGAAGACAAGGGTTTTTCCCTACACTAATAGCATTGGTGCTGTCTCAAAACAGAGGAACTCTGGTAGGAAAGAACAACCCAAAATCTCGCAACGTGGAAATCATCCAAACTAACTGTGAGCAGCAGCTAGCAGCAGCTACATACTCAGCCTCAGTGGTCGAAAGTGCAACTTTAGACTGTTTTCGAGAAGACCAAGAAACAAGAGACGAACCAAGAAACTGGCAAGTACCGGAAGTTGACTTGCGATCCAACCAGCACCCACCAAAGTCAGCGTCCGAAAAACCAGATAAATCAAGAGATGATGATGTTGAATAATAAAGACCTAGATCAGGCGCATAGGTGAGATACCTGAAAATGCGCTTGACAGCCTACCGATGAGACGCATGTGGTGAAGACTGGAAGCGCGCGCACAGTCCCACGACGAACTGTATGTCTGGCCTCGTCGCCGTCAAGTACAGCAGCGAACCGATCATCCCTCAAAACTCTCTCTCGTTGACCTTGACGCCGCTCTCGTCCTTGTCCAGGCCCCCAGATGTTCCCATTGGGGTCATCTGAGGCTTCAACTCTCAACCAAAGTCAAATTTCTTCAACATGTCCCGAGTGTACTTACCCTGGTGGATGAAGGTGTCGTCCTTGGTCTGCTTGATCTGGAGCCCTAGGAAGTACTTGAGCTCACCCATGAGGCTCATCTCAAACTCGTTGTGCATCTGCTTAGAAAACTTGGACACAGGAGCATCAGTAGTACCGCCAAAGATAATATCGTCCACGTAAATCTGAGCGACTAAGAAATCTGAAGCATCTCTGAGCAAGAAAAGAGTTTTATCCACAGAACCCATCACAAAGCCCTTCCCCCCCCAAAAACTGCTTTAACCGGTTATACCAAGCCCTGGGGGCTTGCTTCAGACCATATAAAGCTTTCTACAGCTTAAAAACATGTCGAGGAAACTTAGGGTTCTCAAAACCGGGGGGCTGCCTAACATAAACCTCCTCCTCTATGTACCCGTTCAGAAAAGCACTCTTGACATCCATTTGAAAAAGCTTTAAACCCTTCGAAGCGGCAAAAGCTAAGAGAATGCGAATGGACTCAAGATGGGCAACATGGGCAAAAGTCTCTTCAAAGTCAATACCTTCCTTCTGGCAAAAACCCTGGGCAACTAGTCGAGCTTTGTTGCGCACCACAACCCCTTCTTCACCTTGCTTGTTCTTGAACACCCACTTGGTGCCTATGTGGTTGCATTCGGGTGGCAGTTCAACCAGTGTCCAAACCCGACTGCGGACAAAATTCTCAAGCTCTTCTTGCATAGCATTGATCCAATTCGAATCAGAAAGAGCATGAGAAACATCTCTGGGCTCAAAAGATGCAACAAAAGCAGATTCGACAAACATAGCAAGAGAGTCAATAGACGAACGCAAAGTACTCTCAGACAAATCACCGATGATGAGCTCTGAGGGGTGATCACGCTGAACTGCTCGGGATCCCTGGTGATCTGAAGTCACCTCACCGGAGTCAGCAGCTGGCACCTCTGGACTCGATTGAGGGGGCTCGATCGAAGTGGAAGAAGTGATCAGAGGTCTTCCCTCATCCTCAGTCGAAGTCTCAGATGGTGTGGGTTCTGCAAGTAGTGCAGAAGGCCCACCCTCATCAACAGCTGAAGCGTCGTCATCTTCCTCGAAGATGGACTCTCCGAGCTCACCATCACCAGAAAGCTCAAAAGGAGTCAAAGAAGGCATTGACTCATCAAAAGAAACCTTGCAAGTCTCGACAAGCTGCTGGGATTCGAGGTTCCAAACACGGAAGCCTCGATAATGCAAAGCATAGCCAAGAAAAACTCCATCCCAGCAACGAGACTCAAACTTGTCCAAATGCCCTCCCTTCTTGAGCACAAAGCACTTGCAGCCAAATGCTCGCAAGTGGCTCACCTTGGGCTGTCTGCCAAACCGCAACTCATATGAATTCTTACCTAGATAAGCTCTAAGAAAAATACGGTTGGCCAGATAGCAAGCCGTGTTCATGGCTTCAACCAAAAAATGCGTAGTAGTCCTGTTCTCATCGAGCATCGTCCTAGCCATCTCGACTAGCGTGCGGTTCTTTCGTTCCACAACGCCGTTCTGTGGGGGAGTGTAAGGAGCATAAAATTGATGATCAAGACCCTGATCACAACAAAAGCTGACGAACTGAGAGTTCTTGAAGTCAGAGCCATTGTCAAAGCCAATTGCTCGCATCCACCATTGTTCTCATTCTTCAGTTTCAAAATCAGGTCATGAACAAAATGAAAAGTCTCATCCTTAGACTCCAAAAAGAAAACCCACGAGAATCGAGAAAAATCATCAACAATTACAAACGCATACCACTTCCAACCGACTGAGCGCACCCGAGCTGGACCAATAGTGTCCATGTGTAACAGCTCTCCCGGGTATGAAGTCATCACCTGAGACATAGGTGAGTGAGAAGCGGCAACTATTTTCCCATGACGAAAGGGATGGCAAACTAGATCCTTCTCCATTTTAAGCTTGGGCAATCCTCGGATGAGGTCCATAGAGCTCAACCTGACTAGCAGATCAAAACTCAAATGACCCAACCTCCTAAGCCACTTCCAGAGCTCAGAGGAGGATCCAACAATCAAACAACGAGAAGGGCCAAAAGAACTAGAGAAGTCAATCCGAAAAACCTTACCGAACGGTAAGATCTGGCAAATCAAAGACCCTCTAGAGTCAATCACAGAAGAACTGCCCTTCTTAAAACGAACATCCAACCCATCCTCAAGAAGTTGCGAAATAGAAATCAAATTGAAGTTCAAATTTCCAACCAAAGCAACGTTCTTAAGAGAGCAATGGTCGGAGATGCGAATTGAGCCAATGCCGTGTACCTTCCCTTGACCACTGTTCCCGAATGTGATGTATTCCTTGGAGCTCGGGGGAGAGAGACTGGAGAACCATCTGCGATGTCCCGTCATGTGGTGAGAGCATCCTGAGTCCATGATCCAAACATCTTCTAGTCCCCGATCCTGCACAATCAGTGGTTGTAAGGGGGAGCAAATGGTCCGGCACCAGGTTTAGCAAAAGAACTAAACCAGTGTCAAGCCATCTGCTCAAAAGACGGAAAATAGAAATCATCATAAGAGTTTGGACCAAAGCGCGGCTCAAAGCGCGGTCCTCGGTTCTACCTAAAACCTCGGCCACGAGGTCCAGGACCATATCCAAAACGGCCTGAAGCTCTACCGGAACGAACACCACCATCTGGAGCACGGGCATGAAAGTCGTCTCCTCTACCACCACCTACACGATGTGGCCTGGCCTCCAGCCTCTCCCCGTGTCGAGGAACTCTCAGTCTACCACCCTGCTGGTAGAACTGCTCCTGACCACCACGAGCTCTCTATGCTCTCTCAACCCGCTTCCTCCTGAAGAAAAATTCCGCAAGATGCCCGTCTCTCTGAAAATGCTCACAGTGGTAGGTGGGCTTCTTGGGATGTGGTTGAGGCTTGGGGTTCTTGGACTTGGTGGTGTTTGGTGTAGTCTTCTTGGTGTGAGAGGGTCTAGGAAGAGAGTCTAGAGAAGTGTGGAGGTGTTTGGGCTTTGGAACCCAGATGGGCTTCTTGGGTGGAGCTTTGGGCTGTTCTTGGAACACTCCATCCTTGGGCTGACTAGCCTGGAAAGACTCAGTGGAGTGAGTCTTGGGGTATCTCTGTTCAGGAGTCATTTTACTCCACTCCACTGCCCGACTAATAGCACTCTCAAAGTCAGCCTTGGTGTAGGTGTAGCCTACCCCAAACCCATCCTACCTTTTAAACTACTGGATCATCATGCCGAGTTGTGGCTCTCTGGCACTCACCCAACTCAGAATGAACAGAGGTAAAAGTTTTCATTCTGGACATCATCTAGCTCCTCTCTCAAGGAAGCTAGTACCTCCACCTGAGACAAGCAGGTCTCACACTCTCTATCTACTTGGACAGACTTCTCGGCTTTCAGCTTAATCAACTCCAATCTAAGAGACAAGTAGTTCTCACAGACAGTGGGTGGAACTGACAGTGTCTCAAGCTCTAGCCTAGCCAGCCCCAACTCAGTTCTAACTCTCTCCAACTCGCTCAAATGCTCATCACCCTTGGTTTAGAGCTAAGCTAGACTGGCTAGATGGGATGGGCAATCAGCATAGGACATGACGACAGTGGCATGAGCATCTTTCAGCTCCAGCTAAGCGCTCTCAAGCTTAGTGGCCAAAGCGTCCCTCTCATTAACCCTTTTTGTGTACCTGGACTTCAGAGTCGACAGGTCACACAGAAGCACCTCACACTTTGGGAACTCACTGCTATCACCCAAGCAAGGGGAAGACAGACTCTCAATTCTGCCGTTGGCCATGGCAAGCTCACTCTCCAGTTCATCTATCCTCTTCTTAGCCCCTCTAAGAAGTTTTTCCCGATATTTTAACTCTTGACGATTGCTTTCAAGTAAATCAACGATTTCACGTTCATAAGATGATACCTTTTCATTGTCATCATCATCAGAGTCATCGGAGGAGCCCTTTTCTTCCTTATCCCCAAGAGCCATTGAGCAGAAGCTCTTGCGGGATCTTCGGCATTGATGTGAGCGGCTCTTCGGCCTGTCCCCGAAGGCCATGAAGCAAAGGCCCGCCGGATCATCCTTGTCCTTCCCCTTTCTGATGACAATCTCCTCATCGCTTGAGCTCGATGAAGAGGAAGAAGACGTGGACCGCTTGGAGTAGCTCTTCTCCATCTCCGCGAAGAAGGCCTTGTCGCGCTTGTTGTTCTCACGCCAGTAGTCCTTCAGGGTCTTTCTGAAGAATCTTGTCTTTGGCTTGCCCTTGGTGAAGGAGGAGCTGTCGTGCTTGCCGTAGTTTTAGAAGCCACCACCGGTACCCTTCTTGTGACCATTGTGCTTGGGGCAGTTGGCGATAAAGTGACCTAGATCACCACACTCAAAGCATCTGGTCTTTGTGCCGTGTCTTTTGAACATTCTCTTGTCATAAACACGACGCACCCAGTTGTTAAAAAGACACAGGTCATCATCTCCTAACGACTCGAGCTGGTCCTCAGTGATATACATCAAAGAGAACCCAGCACAACTCACAGAGGAGGGGTCAGCAGAAGGTGTAGCAAGAGCCATGGTTTTTGATCCAGATCCAGTGAGATTTGATCTCAACTGGGTATCAACCTCAGTGGCCTTCAGCTTGCTAAACAACTCAGAAATGATCAAGGTATCATAAGATGTGCTCTCAATGATAGAGGATACCTTGATCTTCCAGATCTTTGGGTCCAAGGTATGGAGAACCTTGAGCACCTGCTCATGATCTGAGACTAACTGAACACCCTCAGCCTTGTTGGCCCGAAGCTTGTTTATGATCGATTGAAAATGACCAAACAACGCTTCAACAGATTCACCCGGCTTTTGTGTGAAATTCTCATATTCACGTCGGTAGGTCTGATAGAGCCAAGCTTTGACCTAGGCTATCCCCTCATGGTGTGCCTGAAGGGTAGCCCAGATCTCTCTCGCAGTGGTGAGATGGCTCACACGCTCAAATTCAGTGGGACCTAAACCAGAAAACAAAATATTCACCGCTTTGTTGTTATTCTGATGTCCCAGATGTCCGACCTTTGGCTCATGAGATAGGCTCGCATGCGAGTCTTCCAATAATTGTAGCCATAAGCTTCCAAGGACGGGACCTTTCCAGGAGACGTCATGATCACTACTGGGGTTTAGAACCAGTTAAGGTAGGAAAAACCCTAACCAGGCTCTGATACCACTTGTAGGACCGAAAGTAGCGACCAGAGGGAGGGTGAATGTGCGCCTAAAAAATTCTTTCGAATGAATGCCCTGCTCCAAGCACCCAACACACCTCAACGGAATAAGCAAAGAAAGATGAACAGATCAACAGTGCCTCACAAGATCTAGCCTAACAACAACTGGTGTCCTAAACAAAAAAGACACCAACACAGTGCTAATAGGCAGATTAACAAATCATTTAAAGCATGAGTAGATCAAGGTTCACAGAGATAAATCATCACAATAATTAATCTATGTGTACGTAAAATGAGAAGGGTTACTGTTCAAAGTTGTCTCCTCAATGGTACTTGGCGAAGCCTGTGTGATGCGAAGCCTGTAGTTGTTGAAGCAGTCTTCGAAGTACGCAGTGTCGAAGTCTGTAGTGGACGTGTAGAAGCCTGCTTCGAAGTTGATGTGCGAAGGCTGATGGAGTCGAGACTGGTTTGGAGTAGTCGTGTGGAGGTCGTAGACGTATACTCTGAACCCTTCGAATTTGAAGCTATGTAGAGACGAGTTCGAAGACTAGTGCAAGACTATGAACCAGCGAAGTACGTAGCTGTCGAAGCCTACTTTGAAAGTTTCAGTACCAAAACAAAAAGACTCCGAACAGTAGCAAGCAGACTTCGAAGATTCGGAGCTTAACACAAGAAAAAAATTAACTTCAAAGCAAAAACAAAAAAGTCGAAGCCTGTCAATGTAGGGACTTCGCACGAGCGAAGTCTACCCTTTAGTGCAAACTGACCGAAACCTGCTTTGCAGCTCACTTCACAAAACACACTCCGGACAAAAACTTCTCTACTCCGAAGAGACATAGTCAAAATAGTTCGGAGGTAGACTTCGAACACAAGTAGACCAAGAACCCTACGAACTGGGTCTAGCTTCGAAACGAAGTCATCAAGCAAGGACTTCGAAACCTTGTGCGAAGCTCGATCGAAGCCTGCCGCACAGGACAGAAAGGCTTCGAACAAAGATTAACATCAGAGTTCGAACCTTCACAAGAACCTTCAAAAAAACGTGCAAACTCCCTTCTCTCGATCAGAACGCCATGTCAGAAAAATACCAATAAAAACTTAGCTGCAGCCTAGAAACATAATAGCCTGACACACAACAGCTAGAAGCCTATGGCATAGAAAACAACACGACAGACTAAATCGTTGCAAAGATAAAATAAGCTGAGCATGCAAAACGAATCAACCAGGGAACACTTCACAGCGTAACGATTTGAGAGCAACACAGAGAGATTCGAACCTGGATGGAGGATTCCCAGAAAATCAATCGAGAAGAAACAGCGAGCAAACCTGATGAACGGAGACCAACATCTTGCTAGCGGCGCACACAGGGAAAGAACAGGATGACCCAATCCTTTAGATTAGTAAAGTGTTTTTTAGAAAGGGTAACCCTAACCCTAGGGATTGGGGCACTATTTATAGGCAGCCCAATAGCTTAGGAATATTAAAACAGACCCTTAGGATTTTTTACAGACGCTGAAATAAATGGAAAAAAAATCAAACTGCCCTTAGGATATTTTTATAGACTCGACTGACTGACTATGGGCCTAAGGACAAAATAGTAAACTCCTATTTATAGATGACTTATCCGGAAGTGGAGCTGTCGTAGCGACTACGGCTTCGCTCCAAGACGGTCAGATTCAAGATCAGTGGTTGTCAGTTTTGCACCGAAACTGTCAAAGCATCCACCGACTTTGCACCAGGTACCGAGATTGGGCCGACCCAATTCCGCAGCTCTCTCAGCCTGGCAATCGCTCGCCGCCCGTGTACCTGAGTCAATCTTGGTCAACAGCCTAGTGGATCCTCTGTTGCTCCTAGCCCATGTACCCGGATTGGGCCAGCCTGACTTTGCGGCCCCTCTGCCCGACAGTCGCTCGCTGCCCGTGTACCTAGGTCACATGCGGCCAAGACACTGCAGGTATCCTCTCCTCTTCTGTCCTCTTTGACTTCCGTTGACAATGACTCATCACATCTGGAGCCATGAGACCCACGCTATTCAGCATGGCTCCTCACAAGTGAACTCGGCTTCATTTTTTAGCCGGAGTATGGGGACAAAGGCATCACCTTGCCGGACAAGTTGGATATAAAGTGACGCAAATAGTTCATCTTGCCTAGCAACTTCTGCACATCCCTTTTGCACGCCGACGCTGCAATGTTTCTAATCTTCTCAAGCTTCTTAGGATCAATTTCTATGCCTCTCTTGTGAATCATGAGACCTAAGAACTTACCCGCCGACACACCAAAAGCACACTTGAGTGGGTTCATTTTCAAACCATACGGTCGCATTCTATCAAAAGCAACCTTCAAATCGGCTAAATGGTTTCCCATAGCGTCCGACTTGACTACAACATCATCGATGTAAACTTCTAACATAACCCCTAGCAAGTCATGAACAATTAAGTTCATAGCGCGCTAATACGTGGCGCCAACATTCTTCAAACCAAAAGTCATGACGACCCACTCGAACAAACCGACAAAACCAGGGCATCAAAAGGCAGTCTTGTAGACGTCCTCTTCGGCCATAAAGATTTGATTATAACCAACAGTGCCATCAAGAAAACTTAGTACCTTGTGTCCTGAAGCATCGTTGATTAGCATGTCGGCTATCGGCATTGGATACTCATCCTTTGGAGTGGCTCTGTTCAGATCCCTGAAATCAATACATACCCGTATCTTGCTGCTCCCTTTCTTTTCTACAGGCACAATGTTAATAACCCATTCTGTGTACCTGCACGGCCTAATAAACCCAGCCTTGAGTAGTCGCTCTACTTCTTCTTTAACTTGGTCGTAGACGGCCGAATTAAAGTGACGAGGAGGCTGCTTATAAGGCCTAAACCCGGACTTGATAGGAAGCCAATGCTCCATGAGCTTGCGACTTAGTCCTGGCATCTCACTATACTCCCATGCGAAACAATCGACATACGACCAAAGTAACTTTATTACTTTAGCCTTTTCATCAGGCTGTAAACGTTGGTTTACAAAAGTCGGCCTCGGGATGCTACCATTACCTATGTCAACTTCCTCCAAGGGATCGACCGACGCAAAACCTTGTCCTAATTTCTCTACTTCGCTAAAGTCCCCGATGGCCTCGGCAATACCGTCTTTGCTAGACCGATATTGCTCCACACGAGACTTTAGCCAATCTAGATTACTCTTGCTAGACATGACTATTAATACAAAAACAACCATGCTACTCCAGCCGACTTTACAGACACTGGTACAAAACGTCCTCCAGACACGCTAACAAAATCGTAATCTGAAAGATCTCTACCTGAGAGACACTCTACTTTGTTATGGATGGCGTCAACCGATAGATCGGCCAATGCTACTTGGGCCGAAGTATCCGCCGGAATGACCTCTACCTCGTCGCCGTCCCACTGTATCAGGTACTGGTGTAGGGTAGAAGGAATACAGCAGTTCGCGTGAATCCAGTCGCGCCCGAGTAGTACATTGTAGTTACCTTGTACGTCAACGATGAAAAATGCTGATGGCAATGTCTTGTTGCCCACCGTCAACTCCATGGAGTAAGGCATTAAGTTAACAGTGGCACTGCCGTCGATGAGCATTCGGGAAATCGGCTTTCCATCGATGTGACCTCTAACATAGAGAGGCTTCAGATAGCGAGCCGAGTCCTCGGGCTTCTCGAAGATGGCGTTGCGTGGGCCGAGGTTCAATTGAGCGACCTCGGCCTCATCCTGCGATAGGGCAAACTCAGCGGGCAGCGTGATGATGTTGATGTCCATCGCCTGGGGTGCGGGCCCCTCGTAGATGGGCGAGTAATCATCGTCTAGCATGTCATCGTCATCGTCGCTTAGACTAGGAGCCGGGTTGGTTATCTCAACCGGCTTCTCCCTCCATACCCGTTTTGTAGCTGGTCGAGTGTGGATTTCTTCGGAGATAGCATCGCGCTCGTCCTCAGCTTCCTTCTCGTGCATCTCCTGTGCCCCTAGTCATTGTAGGCGTCTCTTCTGTGATTTGCACATGCCTGGAGGTGCCCAAGATGGCTGTGGCTTGGTGCCGGGTGCTACTTTCTGTCAACTCTAGCCAAAGTGGTACTGCGCCCCTTCGGCCTTGTGCACCCTATGTTCGGAGGGGCCTTCGCTGCGAACCCCGGTAGTTAGATCGGCCTTGCCCGGCCGATCAAACCCAGCTTCGGCTCATTCTCCGACCGAAGTATGGGACTCACCTCTGTCAGACTCTGGTGATGAAGCCTTTGGGATTGGGACCTCCAACCCTGATCGTGATAGCTTCAGATTACCTGACTTCGTCCTCCACATGCCCGCACCTTTCGGCTTCGCTCTGCATGGTCAGATTCGGAGGCACCACAAATAGTATGTGGACGATGCCCCCCTCCACTGCGTCTGTTTGTCCCTGCCATCCATAATACTCCGAAGGAAAACAAGGCATAGTGTTAGGTTGCGGAGGGTACCCCGACCCGGATACGCACGGAGCCCACGGGGTTCCCGCCCAGTTGTACAGCAGAGGCATCAGCGGCTCTAGTGGCCTTGCCCACTGTGAGCCAAACCCATTGCCCGGAGAGGGGTTTGGCAGAGTCGACGGCGTCTCAGACCATACTAGCGAAGGGTCCCGCCATGCCGGAGGTACATTCGGCAGTGTGGGTCAAAGCCTCCCATCGGAGAGATCGTCCAAAATGGTGTGGAGTTCGGCCATTGGGGGTGAAGTCGCTGTATACTGAGTTTGGCCACTGAGGCTCAAAGTCACCGCATGGGGGGTTTGGCCATCAGGCTCGAAGCTGCCGAACGGGGTGTCGGGCCACTATGGACCGAAGCCGTTGTGTGGAGGGTTTGGCTGCTTCGGTCCGAAGTCGTCCTCCGAAAATCTTGGACCCTTTGGCTGTCCCAGCTTCTTAGTGTGGGGACCTGCTTCCCTGGCCTTCTTCGATGCTTGTCCAATAGCATGTTGTATGTTACCTTTGGCTTCTTGTGAGCCTTAGCCGAAGGGGTGTTAATGTTCTGTTTCCACACTCCTACCTCGGGGTTCTTTGGTACGAGCGTGCGAGTGCGTGGCTCTGCAACAATTATATCCTTCCCCTTAGCCGACTCGGCCTGTTCTGGCCGAATCAACACCTTCTCGCCAAGGTCGACGGCGTTGACGGGAAAAGGATCTTTATCCAGCTTCATCTTTGGATTATTGATGGGGGAGTGGTCCCGATCTTCCGATAGGTAAAGGATAAACTTGGGTTGGTGGAGAATCTCGACGTTGGCGATCCAAGGCTCCGGTCCGGCGGATCAAAACCTTGCAATCGTTACACCACTGTCTCCGTTGGTTATCAACCACGCAGGACGCGATTGACCTCGCCACGAAGGCTAATTCCTGCAAGCGAACCCAAGAACACAAGCAAGAACAGGAAGGATACAAATCGAATGCCAAATCACAGACAAACGAAGATAAGGTGAGGTTTCACAAACGCCAATGCAGCAACCAATCGGTCCGGTGCAAGAGGCGGGATCTAAACACAACAGTGTAGATGCAACAAAGCAAAACCTAACCCTAGAGGCGGCTGACGTGAGTTTATAAAGGGTGGGCAGCCTGTGGAAGGCGAACAGACACGGGCTGTGGGCTAGAAGGCGAACAGACATGCACTATGGGCCAACACGGTCCAGTTCTGTCATGCAGGACGGTTTCGGTCACACAGAACGACTCGAGACTCCAAACGATGTTAAACCAACGACAAACGATCCGTCTTCTCCTCAGCTTTCCAAAAAGTCAAAGAACGCGCCAATCGGACTTCGTATGAGGAAGTTATGGCCATTTTGGTGCAGGGTGGTCGATGTAGTCCGAACCAGCGAAATCTTGACTTCAAACATCCGTGCGGCTCCGTCTTCAAGTCCAACTCTTCTATTCCATCTCCCATGTTCCTAAGCAACAAAATATCACTAGTATTCAGTAGCATCCCATCCAAACAAATATTGAAATAGTTGCTAAGGAAAGAATTAACCTCATAGTTCAAGCGACGGGCACGGGCGCGTGCGATTGGTCCTTGTAGTATTGTAGGTGGAGGCTCCATGTGTGTATCATGTGAAGTGATGTCCTCATCAATTATGGTCTATCTTCAATCGTCCTTCCTCTATGGCCGATTGGATCTGCCGTCGAAAAACATTGCAGTCGTTAGTATTATGTGAGTGTGAATCATGCCACTTATAGTACGGATGCTTCTTTAACTCGTCGGTAGATGGAATGACTTGACCTTTAGGCAACCCGAGAAGCTGGCTTTTTAAGAGAAAATCAAATATTTTATCACACTTGGTTATATCGAATGAGTACTTGACCTCACTAGGTCGATTCTTTGTGGGAGATGGTCGTAACTTGGAGCAGGTGACAGGTTTATTCTTGGTGTTCCAAACCCATTCGGCCGCGTACATGTCGGCCGAATCCTCCTCTTCTGATTCCTCCTCATCAGAGCGTTCCATGATGTGGATTTCAGCCCTAGGCTTGTTAAACGTCTTAATAAACTTTGTATCTTTAGTTCGGCCTTCCTGGAACAGAGCCTGCTGTAAAACTTGGCTAACTTCTAAAAACTGATTGATGAGAGCATGATGGAGAGCATTGTCGATGATTTCTTGAAAACTGATCCGTGGACTCTTGGTCTGTTGGACGATTTCCCTGGCCAAGGCTAGATTCAACAATTGATTCCTCTCGACAGGGCCAGATCAGGTCATGCCGAAGGCCTCGAGACACGATCTCTAGTAATTTTCCACATGATCTTGTGTCTCCGCCCTTTGTTCATCGGTCAACGCCTCCATAGTGACTGAGATGATGTTATTGCTATCGATTTCGCCCACCATGGATGAGTTGTCTGAAGGCGGGTGTGCCAAAAAGCGTGTTGGTGTCGTTTTTGGTGACATGCGTGGTCTGGGAGGTTAGATTAACTCTAGTGCAGGTCCTACAATCTTAGAAAAAAGGTTCTAAGCATGCCAATTAGTTTGACCATGGAACTGATAAGGGAGAATAAAAATTGATGTTAGTAGAAACGCTGATCGGTTATTGAGCCGATGAACATGGTGGTATAAACAGACGCAAGTAGCGGCGCCAATCGGCTATCGAGCCGATGACCATAGCTAGATTATGGGGATCAGTAATACCATCGACTGATGAGGATACATGCTTCACACGTAGAGGTCAATGAATACCTTAAGATGGAGACAAAACAAAACATGGAATTAAGGATAACCTATCGGGTTTTACTTCGACAGAAACCAAACTTAGCACATCATAAAATGCATCCATACCATCAAACTACCATAACAACAAGATTGGACATAACCAAAGAAGTCTCTAAATCACAATCGGTCAACAATACTTTAACATATCGGGCATGCTTTATTTAGATTAACGGTGCACAACATAAATTAGATACAATAGATCAAGATGTCAAACTTAACCGATGAAGCCTCGAACTACGATATCCAACTCACATCAATCTAAGAGATCATAACGATGCAGCCTTAGACCTAGCAAATACACTAAAATAGATCGACGATTGTACTAACTGGGCCGATGCCTCAAGATATCGAAACGATGCAGCCTTGAAAGACACCAATCGACCGATACGGTCGTCGGGGTGGTGGGACTCACATCTTTACCGGAGATCGCAATGATGCATCCTAGCTCTGAGTGCCATGTCCCAGCGGGATTAACCATGGAAACCAAGGGTGGCGGTGCGCCAGAAGTAGTAGTTGTTTGTAGATTGATTGATTGTCCCTAAACCTAGCTAATTGGAAACATATTTATAGTCTGAAGACTTGTCATCCGTTATGATAACCATAACCAATTCCAGATTTATTTTTATCTTTCTTCATCCTTATCGGCTCCTTCGTATCCGGCCACATATAACCACCTGGACGAACTTCGTTGATCGCACTTTGACCGAACTTCCTTGACTTCTGTTGATCGAGTAGTGCTCTTACTAGCAAATCTTGGCATCAACAATAAAAATTTAATCTTAAACATGTAACTTTTCATCTTTATTCACCCATCTCATCTAATCAGTCTTCATCACTTTAATTGCATTAACCCAACCTATCTGTTTAACTTCTGTCAGATTAACAAAATAAAGAAATCTCTTTTTAATGTTTAATTTATTTTTCTCTAATATCTACTCTACTAAATTAAAGGAAAAATTACTCACATGCCATTATAATTTTCAGAAATTGCCTACATGCCACTGTCAGTGACTGTGGTGGCTCCCATATGGCAGTGACACAATGATGGCATTTTGGCTAACCGTAAAAATCGTAATGACACAGAAAAAATTAACCCTAAATTAAAGCACAAAGTTGGTCTGATTGTAGTCTGTCAGCTCCGCCTCCTCATGCGTAGCGTGCCCAACCTCCTCTATACGCGCACGCAACGCCCTTTCCCGTCTGCCCATTACACCAGCCAAATAAAAAAAAGAAAAATTCCCCACCAGCCGAACATTACCCTCATTCCACCACTCCCACACCTGATCCCCTCTCTTCTCACCCGAGCGATGTGGGCTAGCGCGATGCAAGAAGTGGCACGAGCGGAGGGTCATTAGTGGCGGCGGTGACAACGTGAACATGATGGTGACAAGGTGGATCTTCCCACCATTGAGGTCGTGCGGTGTTGGTTGCACACCTCCCTATCGGATGCGGCCCCGACGTCACCACACGTGCGATCGACCATGGCGCCCGTTGAGATTTGGCAGCCCCGGACATGGTGACGGTGATGACGACGGAGACTCTAGCAAGATGCTATGACAATCCCACTCACGACAACAAGACCTTATGGCACCCACATCCCCAGATCCCGCACCGAGAGCAAGAATGATGAGGTAATCAACAATCCCGCCTGTTTTACTTTCGGTTTAGGTTCTAAAATGCTTTAATCAGTACTGCATACCTGTGATTGTGTTGATTTGAACTAAATTTGGGATCAGGATGAATAATTTTGGGAATTTCATGTTCTAGGGTTCTTCGATTTTGTGGAAAATTAGGGATTTCTTATTATTAGGGTTTGGACCATAAGAAATAATTGGGAATTCTCATCTTCACCATTCTAAGCATGATTTCATCATTAATCAGAACTAAAACATGAGTTAGCCCATTCCCTCCTCCGTCGCTGGCGGCGCCTTAGACCAAGCAGGATTCCATCACGCTGGCTCGTAGCAGGTACTTGTTGATTTTTGGGATTTCAGGTTTCCTACACAGGAGAATAATGGATGATGGGAAAGAGAGAAAGCATATGATCTTGATGGTGTCAGATTTTTTCTTTCCAAACTTTGGCGGTGTGGAAAGCCACATCTATTATCTATCGTAGTGTCTCCTTAAGCTCGGCCATAAGGTCCAAATTTCCTAGATCAACTAATGAATATAGCGTATTCAACATTAATATTGGATTTAGTATCCTGCTCCTTTGTTGAGCTGCTGTCAACAAAGATTTGAGAATGTTTTGCCTACATATCTTATCCAGTTGTTAAATGATGGGCAGAACTATGCAAAAGACTAAAGTAGTGCTACTAATTTTGTAGTCGAATTGTGAATGAATTTTATGTTTGACTCCCTCTCGAGAGTGCTTAAGCTGTGATGAAATTGTTATTGTTTTGATAAGTAGATTAGTATATAGAAAGGGTGCAGACCTTCTCGTCAAAGTGATTCCAGAAGTATTCCGTCTATTTCCAAAGGTGAGTCATCACATAGCGCTCTTCGGAGTCATCGCATATAATTTTCAATTATCTTGATCCCTATCATTCTTTTTATTCTTAATAAATGTAACAAAATGCATGGCAATACACCACAGTGACTTGTGTCATATTGCATTATTACTTTCCCATCCCTTTAATGTCTACATTATTTTGGATTTAGACAAATATGGTTGTATTGGGTCAAATAAGCAAATCTATGGACTGTCAGGTTCGCTTTATTGTTGGAGGTGATGGTCCAAAGCGTGTGCGACTTGAAGAGACGAGGGAAAAGTTCTCCCTTCAGGATAGAGTTGAGATGTTAGGAGCTGTGCCTCATGCTCAAGTACGATTTGTTCTGATATCTTGTCATATTTTTCTGAACACGTATCTTTTCCAAATTTTCGTTGCTTTATGTTGAAATTTTTATTTCATTAGTTTCTCTGTTTCATCAGGGATTGTTGATGCTAAGACTGCCTTTTGTATATCCTATTATATTATAATATATTCTTACTTTATTTAACCAATTGTTAATGAGACCCTAATATTACTATAATGATAGACAAGTAACACATTATTCTAATGATGAGTAGAGGGCATGATACGGACAACCTAGCATCAACAACATTTCCTTCCCCCAATGATCAAGATATTCCAAATCATTTTGAAGGAGCAATAACTCGCGCTCGTGCAAAGCAAATAAATCAACAGGTGAACTCGCTCCAAAATAAGAATAGCATTACACATGAAAACCAGTTGCTACCTAATGCCATAATTTAATTGTTCTTAGGTATGACAACGTTGAAGAGTGGCCAAAGGAGCAGCACTTCATCAATAGCTATCAATCAAGCAATGAATGCAATGAAGCCCATTTCAGATTCAAGTGACCAGTATGGAATAAAATGCTCATAGAAAACACATATTAAATCCAATAAATGAGTTCAACCACAGCTTGGAACGCTTATTTCATAAGCTTTCCAACGGATCTGGCCTCATCCAATAATTCTACCAGAACAGAGAGTTATCGCCTACTTAATGTGGAGACCAGAAACTATCAAACGTTTCATTTGCTTTAATTAGGGTGTTGCGCACCAATATTGACTTAATGCCATGTAAAACGTCCTGAACACCTCTCCATCTCCCTCTCAATCCCTTCTATATAATAGGATCTTTCTCAATGTGTTGGGAGAACATAATTTTGAGAATGAAACAACTAAGCTTTATGCATGTTCTTGAGTGTTCTAGCTACTAGCTGAATCATCTCTGAGAATTGTGCATTCCTTCCCGTTGTTCGTGAAAGCCCTTTTGTGATTGCAACGAGGATTGTAATCCACTTGACTTGGTTGAGTGGACAACGTGAGGTTGGGTGAACTCTGTGCTGCAGGTTGTTGCACATGCAACGGTTGGCTGCACAAGACTCATCAGGTTTCGCGAGTATCTTTGATTCTACGTCGTGAAGGTTGGGCGCATCCTCGTATCAGGGCAAACTATAAATGACTATGATAGTAGCACTGAAATTGAATCTTCGACATCTTAGTTCACTTATAGAGGCCTTTTGCAGCCATTTTGGGTGCAACAAGTTGTGGGTTGTTGACAGTAAGTACTAAAGTTGGTGGTGTTCAAAACGTATGTGCAATACAATCATAAATTTGTCTTTTGCAAAAAAGCCTGAAAAGTAGTTATTTAGTGAGATTAGAGTTCCTGTCAAACAACTTTTTCTACTATCAGGTTCTACCAGATGATATGATAGTACTTGCACAACCAGCTCCTGAAGATATGGTACAAGTTGTAAAGAAAGCTATTGATATGCTTCCTGGCATAGATCCCCAACTTATGCATCTTCGAGTGAGTCTAAACTCATAACACCTTGCTTGAACTTGCTGTAGCATCTAAGTTGAACCTTTCAGCTATGGACTGTGTGTGCTACATTTTTGATATGGTTTATGCGTGTTACATTTCCTTTTAGTAAAAAATTGGCATGCAAGTTCATTTGTTGATCTAGTTGTTTCTTAATAAGTTTGACATTAAGAATAAGTTTTCTTTGCAAAGCATGGACATCTGACTAGTAACAAAATGTTGTCGAACTCTCCTGCTCAAATGCTCTATATATATTGTTCATAATTTTGTGATGGCATGCTGTATTCATTTGAGTGGGGAATGCATTGCGGGAAGCATACATTTATAGTTGTAGAATTTGACCCGCCCGTAGTGCAACAATTAGCAGAATTCGGTCTTAAGGGTGAATTGGCACTTGATATCTATTCTGTTGCAGGTTTCCACGTTTGGAGCCACTTCGCCGGAGGTGTCCGGAGTCAAGAGACTGGTTTCGGATGCTGCTAGAATGCCCCTTGGTGAGAGTACTACTTCGACTACCCGTGCCACACCGTCACGCTGTTGTCGGTTTGACCGAGTCCCACACGCTAACACGCTCCGCAGTAGGCTTCGTCACGACAGGCTTCACCATGCCCGTACCCCACGTCAGACGAAGCCACGCCTGCGCGTTGCGTCTAAGTTATTTTACTATACCAGAGACTTCACGCCGAACTCTGTTGTTCCAAGGTGAGTGTCGCATCTAGATCGGTTCAGAGTCCATCTTTGGCGAAATTAGTCCGGACGCTGAAGGTGCCCTTCTGTGGGACACTTCGCATTAGACGCCGAAGGTATCCTTCAGCGATACCCTTCGTATTGTACACTTCGAATCAGTCAGGCTCTGCTCAACTTGTTGATTTGTTCTATTTAATACATTTCTATCGGTTAATTGGATTATTTTTGTGTGATCTGATTACCTTGCGACTCCATCCCCTTACCACGGTTAAGGGTAGTCGGAATGCGACGTCGGTTTCTGTTACGCTTAGGCTCATCCCTAAGTATCCACACACTTTTGGATCGTCGAACTGACCCAAGTGCGGGGGCATGTTTTCATGTCAACAGAATGAAGCCGAGTTCACTTGGGGGGCAAGTAAGCAAAGCGCCTTCGATAAAATTAAAGAGTGCTTGTCATCACCGCCCATGGTAAGAGCACCAAAATCTTGGATTCCGTTACGGCTGTACATTGCTGCAGAAGATACCGTAATAGGAGACATGCTAACTGAAGAGGTGGAGAGAAAAAAGTACACCATCACATTCTTGAGCCACCGCTTGCTGGACATCGAGACAAGGTACGTGTTTGTGGAGCTGTTGTGTTTATCACTTTATTATGCATGTACCAAATTACGTCACTATCTTCTCCTTAACACATGTATTGTTGCTTGTCAAACCGATATCATAAAATACATGTTGCAAAAGCCGATTCTAAGTGGTAGAATCGGGAAGTGGGCTTATGCTTTGATTGAATATGATTTGACGTATGAACCTTTGAGAGCTATGAAAGGCCAAATCGTCGCTAATTTTATAGTTGATCACCACGTAGATGTCAATTGGGGTAACAATGTTGCTCTAATTGAAGTAGTGCCATGGAAACTTTATTTTGATGGTTCGACTTGTAATAATGGCTAAGGTATTGGAGTGGTTCTCATATCACCTAGTGGCATGCACTTTGAAACCTCGGCCCATCCAGAATTTCCCTCTACTAATAATCAAGCCGAATATGAAGCTCTATTACTAGGACTCGAATTGATAGGTTCCATGGGTATCAAACATGTTCATGCATATGATGATTCTCTGTTAGTGGTACAACAAGTAGCTAAAATTTCTCAATGTTTTAATGGTTTTCTAAATAGCTACTTGGATAAATGTTTAGACATAATTGCTACCTTTGATGACTTCAAAATTTCTCATGTGTCTAGAGAAGCCAATTCCATTGCAAATGATTTGTCTTAGCAAGCATCTGGCTATCAAGTCAGGAGGGGAAAATTTTCTGTACAGGAAAAGCCGATACTTGAACTCCATGCCGAAGCCAGAGGCTTCGGGCGGACGCGCGGTCCATCGGACCCTCCGGACTAGACCCCTTCATCCACCAAAGGGTGTTGCGTGCCAGAGCCCTCGTGCCAGAGCACTTCACTCGCTGAAGGGACCTGCACGCCAGGCTCCTCACACCGAAGCCTCCCGAGCGTCGGAGGCTTTCGCACGCCGGACCCCTCTGTCCAAGGGCTTCGGTCCGATCGGCTCCGCATAGCCGATCCGCCTAGCCTTCGGCAGAAACAGGAAAGGCCCGGGGGGCACTTTGAAATTGACAAATTAGACGCCACTTCAGAAAAAGAGTTGGCAAACCCTCTGGAAATCCGTAAGGATGATTGGAGAATTCCAATCGTCCAATATTGAAAAGATCCCACTCAAAGGGTTGATCGAAAAGTTCGGCGACATGCATTTAAATTTGTGTTGCTTGACGATGTGTTATATCACCAAACTACTGACAGAGTACTTCTAAAGTGCTTAGATGCCGATCAATTTAGAGTGGCTATAGGAGAAGTTCATGAGGGACTTCGTGGCAGTAATCAGTTGTCTCAGAAAATGAGTTGGATGTTCAAGAGAGCGGGTTTTTATTGGCCGACTATTACTGAGGATTGTTTTAAGCATTATAGAGGGTGTGAAGCATGTCAAAAGTTTGGTAATATTCCATTGGCTCCTGCGTCGCTACTTAACCCTATTATCAAACCATGGTCGTTCTGAGGTTGGGGTTTAGACTTCATCAGCCAAATTCATCCTTCCTCTTCAAAAGGGCATCGGTTCATGTTGATGGCAACATATTACTTCACAAAATGTACCGAGGCCGTGCCTCTCAAGAACATGACTAACAATGAGGTAACTGATTTCATCTTGAAGCACATTATACATAGATTCAATATTCCCAAAACTCTCACTACAGATCAAGGCATTTCATTTATTGCTAAAGAAGTGAGAGACTTTGCCAAATTTTATGGTATTAAGTTGATAAACTTTTCACCATACTATGCTCAGGCCAATGGTCAGACCGAGCCTAGTAATATAACTGTGATTAAGCTCATTAAGAAGAAAATTGAAGAGTTCCCTAAAAGGTGGCATGAAGTGCTTTTTGAGGCATTATGGGCTTGTATAGTTGAAAAGCATGGTGCTATCCAAGTTATTCCATCTGAATTAGTGTATGGACAAGAAGCCATTCTACCAGTAAAGGTGGATCTTGGCTCTTTAAGATTTCTTAAGCAAGTAGCTTATCGATCGATGAATATGAAACTCTTTTAAAGGATAATTTGGAAGAAGTGATCGATAAAAGGTTAAGGGCTCTAGAAGCTATAGAGAAAGATAAAATGAGAGTAGCTAGAGCCTATAATAGAAGTGTCAAAGCAAAATTGTTTCAGGTTGGTGACTTGGTTTAGAATACGATTTTGCCCTTAGGCACTCAGAGCCTCAAATTTGGTAAATGGTCGCCTAGTTGGGAAGGTCCTTTTAAGCTGGCTGAAATCACTCCAGGTAATGCATACTTGTTAGAATCTCTACAAGGAGAGCGATTTCGAAGAGCTTTAAACGGCAGGTATTTGGAAAAGTACTTCCCAAGTATCTGGCAAAGCGCTTAAAGTGTCAAAAGGATGATATGGGGTATATCATCGTTAGCCCGTCGTACTTTTAGCTCACTTAGTTTTCTAAAAGGCAGGGGGCATGTGCTGATAGCAAAAAATGACATTAATGGTTGAAATTGTCAAAATATCAATTTTTGCTAATTTTGGGTCAAAAATATACAAGTCCTGGTACAGGCCGAAGCCCTAAAGTACTGGAGGCCGATCTGCATGGGGCCTCGGGGGCATTTTAGCGGCCTGCTTCACAGGCTGGCTTTGGACCGAAGGTCCTTCGGCGGTCTACTTCAGATAAGGAGTCTGATACACATTCTGGATGTTTTTATCTCTAATCTTGATTAGGCCGAATCTTATCAGATTAGAGTTAGAGATGAGAAGACTAGCCCCTGTAAATATAGGGGTGAGGCCGGTTCATAGGACCACCCAACACAGATCAACTCTTCAAACCCTAGTTTGAATTGTACCCTTACTTTATTTACTTCCCGCATTTAGATCAGTACACCTTCGTGGGTTTGCGCTGGAAGCCCTCCGTCGGCCACGCTGTAACAGTGGTAAGCCTTGTTGGTTCGCTTGTGAATCATCCGTTAATCTACGTAACAGATTGCTATCACTTTGTTCGCTCGCCTTTGAACCACCCGTTAATCTACGTAACAGTTTGCTACATTCGTTTGTATACTGCAACACTTAGTGATTCGGTCTCTAGGCTGAATTGACACTTGATATTCATTTTGTTGCAGGTTCACGTTCGAAGCTCCTTTTGCTAACGGTTTACGGAGCTAGGAAGCTGGTTTCGGAGGCTGCTAGAGCACCCTTCGGCGAGTCCCTTCTTCGTCCATCCATGCCAGATTCGTCACGCTATTGTTGGTCTGGTCAAGTCGTGCACACCAGAGCTACTTCGCATCAGACTTCTTTGTGCCAGTGCTCCGCACCAGACCTTGTCACGCCAGCGCTCCGCGTTGGACTTTGTCGTGTCAGAGGCTTTGCGCCGAACCCTGTCGTTCGGAGGCATTTCACGCCATGATCTGTTCGGAGCCTGTCTTCGGCCAGATTGATCCAAACGTCAAAGGCTACCTTCGGTGCACCCTTCGCACCAGACACCGAAGGACCCATTCGCTGACCCTTCGCACGGTATACTCCCAATCAATATGGCTCCGTTCGGCTGATTGGTTTATTTTATCTTATATTTTGGCTAATTGGATTATTTATTTGTGATCTGATTACCTGGCGACTCCATCTCCCTTGCCACTGTTAAGGGTAGTTGGAACATGACGTTAGTGTTGTGTTATGCTTAGGCTCATCCCTAAGTATCCACATGCTTTCTGATCGTCGAACTAACCCAAGTGCGGGGGCACATTTTTGTGTCAACAACTTGTAAACCCTAGGGGTATTATAGTCACTTCGCATGTCTGAGTTATCCTATAAAAGGAGAGGCAGGCTGAGGTCTAGGGCAACACTTTAAGCATTTTTGCTATATTTAGAACCTTCTGCACTTATTGTAGCTAGAGCCAGCCGCTAGAAACTTGTACTCAGATTTGTGAACTTTTTGTGTTCCCTATTCTTGCAATGAAATTTCTATTCTGTTCTTGATTTGTTGATTGCATAACTTGTATCCGTGTTCTTCGTGTTGCTTGTGTTAAGTTGTTGTAGTACCCTTCGTTCTAGGTGAACCAGTGTGTTTTTCTCTGTGTTCTTGCTGATGTAGGGGTACCTATCATCTTGGGTGCGAAGGCTGCGTTGATTGGACTTTTAGAGTACGTTTGCTCTGTGAGAATTGGAGGTATATCCTCTCGTGTCTATAGTGAAGTACTATCCAGTGTTAGGAGTGTGAAGCCTGCGACTTTCACTGTGCCATTTTTCCTAAGTACCAGTTACTAGCGCGGTGCGGAGTCCTTTGAGGGGATTCTCTTAAGCGTAGTGCTATTGTGAGGAGTTTGACTCCAAGAACCTCCATGTGCGGAGCCTACTCTTCCAAAGCCCTGCTTCGAGCTTTTTGGGTGTCCGAATATTAGCAAAGTCTTCTAAACTTCAAACTTTTTCCCTGTGCAATGCCTGTGTTCGGAGTGTAAGCAATACCTCTGAACTAGACACTCTGAAAGATGTGTTCGAAGTCTGTTTTTCTGAAGAATAATTTTAAAGATCCCATTCACTCCTCCTCTGGTCGCCTTTTCGATCCAACAATTGGTAGTAGAGCAGGTTAAGATCACTAGTTGACCTTAATCGGTTTTGTGATCTGCTAGCGACATGGACAGAGTTAGTAAAATTCCTCTATTTTTGATCTTCAAAGCCAAGGAAGTGCAGTCTAGGAGATTGTGGAATCCCAGTACACCATTCCTAAGACTTTCACTACTCAGACTGAGAAGGATTAGTATACTGCTGACTGCAATGCTAGAAATATATTGTTAATTAGCTTGAGTAGGAATGAGTTTGATAGGGTGCAACACATTAAAATAGCTAGGGAAATTTGGTCCATACTCACTATTTTTTCATGAGGACTCAACACATATTAAGGCTAGGCGCCAAAGCACATACAATCAACAATATAAGTTGTTTGTGCAAAGCCCTAGCGAATCTATAGATGCCATGTATTCTCGTTTTGATGCAACAGTGAGCAATTTGTGGTCCAGTGGGATTTTTCCTTAGTCTGATCACAAGAGGGCTATCAAGCTCCTCTATGCTCTTGATCGTAGCATATGGGAAGTGAACATATGCAGTATTGAAGAGTCCATAGGTTACGACACATTAACCTCTGACAAGCTTTTTAGCAAGCTGAAGACAAGAGGGCTATCAAGCTCCTCTATGCTCTTGATCGTAGCATATGGGAAGTGAACATATCCAGTATTAAAGAGTCCACAGGTTACGACACATTAACATGTGACAAGCTTTTTAGCAAGCTGAAGACCACAAAAGAGCAGTGGCACCCCTACAGAACCTAGTACATCTAGTACTTGTGTCCTTGGAGGAGGCTTCGCTTTGTCCTCCCTAGTCTCTATTACAAAAGAGCAGGTGGACACTCTAGATGATGAAGAGCTTGCTCTCATTGTTAGAAAGCTCACCTATTTCTTCAATGACAGACGGGATCAACAGAGAGATGACTCTTGATGGTGTTTTCAGTGTGGTGACACTTCCCATATTAAGGCCGACTGCCCTAGGCATAGGAAGAGAGAGGAGAGTGTCAATAAACACCAAAAGAGAGACAAGAAACCCTTTTATAATGGTAAGCATGACAAGATGGCTAAGAGGGCAACCAAAGCAGCTTCTAGAGCCTTTATGGCGGCCCCAGCAACATCGACACATCGTCGAGTGAGGAGCCTAGATCTAATGAGGAGGCGCGTCCCAATAAGGAGGACAAGAAGGTGAAAGACTTCACCAGCCTTTGCTTCTTGGCCGACTACATCCACAGAGACGATGAGCTAGACTCATCTGAGGTAATTCTATCGTATAACCAACTTTCTATCAAAGTAGATGAACTGAATGATACCTTGGTTAGATAGGATAGACTACTCATCAAAGTTTTCATGAATTGAAAGAACTTAGACTTAGACATGAATCTACATGCACTGAACTTTCCATGCTTAGATCTAAGTCTGATGATGTTGAATGTGAGTCTTGTCTTGTTGTCATGAGTGAGCTTGCCGAGCTTCGCTCTGTGCATGCTCAAGCTATCGATAAGCTTGAGATGGAAGAGAGTCAGCTTGTTGAGGTTGAGTCTAGAACTATTACTTCTGATGCTTGTTTAAACTGTCCTTTACTTATTGATAGCATTAAGTTAAGAGACAAGCATGTGATGGAGTTAGATGTTAGATTAGAGAATGCTGAATGTTCTAAGGATGTGCAGCCTGCTTGTGCCACCTGCATTGCCTTGAAGGACCAACTCAACTTTGCTAGAGGATAAGTAGAAAAGCTCACGACTAAGAATGATTACCTTCTCTCTATGGTGGATAAATGCATTAAAGGGAAGGGTAGGATGGATTTGCTCTTGGCCAAGACCAAGATATGTGCAGATAGGGCAGTGTTAGCTATAGGGTTGGGTTTTGAGAGAACTACTTCAAATGCTCCAAGAAAAATTGTGTTCACTCCACCCATTACTCTTGAGAAAGAGAGAGCCTAGTTAGACACTGCAAAAAGGCCCAAGAAAACCATCCATCCAGTCAAGAAAACTCCACCTCCACCAAAGAAAGCCTCTTAGCGGAAATCCAAGGAGCCTGTGAGGATTGCTCCCACGACCTATGATCCTACCGAAAAGAAGATTTTTCATTGTTCATATTGTCAGTGGGTTGGACATTTGGTTGGTTTCTATTTTCGTCGCATCAAGGATGAGCGACGTTCTCAGGAGATGAGATTTCAGGATATACATTACCCATCTTTTTGTATGCATGATTATGTGTGTCGCTCTTGTCCTGTGTTTGTCGAGGCTCCCCATGCTCCCGTGAGAGGCTTTGCCCATCGTGGTGTACACCATGTTTCATATGGTGCTAGAGCACGTGTGAGTGGCTTTGGTCCTCGACAGTTTGGGAGACTTCGTCATTTTTCTAGGTCTCATGTTGTTGGTAGACCCCACACTTTTCATCATATTTCATATCCTATGCGTAGACAATCCACTATTACTTTGCCTGCTACTCGAGTCTCTCAGTGCTGGATACCTCATCAGTTTTACACTCACCCCAGCACTGAGCGATCAAGATTTTCTCATTTTGTGTAGGTAGCGGACGGAAGCCTAGAGAACAAGTAGATCATGGATTCCGGTTGTTCATGTCATATGACTGGAAATGCATCATGGTTCTCCAGTCTCACTTCAACCAAGCAAAAGGAGTACATCACCTTTGGGAACAACCGAAGAAGCAGAGTGAAAGTTAAAGGTGTGGTAAGAATCAACGACAACTTCACTCTCAAAGATGTTGCTTTGGTTGAACATTTGGGTACAATTTGCTTTCTATATCCCAGTTGCTTGATGAGGGCTTGGAAGTGCGTTTCTGACGTGATACTTCTCAGGTACTCAATTCTGATGACGTTTTGAATTGCAAGATTATGAGAATTAGGAGGGTTTTTGAAGCCAACTTTTCTGGGTTGACTAGTTCTTCTCATTGCTTAGTTGCACAACCATCTTCTGAGCTTTGGATGTGTCATAGGAGACTAAGGTATATGAGCTTTGATTTGTTCACTTATTTGAGTGCCCTAGGTCTAATCTGAGGATTTCCCAAGCTCAAATTTGAGAAGAACATAGTTTGCGCTCCTTGTCGACATGGAAAGATTGTTGCCGCCTCACATTTACTAGTTAACATGGTTGTTGGCGTAAAAGATTATGCTAACAGGTTCTTTAAAGTTAAGAACTAACAAACGAAGTGTTTGTGAAAGCGGACAATCTCAAGCCTCCGAATAGGATAATAGCTCGAAGTAGTTTGAAGTTGTGTATTGAATATATGAATATTCGATGTCCATTACAGGATGAGAAGGGGGGTATTTATAGGTAAAAACTCTAAGGAAAAGACCTTTTTACCCCTTAGTTACAACAAACATAGTGGAAACTATTTCAGTACCCCGAATAGGGCTAATATGGTAAAGTATGTTCGAATGAGGTAGATAAAGTAGACGTCCCATCCTTCTGGCTGTTTTCCACTGTGGAGGGGAAGCCTTCGGAGGGTCTCTTTGGACCGGAGCCTGGACGAACCCTCCGTCTTTAACACTTCTAGCTAGAAACAAGTCTTGGACCTGGAGATTATGATTTGTCTTTGTCATAGAATCTTGAAGATCCTAAGGATGAAGTATTTTCCCCCAACAGTAGCCCCTTGAATATGCTTCTCTAAATAACCTGTATAGCAAGGAGAGCAGTATAGGCAAGAAATATTTTCATGCTCAGGGACTTAGAAAAAATTAAAGGTATTATAATTGTTCGAAGTATCTTCAACATCGAAGGTGTATCGGACTCAAGCTTCGAACTTGAATCTCAGTGTGAAAACTTCGCAAGAAAACAGACCGTTGCAAATGCGGAGCATCGCAAGGAGCCATTAAATTGGAGCCGTTACCTCTCAAGTAGCTGTTAGGCTTTTTTGAGAGAGTAACAGACACAAATTTAACTGCGGGTTCACACCTTTTTACCTTATGGTCCCACTTTTCAGCGACAGAAGTTGAATCTTCAAGTGCGAACGCACATACGAACCGTACTAATCGAAAGCAGAGGGGTTATAAAAGGAGGACTCGAACCGCGATGGAAAATTTTATAGAGTTCTGATTCTAAGCCTCCACATTTTCACCTTCAAACCCTCTCCAACACTTTTGAGCACACATCCGATGGCGAGGACAAGCGCAAGGGTGCCGACGGTGACGGGGACTCTGGCGCAGAGGCAAGCATGGGCTGCATCGGTGGCAGCGGCAATGACGGTGGCCCCGGCGGGTTCTTGGCCCAAGAATCCGTGAGAACTCCGCCTGCCATCCAAGAAGCCACTAAAGCAAAGCTTTCTCCTCAGGCAATCAACATGTTTAGTGGGATCCATCGAGGAGGCGGTGAATGTGAAGTTGGGTACGGGGATGAGGACTCGAGTTCCTGGAATAGAGGCGACCTCGGTGACAAGGAGCGGAGAAGTGGTGGTCTTCGAAGCCTTCGTTGAAGCGGGGCTAGGACTTCCTGCAATAAACTTTTTGGCTGAGGTATTGGACATGTTCCACATTATCTTACCACAATTGTCTCTGAACACCATCGCAAGATTGGCCGTCTTTGAGTGGGCCCTTCGAGGTGAAGGATGCAAAGGGAGGTCTGAGGTCTTCGCAGCTACTCACGAAGCATCATGCCAACAGAAGCCCCAAGATGGGCCCGGAGACTCCAAGGTGATGGTGGCCTTCGGGAGCATCAACTTCTAGCTCCGAATAGATCATTTGAAGAATTTTCCGGCGAAGGCGATCAACGACCGATGGTACTTCGATTGGATACTCCGGTGGTTTTATGCTGAAGTCGGTGAAGACTATAGCCTGGCATGGCCCCTGAAAGAGATCTGGTACTAGAGGGAAGCAGAGGTGTCTTCGGACCAAAGCCTTCTATCAACGTGGCTCGGGTTACTATCTTCGGTGGCCAAGCGCATGAGTATGCTGGACTTGGCCGAAGAATTCATTACCCTTTGGATTCCTCCTCTCAGGGCCGATTGGCCGATTGTATTCCAAGGTCCTTTGGAAGGAGAGCTTCGAAGCCTGGGTAAGCCTTCGCATCTTCTACATTAACATGGATTACAGAACGAATAGTATCCTCAATAGATTGTTACCTTTTTTTTAGTGGCTCCATTGGTGTTAGCTCCAGAGCAGATAGCTAGGGCTACATAACTGGTGCTTGGAGCCCCTACTGTAGTGGAGAAGCAACGGAGAGTAGAACTGGTTGGGAGCTAGGAACGCTCCAACCGAGTGTGGAGTGCTCTCGGGATGGAGGCTCCTCTTTTTGCCGGACTTCGATTCAACAGGAGCAGTCTCTTGGAAGAGAAATGCCATCGCTGGGACCTCCAAGAAGGCCACGAAGACTCCCGTGAAGAAGGGAAAGAAGATAGCCAAACTCCCTTCGCCTCCATCATCTCCAGCTTCGCTCGATATTCGAAGCTCCTCTTTGTAGGAGTCTAAAGAAAGAGATTCGGATGTTCGCATGGGGAGAGAACTGGAATACTACCTGTTGCATGACAACGAAGGCGAGTCTCATGTCGCGACCGAGGACCCTCCTCGGGAGACTGAGGAAGCGGTGGTGGCGACCCACCCCGAAACTGCTAGAGTCAAGCCAGAGCCGGTGCTAGAAAATCCTAGCTCACCGGTGATCGGAGTAGTGGCGACGGAGGCCAGGGCTTCTACGTCTGCTACTCCGGCACCAACTTTGGGGGAGGAGCTCGACGAGTACCTCGAGATGTATGAATTTCTGGGGGACCCTGAAATCCTTCCTCAGAATTTAGACGGAGGTATGTCTCCGAACTTTTTCTTCGCAATTCCTGAAATGACTGCCTTGCATTGATAATATTTCAATGAATAGTTAATGAATACATTGCATTTTGCAGATGCTTCATGGAGCAGTATGGCTCCAACCAATGATGGAGCTTCGGCTCCTCTCGGAGATGAGGCTCCGGTTGAGGTGATAGCTCCGACGACTAGAGTTGCTTTGGGTGAGGTGGCTCCGCTTGAAGGAACGACTCTCGAAGAAGGATCTAATCCTATTGAAGTTGCAGCTCCAACTTTTGTATTGGGGAGAGGTAAGGGCAAGACTTGTCTTGGGCCTCTCCCTTCTTTGACAACAACACCTTCATCAAATGATCCTTCGGGAGGCGCTTCGGAAGAAGACCCCGCTGAAGATGATTAACGGGCCTTGTCCTAGCTCCCGCTATTGGCTCCATTCTTGGAGAAGCGGACAGTGCTCCGGGCTCTTTTGGAACCTTTGGCGGACAAGAGCCAAGAGGTCGAAAGCTCCGAGCTGGTCTCCATTCTGAGCGAGGCCAGCGGTCCGAAGCTCGACTTTGCTCTCGAAAGGGCTACACTCCAGGTATGCAACAAACAACAAGAATATTTATTTAATGGAAATTACATCGTACTCACTTTGCTTTTTACAACAATTTGTCCTTGATAGAGCGGCAATGACTTCTAATGAGCTTGAAACCAATCGGCTCAAACGGAAGGTTACAACACTTCAGAATATCCTCAAGGGCTCCGAAGTTAAGACTCTGCAGCTGGAGGAAGAGCTCCTTGAGGAGCGGAGGGATAAAGCCATAATGGAGGAAGCACTCTGGGTAGAGCAGAAGACCTGCGCTAAATTCAATTCTTCGATAGAAGAAATTCAAGTGGAGCGTAAGGTGCTAAGGGCTGAGATCGAGAGGCTTCAAAAAGCGGAGGTGGATTCTAGCACTGAACATGTAGATCTTCAATCTTCACTCAAACAAGCGCTGATCCAGAAAAATTACCTATTGTCGAAGACAGCTGAGATTTCCTCTGTTGCCTCCGAGTTGATGAAAGCCAAGGTGAGGCACAACGTGGAACCTGATCAGACTCTAGATACCCTTATGGGTGTTCTAGATTATTTCGGCACGGTGTGCCCATCTTCTTCATCTACGGCACACGAACCTCTTCATTGGAAGCTCAAGATGATCCAGGCGATGGCCAAAATGATGAAGAGCTCCGGGACCCACTATGGGGAGATCTCCGGGCAAGCAGCCGCGATCGGAGTCCTTCGACACCTCGAAGCCGTCGGGGTCTCTATCACTCCGGTGAAGGGTTCGACGCCGGCAAGCTTCGCCGACGAAGGCTTGTTGTGACCATCATTGGACGTGGCTTTGGCTTGGGAAGCCTTCCGGGCGACCTAGAAAGCAAAAAACGAAGCTGCGGCCAATGCTTGGATCGATGAAGCCCGTCGGCAAAGGCTGGCTTAGACGAAGCCTCCGGCTCCAGCTCCGACAACTGCTCCACCTACCGACCCGTAGGTCTAGCTTCTAGGGTATTTTTAATTATGTACAAGAGATCTTGTAATTCCCTTTTATTTTAATGAATCAAAAGTTTATAGATGAAAAGTCTTCGCTTGAATGTTTACTTTTAGGTTTTGCTTCATACTTCGGATCCTGAGCTCGAAGTATTAGAGTTTAATGAATGGCTTAACCAACAATGGTCTATCCTCGAAAGCTTGAGGCCTTACAGGAGCTCGCGATTTTCTGTTCCTCGAAGGGAGCAAGGGGAAATAGCACCCGATGTTTGTAGTGAAGTTCTTTCTTATATTAAGGAGGAGGATAAGGTAGTAGCATCTTCGTCCTCAGAGTATGTAGATTGGTCTGACTTGGAGTACCAAGTCGAAAACCCAACGGAGGCTAGCTCTGAAAAACTTCTATCCTGGGCTGAACTTCAAGAAGAACAGAAAAAGCTATAGGCTTCGAAGAAGAAAAGCACTCGGACCAAAAGAAAAGTTTTGAGAACTCCAAGCTCCGAATACCAAACTGGTCCTAGGGGTAGTTCTAGAGGTCGGAGGGGTCTCAGCTTTTATTTAGTTTTAGATAATAATTTTCCCTACTTACGATGATTATCTAAGAAGCATCATTGTACTTTACTCCCCTGCCCCTCCTTGTGGGTGGGGGACCATATGCAATGCAATAAGGTCCGTCGGATACAATGTTCGGTATAAGAAACTGGTGCTTCGCAATAGTACTTGGTAATCATGAATTTAACTCTTTCATAGAGTTTTCGAACTGTACATTCGTATTGTGATGTTTATAATTTTTGGAACTGGGTTTATACTTATGAGCTCCAATATTGGTCACTTAGGACTTATGAAGTGTTTCGTTTGGCCGGAGCCTTGAAACCTTATTACTTGGTCTCCTGCGACTCTTTTACAGATGCTTCGATCCCGGAGGATCGAAAATCTGTTTTTTATAGTCCTTAGACTCTTCTACGAATGCTGTCAAGCCGAAGCCTGGAATCCGTAGGCTTTGGCCACCTTCGGCTCTTTTACAGATGCTTCAAACCTGGAGGATCGGAAATCTATTCTTTTATAGTCCTTAGACTCTTCTACGGATGCTATCAAGCTAAAGCCTGGAATCCGTAGGCTTTGGCCACCTTTGGCTCTTTTACAGATTCTTCAAACCCGGAGGATCAGAAATTTGTTCTTTTATAGTCCTTAGACTCTTCTACGGATGCTATCAAGCCGAAGCCTAGAATCCGTTTGCTGGGTTCTAATGAAAGATGCTTACCTTCGCAAGCATCTCCATTCCTCTGATGCATCCACCAGGGGTAAGGAATATTTGAAGAGTAAGCATAATTCAAAACTCCATCTTTATTTATTTCAGAACGGTACCTTACAATTGATTACAAGGAGCCCCTAAGCGTAATAACATTTAAGGTGCTCCGCATGCCATGCATGCTTTAATTCTTCCCCTTCTTAATTAGCTAATTTAAAAGATCCGGGGCACCCTGAGCATAGGATAATATATGGTCTTTTTGATTTGTTTCCTAACTTCCCCGGAGCAATTACACTTCACAGTACCAAATGACCTAGTCTAAGTTCGTTAACTTTTATCTTCGGGTCATACCATGCCTTCGTTTGGTCTTGGTACTTCATCAGATTAGTGACAGCTCAAAGCCTTGTTTCTTTTGACAAGTCCAGTGAAATGTTCCTTTCATTATTATCTTCAGGCTCCATTACACAAAGGGATGCACCTTTTAGCTCCGTGGGAGTCATGGCTTCATCTCCAAATAACAATCTGAATGGGGTGAATCCTCTGAACCTATCTTGAGTGGTCCGAATGGACCATAAAATCTTAGGAAGCTCTTCAGTCCACAACCCCTTTGCCAGCCCAACAATCCTTCAATTTAAACCAGATGTAATATTTCCATTTGCCTTCTCGACGGCTTCGTTGGATTGGGGGTGGTGAACATCTGCAAAGCACAACTTAATGCCCAAACCTTTGCAAAATTCTTTAAAAGGTTCGACTTTGAATTAGGTGCCATTATCAACTGTCAACTCCCTAGGCACTCCGAACATGCAAATAATATTCTGCCAAAAGAATTTCTGTACATTTTTCGAAGTGATAGCAGTTAAAGGTTTAGCTTCGACCCATTTAGAAAAGTATTCGATTGCTAACACTGCGAACATCAAGCTACCTTTTCCCATTGGAAAAGGGCCAATGAGATCCATTCCCCATCGTGCCATTGGCCATACCGGAGCAATAACTTGAAGAGGTGTCGGCGGGCGATGTCTCTGTCTACCCATCCATGGGCACACTTGGCAGGTTCGAACCAATGTTTCAACATCTCTTACAATTGTCTGCCAATAAAGCCCCTAGCAAAGTGTTTTTACTGCTAGAGCACGAGGGGCTAAGTGGCTGCCACACATGCCTTCATGAATTTCCCAAAGTATATCTTGGCCTTCAGGTTGTGAGATGCATCGGAGTAGAGGAGAAAAAACTCTGGCTATATAGAGTACTCCGTTGACAAGCTCATAATTTTGGACCCTTGCTTGGAGCCTTTGGAAATCTGGACCTTCTACCGAAGTTGTATTGTTTTGCAAAATATCCAAAATTGAAGTCCGTCAATTAGTGACTAGAATGCAAAGGACCTCTGTGGAGGGTAGTTGATGCACCGAAGGTTTAACAAGTTCTTCATAAAAAGCGCCCTCCACGACATCCAATGCTCCGGCTGCAGCCTTCGCTAAGACATCTGCAAGCTAATTATCTGCTCGAGGGATGCTTTGGATAGAAATTCCTTTAAAGAATGCCTCCGTCTTGCGGATTTCTTCTAAGTATTTTGCAAGATGTCGATTCCTAGCTTGGAAACTTTTGTGAACATGCCCTGCAATGACTTGGGAATCTATTTTTATTATAATTCTAGTTGCTCCAAGCGATCTTTCTTTTCGGAGGAAAAGCAGGATTCCTTCGTATTCTGCAATGTTGTTAGTGGACTTAATGTTGAGCCTTGTATAATACATTGCTTTTTGCCCTGAAGGTGATATTATTATGGCTCCGGCACCAGCACTAGATGCTTGATAGGCTCCGTCAGAGAATATTGTCCATAGCCCTTCTAAGGTTTCTTCCAGAGCCCAAATTGCAGATGGAGTCCATTTGGCCACAAAGTTAGCTATGACTTGGGATTTGATAGTTGTTCTTGCAGTGAAGGAAATACCGAAGGGGGCTAGCTCGACAGCCCACTTTTCAATTCTCCCTGTGGAGTCTTTGGTCCGGAGCACATCACCAAGGGGATACGAAGTAGGGACAGTTAAATTATGTGCTAAGAAGTAATGCCTTAACTTCTGCGAGGCCATTACCAAAGCATAAACAAATTTCTCGAGCTCGGAGTATCGTGTTTTTGCTCTGGACAAAGCTTTTGAAACGAAGTATACTAGGTTTTGCACCAGTTTTCTCTTGAGATCTATTTCTCTGACAAGCACTGCACTTATTGCGGAGCCCGTTGCTGCAAGATAAAAAGGAGAGTTTCTTCTCGGAGGGGCACAGTAAGTGTTGAAAAATTTCTGAGATAATCTTTAATACCATCAAAACATTTCTGGCACTCCGGCATCCATTTGAAACTCTCGGACCCCTTTAGGGCTTTGAATATTGGGAGGCTTCACTCTGCTGATCTGGCTAGGAATCTAGTTAGGGCTATGAGGTGTCCTGTCAGCTTCTAGACTTGCTTCAAATTTTCAGGTGGAGCCATTCTTTGCAGTGCACTTATCTCCATCGGGCTAGCTTCGATTCCTCTGCTCGAAACTAAGTACCCTATCAATTTTCCTGCTTGTGCTCTGAATATACATTTTTCAGGGTTGAGGCGAACTCCACATGCTCGGAGGCTCTCAAAAGTTTATGCTAGGTCTAGACTATTCTGGTGCTTTACATCACTTTTTATTACAATTTCATCCATATAGGCTTCGAAATTTTGGCCTATTTGGTGTCCTAGAGCCTTAGCAATAAGACGTGAAAAAGTAGCCCCAGCATTCGGCAGGCCAAAAGGCATTCAGACATAACAAAATACTCCAGAAGGAGTTATAAAACTTATCTTGGCTTCATCTTCTTGTTTTAGCCAAATTTGATGATAACCAAAGTATGCATCTAGGAAGCTTAAGAGTTTGGAGCTGGCCGTAGAATCCACAAGTTGATCGATGCGGGGCATGGGGTAGGGGTCTTGGGTGCATACTTTATTTAAAGAAGTGAAATCAATACACATGGGCCACTTGCCGGAGCCTTTCTTCTTGACGAAGACGGGGTTAGCCAACCACTCCGTGTGGGCTACCTCCTTGATGATTCCAACTCTCAGCAACTTATCTACATCAGCTTTAGCGAGGTCTGCTCTTTTGGTTGACAATTTGCGGAGCCCCTGGCGAATTGGTTGAGCCTTAGGGTTGATGAGTAACCTATGCTCAATAATGCTCCTGTCAACTCTGGGATATCTTCATCGGACCAAGCGAAGATATCTAAATTTTCTCGAACTACTTCTTCTAGCGAAGTAGATATTTCCGAAGGTAACCCCTTACCAAATTGAATTGGATATTCTTTGCCTTCTCTGAGGATCATCTTTGTGATTACATCACCTTTTAGGCTTGGCTTGAGGGAAAGGCTCTTCGAAGGGTCTGAGGACCCCGAAGCTTCCTCCGAGTGCTCCTACACACTATTTACTTGTCGAGGATCTAGAGGTGGGCCGTGGCCATATTCTGCTCTCCGAGCTGTGGCCTGGTCACCTAAAATTGTAAGAACTCCACCTTGTGTGGGCATCTTGAGACATAGATAATTGTGATGTGCCACAGCTCCGAATTGGTTCAGCATTCCTCTCCTGAAAATTGCGTTGTAGGCATACAGGGCATCGACGACGTCGAAGATGAATTCCTCAACTCTAGCCAGAGGCCCCTCTCCAAAGGCAACCTCAAAGCCTATTTGGCCGAGGGCATAAAGAGGAGGACCTGCGAAGCCTTGGAGTGGGTGGGCTGTAGGAAGCAAGTGCCTTCGGGGAATACACATTTGATCGAAGGCTTGGATGAAGAGTATATCAGCGGAGCTTCCACCGTTCACTAATATCCTTCGGATGTCGACTCCTGCTATGTCAGCTGAAACGACAAGGGGGTCAACATTGGGAAATTTCACCCCTACAACATCATGGGTAGAAAATGAAATAGGTACATGGGACCACTCGGGCATTTTTGCAACCGATTTTGAAGTCCCTATATGCCCTACTTTGCGAACATAATCCCTTCGCTGATGCTTTGACATATTACCAAGGGTCCCCCCTCTAGAGATGGGTAGGACCAGTCATTTGCCACGATCTTGAGGGTCCTCTTGCTTCGGTGGTGGCATAATGTTGGCCACTGGAAGCTACATTGTTGCTTCAGGGTTGCTAGCCCACCCCACAGCTTGTACAGGCTCCGATTATGTTGATGGAGGAGCTTGATCTGTAGTGTCTCGCCCTGAACTTCTCCCGAGGTACTTGCCTCAGAGAGTCAGTATATACTTACAGTCTTTTGAGGCATGGACTCTATTTTCACCATGCACACAACAAAAATGAACTTGGCCTCGGCCAGCCGGTTTTTCTTGTGGCTTCGAAGTACTAACCTTATTACCTTGAACCTGCTGATAGTTGAAAGGCACCTTCGGAGCGGAGGGGGCAATGTTCAGCACTTTGGAGCGGAAGTGCCTCTTTCCCCTTCTATGATCGTTAGGGCGATTATCGAAGGGGACTTGCGGAGGAATTGGAGCTTCTGGCTCCAGCTTGACTTCTTGAGGGAGGGCTGGCGCAGGCACCACAGTTCTTCGGAGGCAGCCTTCTTCTGCCTTGGCATACTATTCGAAGTATGCCATTAGCTGTGCTACTGAGGACACCGGCTTTTGGTGAAGTTTGCTAAGGAGGTCTTGATTTAAAACACCTTCATGTGTTGCATCCACCACAAAAGATGTAGACAGTCCTTTTATTTGGGACTTGGTGTGGGCGAAGTGTGTGAAGTATTCTCAAAGGGTCTCTTCTGCCTGCTGCTTCACCTGAAAAAGGCTCCCAGTACAGATTGGGGCTACGAACGTCCCCTGGAAATTACTCATGAATTTCCATTTTAATTGTTCCCATGACTTGATTGATCCTGGCTTTAGAGACCAGAACCAACGAAGGGCCACACCTTCCAACGCGAGGGGGAAACATTTTGCAATTGTATTCTGGACCCCTCCGCTGGCTTCTATTGCAAGGGCATAAGAACGAGAAAATTCTCCGGGATCAGACCCTCCGGAGTACTTGTGCAGCTTCGAGGCTCTAAACTTGGGATCGAAGCGCACCTTCTACAAGTGTGGATGCAGCGGGGATTTGTTGTCGAATGAGGCATTCAAGACATCTTCTTGGACTTGAGGAGCTTTAGGACAATCATCAAGGTCACCATCTTGATGCACTTCTGAAGCAGGAGGAATGGCTTGAGTTCGAAGCCTGTCCACAACATCCTGCCTCCATCTTGCTACTTTTGCCTGAAGCTGCGCTACCTGAGTAGCCGCATCCTCAGGAAGGTCTTCGCTTCCTCCAGAGGGGTCCTCCGGGTCTTGATAACTGACATAATTAGTTCAAAGTATAGACGGAGCTCCTGAGGGACTCTGGTTGCTCGAGGTCTAATCACTACTTCAGGAGTTTGGGGAACGACTGGAGGTCCTACACCGTGGGTCTGAGGGGTCCTTCGGTGAGGATCGGTGGCTAGACTCCACTTGGGAGGCATGACTTACGAAGCTAAGGCCCGAAGACCAGAAGCTTCGAACGATTGAGGAAGGCGAGGAAAGGCCTTCGAACTGTACTTCGAAGCCTCATGCTGAAGGGTGCGCGAAATCTTGAGACTCCGAAACTCCCTCCGCAAACGCTCTTCGAAATACAGGCAGTGGCAGAGAACTAGCTGTTAGAACTAGGTTCCCCATGGACGGTGCCAACTGTTGGTGTAAAAGATTACGCTAACAGGTTCTTTAAAGTTAAGAACTAACAAAAGAAGTATTTGTGAAAGCGGACTATCTCAAGCCTCTTAATAGGATAATAGCTCAAAGTAGTTCGAAGTTGTGTATTGAATATCTGAATATTCGATGTCCATTATAGGATGAGAAGGGTGGTATTTATAGGTAAAAACTCTAAGGAAAAGACCTTTTTACCCCTCAATTACATCCGACATAGTGAAAACTATTTCAGTACCTCGAATAGGGCTAATATGGTAAAGTATGTTCGAATGAGGTAGATAAAGTAGACGTCCCATCCTTCTGGCTGTTTTCCATTGCGGAGGGGAAGCCTTCGGAGGGTCTCTTTGGACCGGAGCCTAGACAAACCCTCCGGCTTTAACCCGTCCAGCTGGAAACAAGTCTTGGACTTGGAGATTATTGTAGGACCGAAAGTAGCGACCAAAGGGGGGGTGAATGGGCGCCTTAAAAATTCTTTCGAATCTATGGCCTGCTCCCAACACCCAACGCACCTCAAAAGACTAAGCAGCAAAGCTTGAACAGAATGCCTAAGTCTAAAAGTATCTAGCCTAGAAACAACCGGTGTCAAAAACAGAGAAACACCAATACAGTGCTAATAGGCAGATAAACAAAATATTCAAGACATGGCAGATCAAACTTCTCAGTGAAATAGTCTAAGTACACATGGAATGGGATGAGAAGTTACTGTTCTAAATCTGTCTACTGTTCGAAACTTGTCGAAGCCTGCTTCACAGTGTCGAAGCCTGCTTCGCAATGTCGAAGCCTTCTTCGCAGTGTCGAAGCCTGATTCGCAGTCCCTTGTCGAAGTCTAGCGAAGGTTGTCGTTGAAGTGCCGAAGGTTTGTTGAGTCTAGCCTAGTTCGAGTGTAGCAAAGAGCGAGGTATGCTTCGAAACGAAGTATGAATGTATCGAAGCGTGCTTCGAACAGTGTATTTCAAAGCATAGACTTTGATCAAAAAGCTTCGAACAAAGTTCACAGAAAAACAATCTTCGAACGAGGAGCGTAGCCCAACACACGGCAGCAAGACCAAATCGAAGCCTACACTCTACCTCCGGAGCTAGCTAGATCGAAGGAAGACTACTGAAGTGGTAACCTCCGAATCTAGGACTAACTACGAATGACAAGCTTCGAACACACAAACTGTGACCCTCAAAAGCAGCAGCAGAAAGATCTCAGAAAAACACACTCCGAGTGAAGCCTACCAGAGAGACATGCTTCGAAGCTAACTCCGAAGCCTGTCGAAGTATGCTCCGCAAAAGAGTGTCGAAGTATGTCAGAACAAAACATTAGAACAGAGCACACTTTGAAGCTAGATTCACAGTTCAATTTTGGAGTCCTAGCAAAGCGTTCGAAGAAGTCTAGCCGAAGCCTGCTTCACAGAGCTGAAAGACTTCGAGCAATCGAGGGGGCTTCGCCAGAAATAGCCAAAGAAAAAGCTAGGCTCTATCTACTCGATCAAAAAGCTACACAGGAAAAGGCAAAGCTAGAGTACTAGCGTACCGTAGCTACAGGAAGTAGGTACTGCTTGTTGCATGCAAGAACTAGTACTACTTGGCTGAAGAACGCAAGCAACCAGAGAAGAAAACGTTCAGGAATAAGAAGCAACAACACGTAGATCGAAGCATTAAAGCCACAAAAAATTCACTGCACACCGAATGACATGAACAGAGAATAAATCTTCATAGCATCATGAAGAACAGAGGGGATGCAGTAATAGAAATCTCTTGCGTAGAAGCCTAGTGGCGCATGAACAGGAGAGAGAAAATGCAGGAAACACAAAATGACCCAATCCTTGATTAAAAAGTGATTTCTTGAAAGGGTAAAATAACCCTAGGGATTGGGGCCCTATTTATAGGCTGCTGTTGGGGGAATATATTTCCCCTGAATAGGGGCCAAATGACGTCAGCCTCCGACAGCCTTCGGCCCGGAGCCCAACACTGTCGAAGCCTGTTTCCTCCCCCAGGTCTGTTCCCATGTCTCAAGGTTCGTCCCGGAGCCTGCTGGGGCGAAGCCCCCGAGCCCCATCGAAGCCCTCCAGAGCGAGGTACTTCGGAGCCCTTCGGTGCGAAGCCCGCGGGATCCCCTGAAGGCCGCAAGGAGCCAAGTCTTGGGTTGGCCTCGAAGCTAGCCTCCGAGCCCGGTTTGAGGTTAACCTTCGGACCATGTCCGGAGTTAGCCCTTGAACCCCCCTTTCGGGGCTCCACGAAGCCAGCCTTCGGACCCTATCAAGACTGTTCGAAGCCAAGGCTCCGAGACCCCAGTTCGGAGCCCAGTTCGAGGTCAAGGCTCCGAGACCCTTGTTCGGAGCCTTGTTCGGAGCCCCAGTTCGAAGGGCCCAGTTCGGAGGCCCTCAGTTCGGAGGCCCCTAGTTCGGAGGCCAAAGCTCCGAGACCCCGGTTCGGAGCCTTGCTCGGAGCATGCTTTGAAGCCCCCCTTCGGGGTGTACTTCGAAGCCTTCTTCACAGCCTCCGCCAGAAGGGCTCCGGCCCCTACTTTGAAGCTCAAGAAATATCTAAGTATATAGGCCTTACCGGGGCCCCTCCGCCCCTGGTATGTCGTTTAGCTGGTCAAAGTCTGGCGTAGCCTGACACGTCTGTAAAGATGTAAAGCTGTAGGGTACTTTTGGACAGTAGCTAGCTCTCTTTCCCTGTCTACCCCTATGAGCCTAGTGGCTTGTATAGGGCATTTTGGTCTTTTCCTTAAGGCCTGCGTGCCTATAAAAGCAGGGCCAAGCCCATGTAACAGGATACCTTCTCCAGGGGGCCAAGAGACTCTGGAATTATTGCTCCATACTAGGGCATACCATGCCAAATCCACCACAACTGGACGTAGGGCTATTATCTCCTAGGAGAGGCCCGAACTAGTATAAACCCTTTTCTCCCTCTTCTAGAACCCTTCGAGGTTCATTCTCCACATCATACACTACCACAGAAAAACCTGCTAGAACTAACGCAATTGTTCCAACAGTTGGCGCCGTCCGTGGGGATCTTAGTACAAAAGGCTAAGTTCTCTGCCACTTTCTGCAACTCGAAGTACGCCTGAGGGGGGAGCTTCGAAGCTTTCTTGCTTCGCGCACCCTCCGGCAAGGGGCTTCGGGTGCAGCTCGAAGGCCATCTTCGCCTTCCTCCATCCTTCACATACCGGAGCTCACTCTCTGGCAAGGGGTCCGCTCCACGTTTCGAAGGCTGTCAAAGCCCCAAGGGCTACGAGGTACGTACAGTCCGAAGCCTTACTTCAATGTACCAATCTGCAATTACATTAATATAAATTCGAAGCCCTGCTTCGCCTTAAATTCGAAGCCCTGCTTCGCCTTAAAGCCGAAGACCTGCTTCGCCTTTGAATGCAAACTTTTGCTCCATCTTATTGAAAAACCGAAGCCATGCTTCGCCTTATCAAAAACCGAAGCCATGCTTTGCCTTATTTAAAATCCGAAGCCTCGCTTCGCTTTACAAAATCCGGAGCACCCCTCCGAAGGCTACACAGCGCCTCCGGGCCGGTAGCAGTGGGCTTTGAGACTTTCGAGCGATGGCTCGGCAAGTTCGGGATTCCATTCTCCGGCCTGATGCATCCCCGGGTCAAAGGTGGCCTAGGGTCAAAGGTGACCTAGAGTCGAAGGTGGCTCAGAGTCGAAGGTGGCTCAACTATCACAGGTTTGGTGAATCCACACCAAATATCCTTCTCACTACAGGACCAAGTTCAAGAAGCCTTGCTTCGCTATCTAAACACGCACCGAAGCCTTGCTTCGCGTGACTTGATCAAAGCTAAAGACTAAGCCTGTCGAAGTCATACTTCTCTAAAAAACCTAAGTGCGTTTCAGAGCCTTGCTCACGCACAGCATTCAAATCCTAGCATGCCAAAGCATGCTTCGCTTAATTTGGTTATGATGAAGCCTTGCTTCGCACCAAGTTAGCGCATTCGAAGCCCAAAATAGGGCTTCGCTCAATGAAATTCCGAGCAGCCGAAGCCCTGCTTCACACCAAATTAAAGCATTCGAAGCCCAAAAGAGGCCTTCGCTCAAAAAAATTTCATACGTCAAAGCCGCCGAAAAGGCGCAACCTTCGCATCTTTTATTTTTTGCCCGCACCAGCAACGGCTAAGTCCCTAGCTGCCACGAGCAAAGGGGGGAATCATGTATGCGAGGTGTGCGAAATGTAATACGCAGTACGATCGTGACAAGCTAAAACGTTCGAAGCCAAACAATGCGAAGCATACAGACGAAGTATGCAAATATAATAAACTCCATTCATTATATGACAATTGAGAAGTGTGTTACAAATATACTTCGAGAGCAAACTACGAGTAGTCTATGTCCAAGCCTAAGAAGAATCATGTGCGAGGCCCCAACCCTCGCTTGCCTCTCTTTCGGCCAGGGCCCCCTCGGCTGGACGAAGCCTCGTGGGAGCCCGCTCTCCCACGTCCGGCTCGTCCAGGCTCCGAAGCCCGTGGACCTCGTCTTCCACTTTGCAGGTCACTCCAAGTTAGCGAAGCAGGCGGTGCCGTATCGAAGGCAGAGAAGTCTAAGGCTTCGTTGCCTGCTAAGGCCGTCCGCGAAGGTAAAAACAAAGAACTCGGAAGGAACTCTGTCTTCACAGCAGCTAGCAAATCCTGAGCTACTTTGGAGATGGCTTCGCCGCTAGGGCCCCTTGGAAGCTTAAACCGAGGGGGACCTTCGGACCAAGCTACTTCGAGGACCGCCCACAACTGTCGAAGTTCTTCGGAGTCCTGGAGCACTTCGAGGTCTACACTCGGGGGCTGAGCCTGGGCAGGTATAAAAAACCCCCCGCATTCATATTAATAAGCTGATAGAGTTTTTACAAGCCTACAGCTAAGTATTACAAAAAGGCCTAAGGAGATCTACACCTTCGGAGGCGGAGGTGTCGAAGTCGAAGGCTGGTCAGGCACAACAGGTGCTTTGGATCGGCGGTGTCGAAGGGCCTTCTAGAGGTCGAGGACTGCTTCGCAGCCTTTCTCCTTCCAGGGTTCCTGCAGCCGCCGCCAGGCTCCGCGGACATCAGCCGGAGGCGTCACCAAGTGCTGACCCCCGAAGACCACCGGGGTCACGGAGGTTGCTGCCTGAAGGTGGTTGCACCCCGCTTCATGAAGCATGTGCAACACCCCTTGGCCCGTGACTCGGCCGGCCATGAGGGCGAAGCCCTTCAGCGATTGCTCCGCCGTTGAAGCCACCGTCTTCAAGAAATCAACGCGGTCCCCAATTGGGTCCTGATCGCCGAAGTCCGGAGCCCGGCACTCGGTCCCTATTTGCTCAAGGACGTTGGTCAGGCTCTGGGTGGCTTCGCCAAGATTGTCCACGACGAAGTCTTCAAGCTTCTGAGCCCGTCGACGGAGGGAAGCGTTCTCCTTCGCCTGCCGGGCCTCAGCATCCTTCGAAGCCTTGAGCTCCGCGCGGAGTCTATCCATCTCCGAAGCCAAAGCTTCCTTAGCCTTGTCGGCTTCAGCCTTCGCCGCCTCTCCCATGCCAGCCGAATCCTCGGCCCGCCTTCATTTCTCGGCTTCCACCGAGACTTCGCGGCGAAGGGCCTCCTTCTCCTCTGCGAGGCGCTCCATCCGCCTGTCTGCAGAAGTCGAAGCTGCTGCGTTCAGTGCGAAGGCCTGCAGGAATTCAAGAAATCACAAGTGTTAACCAAAGACTAAAGCACGGTTCGAAGGCTGCAAGGGGCTTCGCTCACCCGTACGAGGACTTCGTTCACACTGATGAAGAGATCCATGGGGTTCAAGTGGCTAAGTTGGGCCACCAAGTCCCCTGCCTCCGCAGCAGCACAAGCCTCGCGGAAGCCGTTGATCGCCCCCTCCGTCACGCCCCCCCTCGGCTTGAAGGGGTGAACCACCTCCTCTACCGCGGTCGCCGGCGCAGGCTTCGGCATGGCGGGGCTCAAGCCACCACGTCGACATCCTCGTCGCTTTGAGGGTCCTCCCCACCACGGCCTCCGCCGCCTCCGTCTTCGGACGAAGTACTTTCGGACTTCGAATCGCTGCCACTACCGCTGCTGCTCGAAGCTTCCGTGGGCTTCACCTCGGCGGGCTTCGATCCGGCTTCGCCTGCCGGCTTTGCCACGGTGGGCCTCACATCGGCTTCATCCTCTGCAGAAAAGCCAAGTCAAGATCCTCATATTGAAGAAAGCATGATTAAAGAGTTTACCTTCGTCAGAGATTTCTTCGAAGGAAGGAGGGGCTAGGTGTGCCCTCCAATCCTATTTATAGGCGCGGTAAGAATTCCAGTAGTCGTGGGCCAAACCCACTGCCGAGTGGGCCTCCAGCGAAGGCGAAGCGGCCCAGCGCAGGGTAACGGTAACTTTCTAGCCGTTGCGGAGCCATTTAGGCTCCCGAGGTCTTTTTGACAAACTGGCGCAGGCATTTATTACCTGCAGTTTTCGAGGTCGCCTTCGGTCCAAGCTCCGAAGGCATGTTTTATCCGAAGTTGTATTTTGCAGGTCATTTGTCCTAAAGGCGCGTGCACCCCTTCGTCTCGAAGGCCTACACACGAGGGGCTACTGTTGGGGGAATATATTTCCCCTGAACAGGGGCCAAATGACGTTAGCCTCCGACAGCCTTCGGCCTGGAGACCAATGCTATCGAAGCCTGTTTCCTCCCCCAGGTTTGTTCCCATGTCTCAAGGTTCGTCCCGGAGCCTGTTGGGGCGAAGCCCCCGGGCCCCATCGAAGCCCTCCAGAGTGAGGTACTTCGAAGCCCTTCGGTGCGAAGCACGCGGGATCCCCTGAAGGCCGCAAGGAGCCAAGTCTCGGGTTGGCCTCGAAGCCAGCCTCCGAGCCCGGTTCGAGGTTAACCTTCGGACCATGTCCGGAGTTAGCCCTTGAACCCCCCTTTCGGGGCTCCACGAAGCCAGCCTTCGGACCCTGTCAAGACTGTTCAAAGCCAAGGCTCCGAGACCCCAGTTCGGAGCCCAGTTCGAGGTCAATGCTCCGAGACCCTTGTTCGGAGCCTTGTTCGGAGCCCCGGTTCGGAGGCCCTGGTTCGGAGGGCCCAGTTCGGAGGCCCCTAGTTCGGAGGCCCCCAGTTTGGAGGCCAAAGCTCCGAGACCCCGGTTCGGAGCCTTGCTCGGAGCATGCTTCGAAGCCCCCCTTCGAGGTGTACTTCGAAGCCTTCTTCACAGCCTCCGCTAGAAGGGCTCCGGCCCCTACTTCGAAGCTCAAGAAATATCTAAGTATATAGGCCTTACCGGGGGCCCCTCCGCCCCTGGTATGTCGTTTAGCTGGTCAAAGCCTGGCGTAGCCTGACACGTCTGTAAAGCTGTAAAGCTGTAGGGTACTTTTGGACAGTAGCTAGCTCTCTTTCCCTGTCTACCCCTATGAGCCTAGGGGCTTGTAGAGGGCATTTTGGTCTTTTCCTTAAGGCCTGCGTGCCTATAAAAGTAGGGCCAAGCCCTTGTAACAGGATACCTTCTCCAGGGGGCCAAGAGACCCTGGAATTATTGCTCCATACTAGGGCATACCATGCCAAATCCACCACAACTGGACGTAGGGCTATTCTCTCCTAGGAGAGGCCCGAACTAGTATAAACCCTTTTCTCCCTCTGCTAGAACCCTTCGAGGTTCATTCTCCACATCGTACACCACCACAGAAAAACCTGTTGGAACTAACGCAGTTGTTCCAACAGCTGCCCAATAGCTAGGAATATTCCACCAGCCCCTTAGGGTTTTTTACAGACGATGAAATAACATGAAAAGACTAAACTGCTCTTATGATATTTTTACAGACTCGACTGACTGACTGTGGACCTAGGGACAAAATAGAAAACTCCTATTTACAGATGACTTATCTGGAAGCTAAACTTTCGTAGCGACTACGACTTCTCTTCTGGACAGTTCGATACAAGATCAGAGGTCGTCAGTTTTGCGCCGAAACTGACAAAGCCTCCACCGACTTTGCACCAGGTACCCGGATTGGGCCGGCCCGACTCCTCAGCTCTCTCAGCCCGGCAATCGCTCACCGCCCGTGTACCTGTGTCAATCCTGGTCAACAGCCTAGTGGGTCTTCTGCTGCTCCTAGCCCATGTACCCGGATTGGGCCAGCCCGACTTCGCGGCCCCTCTGCCCGACAGCCGCTCTCTGCCCACAAGTGGCCCAGAAGCAGCAGCTCTTCTCTCTCTTTAGTCTTCTTTGACTATCGTTGACAATGACTCATCACATATGGAGTCATGAGGCCACGCTATTCAGCATGGCTCCTCAATCTCCCCCTTGATGAGTGCATTGTCAACACTTCACTTCTTCAGCTCTTCAGTACCTGCGAACACATGTGGAAACACAAAACAAAGCACAAGAAAAACAAAGAAGAAGAAACACGAAGTAAAAGTGTAACCCTAATGACCAAATGCCAAACAAAAGCAACAAGTGGTCATTATGGTAAACCAAAATGTAAAAGCTCAAAATGAGTGCGATCTCAGAAACATCAACAAGGATATCAAAATAGTAAGGACAAACGAGACAAAAACTCCCCCTGAAACAAATCCCAGAGAAAGCCGAAACTCCCCCTTGAACTCTTATCCCAAAATTTCTCCCCCTTGGTGACAAGTGAACTCATCAAGCACTCGAAAAGAGACACAGACTCCCCCTGAAACGCAACTCCCCCTCAAAATATGCAATGAATGCAACTGGGGTGCAGGTGGAGTGAATAAAGCATGCTTCTCAGATATGATTGACTGCAATTACAACATCTAACAGATACAGCAAAGGACATACTGTCTAAGATACATGGCATGACCAGTGCAATAGATGATATCTAAAGAAAGTCATTAGCACGCATTTTCAATTTTTTAAAAGCATCACCACATTTTCCAGTTGACAAGCAAAGTAAAGCATGAGATGCAGAAGCTAACTGATATATACCAAGATAAGCATTGTTCAAAACAAAGTGCTTCAGCAAACTTGTTATCTTTTTAAAGTTCAGGCTTTTTCATTGTCCTTTTTCATTTTTGCCAAGGGTTATTTGCATGTCAAACCTCATGCTAACCGATCAAGTCAAGCCTAGGCCAGAGCTGGACCATCAGAAGCTTAAGACATTGGTCTTGGCATACACTACACCGTCCTAGTTCATACCAAAGTGCTATGGTAAGCAGTCCAGAACAATGTAATGCGACAAAGCAAACCCACTTGGATCTTTTCAACTTAAGCATAAAAGGCATGGAATTTTCATTCATTTTTGATTTTTATCATTTTTATAGCATATTTTCCATGTTAAAGCATAGAGATGTCCAAGTTGCATATCTGCATCTATGTGAGGAACAAGCTACAAGGCATGTAACAGATAGCAAAAGCATTCAGCCTACGCATGCTAGTTACCAGAAGCAATGGTGATCATTTTTCAAGTTTAAAGCGTAAAAGCCATGCATATGACAGATATCAGACATATCAAGTGAACTGAACCAAAGCATGATCATTGACAAGTGATCAAAAGCATGTACTGGCTAGAATAAGTAAAGCAGTTCAATCATGTAACAGAAGCAGCTCAAAAATGTGATATGTGAATATGTATGATATGAACACACACAAAAAGACTCAATAAAATAGTAACGAAGAAAGAAAACTGACGCAAAATATCCTAGAAAGGATACACAACACCCAAATCCCCTCGTAAACGCTCAAAAGTAGACTGATCTAGAGGTTTGGTGAAAATGTCAGCCAACTGATGATGGGTATCAACATGAACAAGGTCAATGACACCTTTCTCATATTGATCCCGCAGAAAATGAAAGCGCACATCAATGTGTTTGGTTTTTGAATGGAGACAAGGGTTTTTCCCTACACTAATAGCACTAGTTCTGTCGCAAAACAAAGGAACTCTGGTAGGAAAGAACAACCCAAAATCTCGTAGAGTGGAAATCATCCAAACCAACTGTGAGCAGCAGCTAGTAGCAGCTACATACTCAACCTCAGTGGTCGAAAGAGCAACTCCAGATTGCTTTCGAGAAGACCAAGAGACAAGGGAAGAACCAAGAAACTGGCAAGTACCGGAAGTCGACTTGCGATCCAACCGACACCCACCAAAGTCAGCGTCCGAAAAGCCAGATAAATCAAGAGATGATGATGTTGAATAGTAAAGACCGAGATCGGGCGCATAAGTGAGATACCTGAAGATGCGCTTGACAGCCTGCCAATGAGACGTGCGTGGTGAAGAGTGGAAACGTGCGCAAAGTCCCACGGCAAACTGTATGTCCGGTCTTGTCGCCGTTAGGTACAGCAGCGAATCGATCATCCCTCGAAACTCTCTCTCATTGACCTTGACGCCGTTCTCGTCCTTGTCCAGTCCTCCAGATGTGCCCATTGGGGTCATCTGCGGCTTCAACTCCCCACCAAAGTCAAATTTTTTCAACATGTCACGAGTGTACTTACCTTGGTGGATGAATGTGCCATCCTTGGTCTGCTTGATCTGGAGCCCTAAGAAGTACTTGAGCTCACCCATGAGGCTCATCTCAAACTCGTTGTGCATCTCCTCAGAAAACTTGGACACAAGAGAATCAGTAGTACCGCCAAAAATAATATCGTCCACGTAAATCTGAAGCCACAGAACCCATCACAAAGTCCTTCCCCAACAAAAACTGCTTCAACCGGTCATACCAAGCACTGAGAGCTTGCTTCAACCCGTATAAAGCTTTTTGCAATTTAAAAACATGTCGAGGAAACTTAGGGTTCTCAAAACCGGGGGGCTGCCTAACATAAACTTCCTCCTCTATGTACCCGTTCAGAAAAGCACTCTTGACGTCCATTTGAAAAAGCTTAAAACCCTTCGAAGGGGATAAAGCTAAGAGAATGCGAATGGACTCAAGACGGGCAACAGGAGCAAAAGTTTCTTCAAAGTCAATACATTCCTTCTGGCAAAAACCCTGGGCAACTAGTCGAGCTTTGTTTCGCACCACAACCCCCATCTTCACCTTGCTTGTTCTTGAATACCCACTTGGTGCCTATGGGGTTGCATCCTGGTGGCGGCTCAACTAGCGTCCAAACCCGATTACGGACAAAATTATCAAGCTCTTCTTGCATAGCATTAATCCAATTAGAATTAGAAAGAGCATGAGAAACATCTCTGGGCTCAAAGGATGCAACAAAAGCAGATTCAGCAAACATAGCAAAAGAGGTACCAGATGAACGCAAAGTTCTCTCAGTCAAATCACCGATGATGAGCTTTGAGGGATGATCACGCTGAACTGCTCGGGATCCCTGGTGATCTGAAGTCACCTCACCGGTGTCAGTAGCTGGCACCACTGGACTCGACTGAGGGGGCTCGATCGAAGTGGAAGAAGTGATCAGAGGTCCGCCCTCGTCCTCCGTCGAAGTCTTAGAAGGTGTGGGCTCTGCAGGAGGTGTAGAAGGCACACCCTCATCAGTAGCTGGAGTATCCTCTTCTTCCTCGAAGATAGACTCTCCGAGCTCATCATCACTAGAAAGCTAAAAAGAAGGAGTTAAAGAAGGCAAGGACTCATCAAAAGAAACCTCGCAAGTCTCGACAAGCTGCTGGGAGTCGAGGTTCCAAACACGGAAGCCTCGAGAATGCAATGCATACCCAAGAAATACTCCATCCCAGCAACGAGACTCAAACTTGTCCAAATGCCCTCCCTTCTTGAGCACAAAGCACTTGCAGCCAAACGCTAGCAAGTGGCTCACCTTGGGCTGTCTGCCAAACCGCAACTCATATGAAGTCTTACCAAGGTAAGCTCTAAGAAAAATGCGGTTGGCCAGATAGCAAGCCGTGTTCATGGCTTCAGCCCAAAAGTGCCTAGGAGTCCTGTGCTCATCGAGCATCGTCCTGGCCATCTCAACTAGCGTGAGGTTCTTTCGTTCCACAACGCCGTTCTGTGGGGGAGTGTAAGGAGCAGAAAACTGATGGTCAAGACCCTGATCACTACAAAAGCTGACGAACTGAGAGTTCTTGAACTCAGAGCCGTTGTCGAAGCGAATTGCTCGCATCCGACCATTGTTGTCATTCTTCAGCTTCAAAATTAGGTCATGAACAAAGTGAAAAGTCTCATCCTTAGAATCCACAAAGAAAACCCACGAGAATCGAGAAAAGTCGTCAACAATGACAAGTGCGTACCACTTCCCACCGACTGAGCGTACCCGAGCTGGACCAACAGTGTCCATGTGTAATAGCTCGCCCGGATATGAAGTCATCACCTGAGTCACAGGTGTGTGAGAAGCGGCAACCATTTTCCATAACGACAGGGATGACAAACTAGATATTTCTCCATTTTAAGCTTGGGCAATCCTCGGATGAGGTCCATAGAGCTCAACCTGACTAGCATATCAAAACTCAAATGACCTAACCTCCAATGCCACTTCTAGAGCTTAGAGGAGGATCCAGCAATCAAACAGCGAGAAGGGCCAAAAGAACTAGAGAAGTCAATTCAAAAAACCTTACCAAAAGGTAAGATCTGGCAAATCAAAGACCCCCTAGAATCAATCACAGAAGAACTGCCCTTCTTAAAACGAACCTCCAAACCATCCTCAAGAAGTTGCGAAACAGAAATCAAATTGAAGTTCAAATTTCCAACCAAAGCAACATTCTTCAAAGAGAAATGGTCTGAAATGCGAATTGAGCCAATGTCGTGTACCTTCCCTTGACCACTATTCCCGAATGTGATGTACTCTTTGGAGCTCGGGGAAGTAAGACTGGAGAACCATCTGCGATGTCCCGTCATGTGGTGAGAGCATCCTGAGTCCATGATCCAAACGTCCTCTAGTCCCCGATCCTGCACAATCAGTGGTTGTAAGGGGGAGCAAATGGTCCGGCACCAGGTTTAGTAAAAGAACTAAACCAGTGTCGAGCCATCTGCTCAAAAGACGGAAAGCAAAAACCATCAGAAGAGTTTGGACCAAAGTGCGGCTCAATGTGCGGTCCTTGGTTCTGCCTAAAGCCTCGACCACAAGGTCCAGGACCGTAGCCAAAATGGCCTGTAGCTTTGCCGGAACGAACACCACCATCTAGAGCACGGGCATGAAAGTTGTCTCCTCTACCACCACCTACACGACGTGGCATGGCCTCCAGCCTCTCCCCGCGTTGAGGAACACGCAGTCTACCACCCTGCTGGTAGAACTGCTCATGATCACCACGAGCTCTCTCTGCTCTCTCAACCCGCTTCCTCCTGAAGCAAAACTCCACAAGATGCCCTTCTCTCTGACAATACTCACAATGGTAGGTGGGCTTCTTGGGATGTGGTTGAGGCTTGGGGTTCTTGGGCTTAGTGGTGTTTGGTGTAGTCTTCTTGGGTTGAGAGGGTCCAGGAAGAGAGTCAAGAGAAGTGTGGAGGTGTTTGGGCTTTGGAACCCAGATGGGCTTCTTGGGTGGAGCTTTGGGCTGTTCATGAATCACTCCATCCTTGGGCTGACTAGCCTGGGAAGACTCAGTGGAATGAGTCTTGGGGTATCTCTGCTCAGGAGTCATTTTACTCCACTCCACTGCCCGGCTAATGGCACTATCAAAGTCAGCCTTGGTGTAGGTGTAGCCTACCCCAAACCCATCCCGCCTCTTAAACTGCTGAATCATCATGCCGAGCCGTGGCTCTCTGGCACTGATCCAACTCAGGATAGAACGAAGGTAAAAATTCTCATTCTGAGAATCAGCTAGCTCCTCTCTTAAGGAAGCTAGAACCTCCACCTTAGACAAGCAGGTCTCACACTCGCTATCTACCTGGACAGACTTCTCGACTTTCAGCTTGATCAATTCCATTCTAAGAGACAAACAGTTCTCACAGAAAGTTGGTGGAACTGACAGTGTCTCAAGCTCTAGCCTAGTCTGTGCCAGCTCAGCTCTCACTCTCTCCAAATCCCCCAAATGCTCATCGCCCTTGGCTTTCAGCTCAGCTAAGATAGCTAGGTGAGATGGGCAATCAGCATAGGGTGCGACGATAGTGGCTTGAGCATCTTTCAGCTCTAGCTGAGCGCTTTCAAGCTCAGTGGCCAAAGCGTCCTTCTCATCAACCCTTTCTGTGTACCTAGACTTCAGAGTCGACAGGTCACACAGAAGCACCTCACACTTCGGGCACTCACTGCTATCACCCAAGCAAGGGGAAGAAGATAGACTCTCAATTCTGTCGTTGGCCACGGCAAGCTCACTCTCTAACTCATCTATCCTCTTCTTAGCTCCCCTAAGAAGTTTTTCCTGATATTTTAACTCCTGACGATTGCTTTCAAGTAAATCAACGATTTCGCGTTCATAAGATGATACATTTTCGTTGTCGTCATCGTCGAAGTCATCGGAGGAGCTCTTCTCTTCCTTATCTCCAAGAGCCATTGAGCAGAAACTCTTGCGGGATCTCGGCGCTGGTGTGAGCAGCTCTTTGGCTTGTCTCCGAAAGCCATGAAGCAGAGGCCCGTCGGATCGTCCTTGTCCTTCCCCTTCCTGATGGCGATCTCCTCATCGCTTGAGCTCGATGAAGAGGAAGAAGACGTGGACCGCTTGGAGTAGCTCTTCTCCATTTCGGCGAAGAAGGCCTTGTCGCACTTCTTGTTCTCTCGCCGGTAGTCCTTCAGGGCCTTCTTGAAGAATCTGGTCTTCGGCTTTCCCTTGTTGAAGGAAGAGCTGTCATGCTTGCCAGAGTCGTGGAAGCCATCATCGGTGCCCTTCTTGTGTCCATTGCGCTTGGGCAGTCGGCGATGAAGTGTCCTGGATCACCACACTCAAAGCACCCGGATTTTGTGCCGTGTCTCTTAAACATTCTTTTGTCATAGACACGACGCACATGGTTGTTAAAAAGACACAAATCATCATCTCCTAACAACTCAAGCTGGTCCTCAGTGATAGACATCAAAGAGAACCCAAGCAAGGGGAAGAAGATAGACTCTCAATTCTGCCGTTGGCCACGACAAGCTCACTCTCTAACTCATCTATCCTCTTCTTAGCTCCCCTAAGAAGTTTTTCCTGATATTTTAACTCCTGACGATTGCTTTCAAGTAAATCAACGATTTTGCGTTCATAAGATGATACCTTTTCGTTGTCGTCATCGTCGAAGTCATCGGAGGAGCTCTTCTCTTCCTTATCTCCAAGAGCCATTGAGCAGAAACTCTTGTGGGATCTTCAGCGCTGATGTGAGCAGCTCTTCGGTCTGTCCCTAAAAGCCATGAAACAAAGACCCGCCGGATCATCCTTGTCCTTCCCCTTCCTGATGACGATCTCCTCATCGCTTGAGCTCGATGAAGAGGAAGAAGATGTGGACCGCTTGGAGTAGCTCTTCTCCATCTCGGTGAAGAAGGCCTTGTTGCGCTTCTTGTTCTCTCGCCGGTAGTCCTTCAGGGCCTTTCTGAAGAATCTGGTCTTTGGCTTGCCCTTGTTGAAGGAGGAGCTGTCGTGCTTGCCAGAGTTAGGGAAGCCACCACCGGTGCCCTTCTTGTGACCATTGCGCTTGGGGCAGTCGGCGATGAAATGTCCTGGGTCACCACACTCAAAAGCAGCCAGATTTTGTGTCGTGTCTTTTGAACATTCTCTTGTCATAAACACGACGCACCCGGTTGTTTAAAAGACACAGGTCATCATCACCCAAAGACTCAAGCTGGTCCTCAGTGATAGACATCAAGGAGAATCCAGCACATCTCACAGAAATGGGATCAACAGAAGGTGTAGCAAGGGCCAGGGACTTTGATCTAGAGCCAGTGAGATTTGATCTCAACTGGATATCAACCTCGGTGACCTTCAGCTTGCTAAACAACTCAGAAATGGTCAAGGTATCATAAGATGTGCTCTCAATGATAGAAGATACCTTGATCTCCTTGATCTTTGGGTCCAAGGTATGGAGAAACTTGAGCGCCTGCTCGTGATCTGAGACTAACTGAGCACCCTCAGCCTTGTTGTCCCAAAGCTTGTTTATGATCGATTGAAAACGACCAAACAACCCTTCAACAGATTCACCCGGCTTTTATGTGAAATTTTCATATTCACGCCGGTAGGTCTGATAGAGCAGAGCCTTGGCCTGGGCTGTTCCCTCATGGTGTGCCTTGAGGGTAGCCTAGATCTCTCTTGCAGTGGAGAGATGGCTCACACGGTCAAACTCAGTGGGACCTAAACCAGAAAACAAGATGTTCACAGCCTTACTATTGTTCAGATGTTGGGCAATGATACCAGGAGTACCATGCTCAGCAACTGGCAATATAACGAACGTAGCGTGAACGCAAATGTCCCAGATGTCCGAGCTGTGGCTCATAAGATAGGCTCGCATGCGAGTCTTCCAATAATTATAGCCATAAGATTCCAAGGACGAGACTTTGCCAGGAGAAGTCATGATCACTACTGGGGTTTAGAACCGATTAAGGTATGGAAAAACCCTAACCAGGCTCTGATACCACTTGTAGGACCGAAAGTAGCGACCAGAGGGGGGGTGAATGGGCGCCTTAAAAATTCTTTCGAATCTATGACCTGCTCCCAACACCCAACGCACCTCAAAAGACTAAGCAGCAAAGCTTGAACAGAATGCCTAAGTCTAAAAGTATCTAGCCTAGAAACAACCGGTGTCAAAAATAGAGAAACACCAATACAGTGCTAATAGGAAGATAAACAAAATATTCAAGACATGGCAGATCAAAATTCTCAGTGAAATAGTCTAAGTACACATGGAATGGGATGAGAAGTTACTGTTCTAAATCTGTCTACTGTTCGAAACTTGTCGAAGCATGCTTCGCAGTGTCGAAGCCTGATTCGCAGTCCCTTGTCGAAGTCTAGCGAAGGTTGTCGTTGAAGTGCCGAAGGTTTGTTGAGTCCAGCCTAGTTCGAGTGTAGCAGAGAGTGAGGTATGCTTCGAAACGAAGTATGAATGTATTGAAGCGTGCTTCGAACAGTGTATTTCAAAGCCTAGACTTCGATCAGAAAGCTTCGAACAAAGTTCACAGAAAACAATCTTCGAACGAGGAGTGAAGCCCAACACACGGCAGCAAGACCAAATCGAAGCCTACACTCTACCTCTGGAGCTAGCTAGATCGAAGAAAGACTACTGAAGTGGTAACCTCCGAATCAAGGACTAACTTCGAATAATGACAAGCTTCGAACACACAAACTGTGACCCTCGAAAGCAGCAGCAGAAAGATCTCAGAAAAACACACTCCGAGCGAAGCCTACCAGAGAGACATGCTTCGAAGCTAACTCCGAAGCCTGTCGAAGTATGCTCCGCAAAAGAGTGTCGAAGTATGTTAGAACAAAACCTTAGAACAGAGCACACTTCGAAGCTAGATTCACAGTTCAATTTTGGAGTCCTAGCGAAGCGTTCGAAGAAGTCTGGTCGAAGCCTACTTCACAGAGCTGAAAGACTTCGAGCAATCGACGGGGCTTCGCCAAAAACAGCCAGAGAAAAATCTAGGCTCTGTCTACTCGATCAAAAAGCTACACAGGAAAAGTCAAAGCTAGAGTACTAGCGTACTGTAGCTACAGGAAGTAGGTACTACTTGTTGCATGCAAGAACTAGTACTAGTTGGCTGAAGAATGCAAGCAACCAGAGAAGAAAACGTTCAGGAATAAGAAGCAACAACACGTAGATCGAAGCATTAAAGCCACAAAAAAAATTCACTGCACACCGAATGACATGAACAGAGAATAAATCTTCACAGCATCATGAAGAACAGAGGGGATGCAGGAATAGAAATCTCTTGCGCAGAAGCCTGGCAGCGCATGAACAGGAGAGAGAAAACGCAGGAACAACAAAATGACCAATCCTTTATTAAAAAGTGATTTCTTAAAAGGGTAACCTAACCCTAGGGATTGGGGCCCTATTTATAGGCTGCCCAATAGCTAGGAATATTCCACCAGCCCCTTAGGGTTTTTTAAAAACGCTGAAATAACAGGAAAAGACTAAATTGCCCTTAGGATATTTTTACAGACTCGACTGACTGACTGTGGGCCTAGGGACAAAATAGAAAACTCCTATTTACAGATGACTTATCCGGAAGCTAAGCTTTCGTAGCGACTACGGCTTCTCTTCTGGACAGTCCGATAAAAGATCAGAGGTCATCAATTTTGCGCCGAAACTGACAAAGCCTCCACCGACTTTGCACCAGGTACCTAGATTGGGCCGGCCCAACTCCTCAGCTCTCTCAGCCCGGCAATCGCTCACCGCCCGTGTACCTGAGTCAATCCTGGTCAACAGCCCAGTGGGTCTTCTGCTGCTCCTAGCCCATGTACCCAGATTGGGCCAGCCCGACTTCGCGGCCCCTCTACCCGACAGCCGCTCGCTGCCCGTGTACCTGAGTCACACGTGGCTCAGACGCAGCAGCTCTTCTCTCTCTTCAGTCCTCTTTGACTATCGTTGACAATGACTCATCACATCTGAAGCCATGAGGCCATGCTATTCAGCATGGCTCCTCAATTATGATTTGTCTTTGTCTTAGAATCTTGAATATCTTGAGGATGAAGTATTTTCCCCCAACAATGTTGATGACCGAATAACCTGGAGAACTTCTCCATATGGACACTGTAGGTCCTTCTCGGGTTAGTTCTTTATGTGGAAAATGGTATGTCCTTGTTGTGGTGGATGACTTTTCCTACAATTCTTGGGTCTTATTTCTAGCAAGCAAGGATGAAGTGTTTTCACACTTTTAGAGCTTAGCTTTGAGGCTTTTTATTGAACTCTCGGGTGCATTAAAATTTATTCTATGTGATAATGGCACCGAGTTCAAGAACAGCCTCTTTGTTGACTTTTGCTTGTAGCATGGCATAGAACATCAATTCTCTGCTCCACAGGTTCCTCAATAGAATGGAGTTGTTGAGAGAAAGAACTGCACTTTGGATGAGATGGCTAGGACGATGCTCGATGAGCATAGGACTCCTAGAATAATTTGGGCCGAGGCCATAAACACCGCATGTTATATCTCAAACCGAATTTTCTTGCACTCAATTTTTAACTTGACATCTTATGAGCTGCATTTTGGAAGAAAGCCCAAGGTTACTCATTTTTGAGTATTTGGTTATCGGTGCTATTGGGAGAAAATACATCACCCTCAGGACTTTAGAGATTGGCAGTCAAAGATAACTTATCAGCATCGAAGCTTGTCTTTATACCCGAAGTTGGTGGAGTTTCTAAGCCGAAGGTTGCTTCGACTTATAATTCGAAGGTAGATTTTACTATTTTAACCCTAATCGGGGTACCAAATAGTTTCCACTACGTCGGTTGTAATTGAGGGGTAAAGAGGTCTTTTCCTTTACTTTTTGCCTATAAATACCCTCCTTCTTACCTTGTATTAGGGATCGAATACTCAGCTATTCAATACACAATTTCGGACTACTTAAGCTATTATCCAACTCGGAGGCTTGAGATAGTTCTCAACACAAATTCACTGTTTGTTAGCTTTTAATCTTAGTGAACCTGTTAGCGTAATCTTTTACACCAACAGTTGGCGCCGTCCGTGGGGATCCTAGTTCTAAAAGCTAATTCTCTACTGCTGACTGTACTTCGAAGAGCACTTGCGGAGGGAGCTTCAGAGTCTCAAGATTCCGCGCACCCTTCGGTAAGGGGCTTCTTAGCGCAGTTTGAAGGCCTTTCCTCGCCTTCCCAAACCAATCAAAATCCTCGGTCTTCAGACCTCATCTTCATTAGCTATGCCTCCTAAGCAGAGCCTAGCCTGCTTCCTCCCCGAAGGTCCCCTCGGACCAGCAGAGTAGGACCTTTAGTCATCCCGGTAACCCTCGAAGGGGCTGCAGGACGTCGAGCACCCAGAGGCCCTCGAGCTGCTCCCACGGTGCTCCAAACCGACTACGCTAGTTCCCGAGACCCGGAGCTCCCCTCCGAAGGAGACGAAGACTTTCCCGAGGACGAGGCTACTCAAGTAGCATGACTTCAGGAGGAAGTGGCAAGGTGGAGGCAATATGCCGCCGATCGACTCCGCTCTCAAGCTTCCACCCAGGCTCCAGAAGGGCCTCAATACGGTGGTGCTGGGAACCTTCAAGAAGCTGTCCAAGTCCCGGAGAAGGCCGAGAACGCATCTTTTGATGACGAGTCTCCGCTGCATTCGGACCTGCAGAAGGTGCCCTTTGATCCCAGGTTCAAAGCCTCGAAGTTGTACAAGTATTCTAGTGGGTCTGACCCTAGAGAATTAGCTAACTCGTATGCTTTCGCAATAGAAGCCAGCGGAGGGGTGCATAACACTATGGCGAAGTGTTTCCCCCTCGCTCTTGAAGGTGTAGCTCTCCGATGGTTCTGGTCACTAAAACCAGGATCGATCAAGTCATGGGAGCAGTTGAAGAGGAAGTTTGTAAGCAACTTCCAAGGTACATTTGTGGCCCCAATGTCGATGGGGAGTTTATTTCAGGTGAAGCAACGAGCAGGGGAGACGCTTCGGGAATACTTCACGTGCTTTGCCCACACCAAATCGTAGATCAAGGGCTTGTCTACCTCTTCGGTAGTCGATGCCGCCGGCGAAGGGGTGTTGAACCCAGATCTCCTCAGCAAGCTTCATTGGAAGCCGGTGTCATCCGTGGCATAGCTGATGGCATACTTCGAACAGTATGCCAAGGCAGAGGAAGGTTGTCTCTGAAGAACCACAGCACCTGCACCAGCCCTTCGTGAAGTGAAGATGGAGCCCGAAGCCTCAACCTCTCCGCAAACCCCTCATGACAATCGCTTGAACGATCACAGGCGGGGAAAGAAGCACTTCTGCTCGTAGGTGTTGAAACATTGCACCCTCCTCCCCGAAGGCACCTGTCAACTTTCAGCAGGCGCAAGGCTTTAAGGTTGGAGCTCCGAAGCCCCAAGAAAGAATAGCTGGCAGGCGCCAAAGCTTTTTCTATTGTGTGCATGGCGAGAATAGAAGCCATGACATGAAGGATTGTAAGGCGGTATTGACCCTTTGAGGTGAATACCTTGGATGAAGTACAGAGTAAGGTACTTTGGATCGAGCCCCTCCAGTGGCACGTTCAGAGCCCATGCAAATCGTGGCCCGAGCCGGCATCCACGAAGCACCCATGCAGCTACCGGTGGCCAACATTATGCCACCACCAAAGCAGGAAGATCCCCAAGATCACGGCAAGTGAGTGGTCTTGCCCATCTCCAGAGGGGGGACCCTTGGTAACATGTCAAAAAGGTAGCGACGAGAATATGTCCGTGAAGTAGGACTCATAGGGACCTTGAATTCCGCAGAGGGAATGCCTGAATGGTCTCATGTACCTATTTCCTTTACTACCAATGATGCTGCGGGGGTGAAGTTTCCCCATGCTGACCCCTTGGTCATTCCAGCAGATATAGCTGGGGTTAAAGTTCGAAGGATACTGGTGGACGGCGGGAGCTCCACAGACATACTTTTTGTCCAGGCCTTCGATCAGATGTGCATTCCTCGGAGGCATTTACATCCAGCGGCCCGCCCACTTCAAGGTTTCGTAGGTCCGCCTCTCGATGCCCTCGGCCAGATAGGCCTCGAGGTTGCCTTCGTAGAGGGGCCCTTAGCCAGGGTGGAGGAGGTGATCTTCGACGTTGTCGATGCCCCATATGCCTATAATGTGATTTTTGGACGGTGGATGTTGAACCAGTTAAGGGCTATAGCACATCACAACTACCTATGTCTCAAGATGCCCACGCAAGGTGGAGTTCTCATTATCTCAGGAGACCAAGCTATAGCCTGAAGAACGGAGTATGGCCACGGTCAGCCATTGGACCCTCGGCAAGTGCATAGTGTGTAGGAGCACACAGAGGAGGTTCTGGAATCTTCAAACTCCTCTAAGGGCCTTTCCCTCAAGCCAAGCTCAGAAGGTGATGTCGTCATGAAGATAATTCTGAAGGATGGCAAAGAGTACCCAATAAAGTTCAGCAAGGGGCTATCTCTAGAGATAGCTACTTCGTTGGAAGTAGTCAAGCAAAATTTGCACATCATTGCCTAGACTGACGAAGATATCACCGGGGTTGACCGGAGTATCATCGAGCATAGCCTGCTTGTCAACCCGAAGGCTAGGCTAGTATGCTAGGGGCTCTGTAAGCTCTCTGCAGAGAGGGCAGACCTCGCCAAGGTAGAAGTGGAAAAATTGCTATGGGCTGGCATCATTAGGGAAGTAGCCCATAGGGAGTGGCTAGCTAACCCCATCCGTAGTATTTTGTTATGTAAGAATGCCTTTTGGCTTGCGGAATGCCGGAGCAACCTTCTCACGTTTAATAGCTAAGGCTCTAGGTCATCAAATAGGCCGAAATGTCGAAGCCTATATTGATGATATTGTAATAAAGAGTGCTGCAAAGCTCCATCATAGCCTAGACTTAGCGGAAACATTTGAGAGCTTTCGAGCATGTAGAGTTCGCCTCAACCCTGAAAAATGTATATTCGGGGTGCAAGCAGGAAAATTGCTAGGGTACTTAGTTTCGAGTAGGGGAATCGAAGCTAGCCCAACACAGATAAGTGCATTGCAAAGAATGGCTCCACCAGAAAATTTGAAGCAAGTCCAGAAGCTAGTAGGACGGCTCGCAGCTCTCAACAGATTCCTAGCCAGATCAGCCGAATGAAGCCTTCCAATTTTCAAAGCTCTCTTGGGTCCGAAAGTTTCAACTAGACGCCGAAGTGCCAGAAGAGCTTCGATGATATCAAAGAGTACCTCAGAAGCTTGTCGACACTTACGTTGCCCCTCCCGGAAGAAAGTCTCCTTCTTTATCTTGCAGCAACGGGCTCCGTAGGAAGTGCAGTATTGGTCAGATAGGTTGAGATTAAAGGAAAGCTGGTGCAAAACCTAGTTTACTTCGTCTCAGAAGCTTTGTCCGGAGCAAAGACAAGATACTCTGAGCTCGAAAAATTTTCTTATGCTTTAGTAATGGCCTCGCGGAAGCTAAGGCATTACTTTCTAGCACATAACTTAATCATTCCTTCCTCGTATCCCCTTGGTGATATGCTTCGGAACAAAGATTCTACTGGTAGGATCGGAAAATGGGCTGTCGAGCTAGCCTCCTTTGGAATTTCCTTCACGGCGAGAACAGCTATCAAATCTCAGATCATAGCTAACTTCATAGCAGAGTGGACTCCATCTGCAGTTTGGGCTCCGGAAGAACCCTCCGAAGGTCTATGGACAATTTTTTCTGATGGAGCCTATCAGGCATCTGGTGGCAGAGCTGGAGCTGTAATAATATCGCCGTTAGGGAAAAAGGCCATGTACTCCGTGAGGCTCAATTTTAAGACCACCAATAATATCGCAGAGTACGAAGGAATCCTGCTAGGCCTCCGAAAAGCAAAGGCACTTGGAGAAGCAAGGATAATAATTAAAACAGATTCCCAAGTCATCGCATGGCATGTTGACAAAAGCTTCCAAGCAAGGAACCCACATCTGGCAAAGTATCTGGAAGAAATCCACAAGACAGAGGCAATGTTTAAAGGAATTTCTGTTCGAAGTATCCCTCGAACAGATAATAAACTTGTAGATATTCTAGCAAAGGCTGCAGCCCGAGCATTGGACCTCCTGGAGGGTGCTTTCAATGAAGAACTAGTCAAGCCTACAGTAAATCAATTACCCTCCGCAGAAGTCCTTTGTATCCCAACTACAGATTGGCGGGCTCCGATAATGGATGTCTTGCAAAACAGCGCAGTCACGTCAGAAGGTCTGGATTTCCGAAGGTTGCAAGCAAGGGCTCAAAATTATAAGCTTGTCAATGGGATATTATACAAAGTCAGAGTTTGTTCCCCCTACTCCGGTGCATCTCACAACCCAAAGGCCAAAATATACTTAGGGACATTCACGGAGGTTAATGTGGAAGCCACCTGGCCCCCCATGCTCTAGCAGGAAAGACACTTCGGTAGGGGCTCTACTGGCCAACAATTGTAAGAGATGCGGAGGAATTAGTTCGAACCTATCAAGGATGCCACTAGATGGGTAGATGGAGCCACCATCCACCAGTACCACTTCAAGTTATTGCCCCGTTGTGGCCAATGGCACGATGGGGAATGGATCTCATCGGCCCTTTTACAATGGCAAAAGGCAGCTTGATGTTCGTAGAGGTAGCAATTGAGTATTTTTCTAAATAGGTCGAAGTTGAACCCCTAACTGCTATCACTTTGAGGAATGTGCAAAAATTCTTCTGGCAAAATATCATATGCAGGTTCGGAGTGCTAAGGGAGCTAACCGTGGATAATGGAACCCAGTTCGAAGCTGAAACCTTTAAAGAATTTTGTGAAGAACTAGGCATCAAGTTATGCTTCGCAACAGTTGGCCATCCACAATCCAACGGAGCTGTCGAGTGAGCCAATGGGAATATTCTCTCCGGTCTGAATCGAAGGATTGTCGGGTTGGCCAAGGGGCTATGGACTGAAGAACTCCCTAAGATTCTGTGGTACATTCGGACCACTCATTGCAGGTCCACAGGCTTCACCCCATTCAGGCTGCTATTCGGAGATGAGGCCATGACCCCTACGGAGCTCAAGGGTGGATCCCTTCACGTGGTAGAACCTAGAGATGAAGGCGAGAGAAGCACTTCACTGGACTTGTCAGCAGAAACAAGGCTTCGAGCTGTTGCCAATCTGGCAAAGTACCAAGACCAAACAAAAACATGGTATGACCCGAAGATAAAGCTGAACGAGCTTAAGCCAGGTCATTAGTTTTGCGAAGTGTAATAGCTCCGGGGAAGCTAGGAAATAAATGGGAAGGACCATATATTATCCTACACTTAGGGTGCCCCAGCTCGTTTAAATTAGCTAATTTAGAAGGGGAAGAGTTGAAGCATGCATGGCATGCAGAGCACCTTAAACATTATTACGCTTATGGGCTCCTTGTAATCAATTGTAAAAGTTCCTTTCTAAATAAAAATGGAGGTTCTAATTTTGTTTGCTCTTTGAATATCCCTTACTCATAGTGGACGCATCAGGGGAACGGAGATGCTTGCGGAGTCAAGCATCTTTCCAAGAATCCGGGCAACGGCCTTCGAACCATCGGTTCAAGGATTCCGTTAGCAACCTACGGATTCCAAGCTCCGGCTTATTAGGATCCGTAGAAGAGTCTAAGGACTTTAAAAGAACAGATTTCCGGCCTCCGGGTTCGAAGCATCTGTAAAAGAGCCGAAGGTGGCCAGCCTACGGATTCCAGGTTCTGGCTTGTTAGGATTTGTAGAAGAGTATAAGGACTTTAAAAGAACAGATTTCCGGCCTCTGGGTTCGAAGCATCTGTAAAAGAGCTGAAGGTGGCCAGCCTACGGATTCTAGGCTCCAGCTTGTTAGGATCCGTAGAAGAGTCTAAGGACTTTAAAAGAATAGATTTCCGGCCTCTAGGTTCGAAGCATCTATAAAAGAGTCGAAGGTGACCAAGCAATAAGGTTTCAAGGCTCCGGCCATTGAAACACTTTTAAAGTCCTAAGCCACTGCTATGGGAGCTTACAAGTATAAACTTAGCTCCGAAACTTATAAACATCATAATACGAAAGCATAGTTCGAAGAACTCTACGAAAAAGTAAAGTATGATTACTAAGTGTTGTGCGAAGCATCAGATTGTTATACAAATCATTGTGTCCGACGGACCCTATCACAACGTGTATGGTCCCCCACCCACAAGGAGGGGCAGGGGAGGAAGGAACAACAAGATGCCTTCGAAGCAATTCATATTAATTGAATAATCATACTTTTACATCAAGAGAAATTTTGGTCTAAGCCTAGATAAAATCGGAGACCCATCCGACCTCTAGAGCTACTTCGAAGGCCACTTTGAACTTCGAAGCTCGAAGCCGTCGGGACTGTCTTCTTAGTCCGAGTTCGTCTCTTCTTCGACGCTCTTAGTTTTTTCTGCTCCTCTTGAAGTTCAGCACAAGTTAGAAGCCTTTCGGACCTAGCCTCTATAGGATCTTCGGCCTGGTACTCCGAGTCAGACCACTCTACGTACTCGGAGGATGAAGATGTTTTTTCCTTTTCCTCTTCTTTGATATAAGCTAAGACTTCGTGGTGGACTTCGGGTGCTATCTCCCCTTGATCTCTGCGAGGAACAGAGAAGCACAAGCGTCGATAAGGCCTTAAGCTTTCGAGGACTGTCCACTGCCGACGGAGCCCTTCGTTAAGTTCCAATACTTCGAAGTCAAGGTCCGAAGGACATGGCAAAACCTAGAAGAATAAACATCCAAACAAGTTCCTCGTTTATAAACTTTTCATTCATTAATGCAAGGGGCTTTACAAGATTTCATGTACATGATTAAGCGCCCTATAGGACTAGACCTGCGGGTCGGTTGGTGGAGCAGGAGGTGTTGGAGCTGGCGAAGTTGGAAGCGGAGGCCTTGTTTGTGCTTGCTTTTGCCGGCGGGCCTCGTCGATCCAAGTTTTGGCTGCAACCTTATGGTCTGTTTTCCAGATTGACCGGAAAGCTTCCCAGGCAGAACCTACATCCTGCGAAGGACGCAACAAGCCCTCGTTGGCAAAGCCTGCTGGCACCGAACCCCCAACCAGAGCAACTAAAATCCCTAGAGCTTCGAGATGACGGAGGACTCCAATTCCAGCAACTTGTCTGGAGATCTCTCCATACCGGACGCCGAAACCCATCATCAGCCTCGTCGCCTCTTGAATAATCTTCAGCTTCCAGTCGAGGGGCTCGCTCGCCACAGTAGAAGACGAAGGGCACATGGTGCCGAAGTACTCCAAGGTACCCTGAAGGGCATCCAAGGTACGCTCCACTATTTCAGCATTCTTCATCTCTGCCACCTCTAGCCCCATAGCAGCACCATATACTTTAGCCATTTTTGAGAGCAAGGTGCTCTTTTGAGCCATTGCTTGTTTGAGCGAGCCTTGGAGTTCTACAAGTTGCGCGCTCGAAGTAGCTGCCACTTGCCGGAGCTTCTCCACCTCTACTCGGAGCACCACACATTCGACTTCGGCTTCTTGGGCTGAAGTTTTGAGTGTACTGCTGCTCTGCCGTTCGATCCGGACGGCTTCGTCGGTGGCAGCCCTAGCCCTCCGTTCCTCAAGGAGCTCCTCCTCCAACCGAAGTGTTTTGTCTTCGGAGCTTTTGAGTGCGTACTGGAGGGTAGTAACCTTCCTCTTGAGCCGATTGGTTTCAACTTCGTTGGAACTCGCTGCCGCTCTAGCAAGGAGAAATTGCTGCAAAAAGAGAAAGTAAGTACTGTTGGGGGAAAATATCTCATCTTCGGGGTTATCGCCAAAGCAGCATGAAGACAGTCAACCAGTTCGAAGATTGTCCGAAGATCATCTTCGAAGATGCCCAGAACCTGGTTCGAAGCCTGAAGTCAGACATTGGTTCGAAGTATGTCTTCGAACCAAGGCCCTTCAGGATCTTTTCTGCCAGCTAAGATGGAAGACTTATCTTCTATCCTATTAGATTAGTATTTTACCATTTTAGCCCTATTAAGGAACCTGAATAGTTTCCTTAATGTCGGTTGTAATAGAGGGGTAAATAGGTCTTTTCCTTAATGTTCAGGCCTATAAATACCCCCCATTTCATCCTGTAATAAGGACCGATTACAAGTGAATCAATACACACTTTCGAACTATTCTAAGTTATTATCTTTTCGGAGGCTTAGAACAGTTTGCTTCGCAAACACTTCGTTTGTTAGTTTCTTTTCTACAGAAACCTGTTAGCGTAATCTTTTACGCCAACAGTTGGCGCCGTCCGTGGGGAACTTAGTCCAAAAAACTTCGTTCTCTACCAACCTTTTGCATCATGCCTCCTAAGCGGAGCGCACCTCGCAATCCCACTCGGAGGTCCTCTCGGATCTCCGGAGAGATACCCTTCGACACAGTCGAAGTCGGAGGGTCTTCGACTATCCCTCCACCTCTAACTCCGCAAGGGGCTTCTATCCCTCGAGGATACGAAACCTCTCCACCAACCCCTTCTACACTCCGACCGCCCGGAGCCACTCTGCCACCCTCCATTCCGATTGGAACTGATCATACCAGTTCTCAAGACCCGGAAGGTCCTTCCGGAGGAGATGAAGATAGCCTTCGAGATATGGCCACTCAAATGGCCAATCTTCAAGCCGAGGTAGCGAGGTGGCGACAGGAGGCTGCGAACAGGCTTCGCCCTCAAGCCACCCCAGCTATCCCCGAAGTGCACGAAGACGACGATCTTGACTATCCCGAAGCCCCGGAGAACGCCTCTTACGACAATGAATCTCCGTTGCATCCCGAGCTTCAGAAGGTTCGCTTCGATCCGAGGTTCAAGGCTTCGAAGCTTAGCAAGTATGCCGGAGACGAAGATCCCAGTGAGTTTGCGCGTTCTTATGCCCTAGCAATTGAAGCTAGTGGCGGAGACAGAGAAACTATGGCGAAGTGCTTCCCGTTAGCTCTTCAAGGAGTGGCGTTGAGATGGTTCTGGTCTTTAAACCAGGATCAATCACTTCATGGTCACAGTTGAAGAAGAAGTTCATAAGTAACTTTCAGGGCACCTTCGTGCCCCCCATGTCGACAGGGAGCCTTTTCCAAGTGAAACAGCTCCCCGGAGAAACATTGAGGCAGTACTTCAAGCGCTTCGCTCACACGAAGTCGCAAATTCGGGGGCTGTCCACATCTTCGGTGGTTGATGCAGCTCGGGAAGGCGTCAGTCATAAAGGCCTTCTGGATAAATTGCATCGGAAGAGCATCACCACAGTATCACAGTTGATGTCGTACTTCGAGAAGTACTCGAAGTCGGAAGAAGGTTGGCTTCGGAGGACTACTGCTACTTCGACAGTGTTGACAGAAGTTAAAGCAGAGGTGAAGACTTCGGCTCAGCCGCAAGAACCAGTCCCCGAAGTGCAACATGATAGAAGAAGAGGGCAAAAGCACCCTCGTTCTGAGGTCTTAAACATTGCACCCCCGCAGAAGTTTGCACCAAGAGCTCCACAGTCTGCGGGGAACAAGTCCAGCGGCTGGAGGCCGCCAGGGAAAACGGCTGGCAAGGGCCAGACCCTTTTTTGCTGTATTCATGGAGAGAACCGAAGCCATGCAACTGACACCTGCAAGGCTATTCTTACCCTTCGGGGAGAATACTTGGAGAGAACTTCGGGTCGAGGTAGTACCGACCGAAGTCCAGCAGCAGCAGTGCGCTCGGAGCCGGTCCAGGCTGTGGCGCGGATAGAAAATTTTGATGCTGCAAGGCATCCTCCGGTGGCCAATGTTATGCCACCTCCGAAGCAAGAAGAAGGGCAAGATAGAGGGAAGAGAGTAGTTCTCCCTATCTCCGGAGGAGGTACCCTCGGAAGCATGTCCAAGAGACATCGAAGAGAGTACGTTCGAGAAGTAGGCCACATTGGGACTTCGTCATCTGTAGCTGCAATGCCGGAGTGGTCTCATGTTCCAATATCTTTCTCTGCGGAGGATGCAGCTGGTATCAAGTTCCCGCATGCAGATCCATTGGTTATTACTGCTGATATTGCAGGGACAGAAGTTCGAAGGGTGCTAATTGACGGAGGTAGCTCGGCAGATATCATATTTGTACAAGCCTTCGATCAGTTATGCATTTCCCGGAAGCATCTCCTCCCAGCGGCTCGTCCTCTGCAAGGCTTTGCAGGACCTCCGTTAGATGCACTTGGCCAAATAGGCCTGGAAGTAACCTTCGGAGAAGGTTTACTAGCCCGAACTGAAGAAGTTATCTTTGATGTGGTGGACGCCCCGTATGCTTATAATGTCATCTTTGGGCGAGGCATGTTGAATCAGTTCGGAGCTGTGGCGCATCACAACTATTTGTGCATGAAGATGCCCACACAATCAGGAGTTCTGACAGTCTTCGGAGATCAAGCCATAGCTCGGAGAGCAGAATATGGTCATGGTCCTCCTCTTGATCCGAGGCAAGTAAACAGTGTCCAAGATAATGGAGAAATTTTTTCAGCCTCCTCCGAAGCTTCGAAGAAGTCGTTTCCAAGACCAAGTCCCGAAGGAGAGATTGCAACGAAGATCATTGTCAAAGATGGTAAAGAATACACTTTTCAGTTTGGTAAAGATTTACCTCCCGAAGTTGCAACTTCCTTGGAAAAGGTTGTAGGAGAAAATTTGGATGTCTTCGCCTGGTCTGACGAAGATATCACCGGAGTCGATCGGGATATTATTGAGCACAGCTTGCTTGTAAACCCGAAGGCCCGGCCTGTTCGACAAGGGCTCCGGAAGATGTCCGCAGAGAGAGCTGCTCTAGCTAAAGACGAAGTTGAAAAACTGTTGAAGGCTGGGATTATCAGAGAAGTGGCCCATACAGAATGGCTAGCCAACCCAGTCTTCGTCAGGAAGAAGTCTTCCGGAAAGTGGCGCATGTGCATTGATTTCACATCTTTGAATAAAGCGTGCCCACGTGACCCCTACCCCATGCCCCGAATTGATCAACTAGTTGACTCCACTGCAGGTTCGGAGTTACTAAGCTTCCTCGACGCGTATTCTGGATATCATCAAATATGGTTGAAGCGCGAAGATGAAATCAAGACGAGCTTTGTAACTCCTTCAGGAGTCTTCTGCTATGTAAGAATGCCCTTCGGCCTAAGAAATGCCGGGGCTACTTTTTCAAGATTAGTTGCTAAGGCTCTAGGTCATCAATTAGGTCGCAATGTGGAGGCCTATATGGATGATATTGTAATAAAGAGTGCTTTAAAGCACCAACATAGCCTAGACTTAGCAGAAACATTCAATAGCCTTCGGGCATGTGGGATCCGCCTTAACCCCGAAAAATGTATATTCGGAGCTAAGGCTGGAAAGTTGTTAGGGTACTTAGTTTCAAGCAGGGGAATTGAAGCTAGCCCTACTCAAATAACTGCGCTGCAGAAGATGGCTCCTCCCGAGAATTTAAAGCAAGTGCAAAAGCTGACTGGACGTCTGGCCGCACTTAGCAGGTTTTTATCAAGGTCTGCGGAGAGGAGTTTGCCAATTTTTAAAGCTTTGAAAGGGTCCGAAGATTTTACATGGACACCGGAGTGTCAGAAAAGCTTCGAAGATATTAAAGATTATCTCAGCAATCTTGCTACGCTTACGGTGCCTATTGCGGACGAAACCCTACTCCTGTATCTTGCAGCCACAGGATCAGCTGTCAGCGCAGTCCTTGTCAGAGAAGCTGATATCAATGGGAAGTTGGTCCAAAATCCTGTCTATTTTGTATCCGAAGCATTGTCAGGAGCAAAGACAAGATATTCCGAACTTGAAAAGTTCGTTTATGCTCTGATAATGGCTTCGAGGAAGTTAAGACATTATTTTTTGGCTCATAATGTAATTGTACCAACTTCGTATCCTTTAGGAGATATGCTCCGAAGCAAAGATTCCACTGGAAGGATTGGAAAGTGGGCAGTAGAGCTAGCACCCTTCGGCATATCTTTCCTGGCAAGAACAGCTATCAAATCTCAAGTTCTAGCAGACTTCGTAGCAGAGTGGACTCCACCTACGAAGTTGACTCCGGAGAAATCAGATGACGGAGTTTGGACTATTTACTCCGATGGGGCTTTTCAAGCATCCGGAGCAGGCATTGGGGCAGTATTAATTTCACCGTCAGGACAAAGAGCAATGTACTCCGCAAGACTCAACTTTAAGTCTACCAATAATATAGCGGAGTACGAAGGAATATTATTGGGACTCCGGAAAGCACGTGCTCTAGGAGCTACAAGAATAATTATAAAAACAGATTCTCAGATAGTAGCAGGGCACGTAGACAAAAGTTTTCAAGTCCGACATCCACAGCTTGCAAAGTATTTGGAAGAAATTCGCAAGATCGAAGCACATTTCAAGGGTATTTCCATTCGGAGTATACCAAGAGCTGAAAACATGCAAGCGGACATTTTAGCGAAGGCTGCTGCCGGAGCTGTGGATGTGCCTGACGAAGCTTTTTATGAGGAGCTCAATATACCTTCGGTGCCACAAGTTGCTTCTGCAGAGATTCTCTGCATTCCTAGTGCAGATTGGAAAGATTCAATCATAGAATTCTTGCAAGGAGGAACGAATTTGCCCGAAGAGCCCCAATTGTCAAGATTAAAGCTCAGAGCAAGAAACTATCAGTTAATCAACGGTATATTATACAAGGCCGGAGTATGTTCCCCTCTACTCCGATGTATATCTCAAGCCGAAGGCCAAGAAATTCTTCGAGAAATTCATGAAGGCCTTTGTGGAAGTCATTTAGCCCCTAGAGCTCTGGCAGGAAAAACACTTCGCCAGGGGCTTTATTGGCCCACAATAACAGCTGATGCGGAGAGCTTGGTCCGCACTTGTCAAGGATGCCAGTGGATGGGTCGACGGAGTCATCGCCCACCAACAGCTCTTCAAGTCATTGCTCCGGTATGGCCAATGGCCAGATGGGGTATGGATCTAATTGGTCCCTTTCCGTTAGCAAAGGGAAATCTGAAGTTCGCAGTGGTAGCTATTGAATATTTCTCTAAGTGGGTGGAAGCAGAGCCCTTAACAGCTATCACTTTGAATAATGTACAGAAATTCTTCTGGAAAAACATTATTTGCCGGTTCGGAGTGCCTAGATATCTCACAGTTGATAATGGAACACAGTTCGATGCAGAACCCTTCAGGAAGTTTTGCGAAGACCTAGGCATTCAACTATGTTTTGCTGCAGTGAGACATCCTCAGTCGAATGGAGCCGTTGAGCGAGCCAATGGAAATATCTTATCAGGGCTAAATCGAAGAATAGTAGGGTTGTCAAAGGGACTGTGGACCGAAGAGCTTCCGAAGATTCTGTGGTCCATTCGGACTACGCAAACAAGGTCCACAGGTTTTACTCCGTTCAGACTACTATTCGGAGATGAAGCCATGACTCCAACGGAGCTCAAAGGGGGCTCATTTCGCAGCACCGAACCAGACATCGAAGAAGAAAGACAAGCTTCGTTAGATTTGTCAGAAGAAACAAGGCTTCGAGTTGTAGCCAATTTATCAAAGTATCATCAGCAGACGAAGACTTGGTATGACCCGAAGGTTAAACTCAGCGAGTTAAGACCGGGTCATCTTGTTCTACGAAGCATTATAGCACCAGGGAAGTTAGGCAATAAATGGGAAGGTCCATATCTAATCGTCCGCTCGGGGCGCCCTGGTTCATTTAAATTAGCTAATTTAGAAGGTGAAGAGTTAACACATACTTGGCATGCGGAGCACCTAAAGCGATACTTCGCATAAGAGCTCCTTGTAATTCGCTTGTAATCACCTCTAAATTAATAAAGCATACACCCTGTGGCTTGCCTTCCCCTTGACGCTCCTAGTTTCCCGAGCGGACGCGCTGGGACAGAAGTCGTTCGAGAGGGAAGTGTTATCAAGCAGGGCTGTATTTCCGGACTTCGTACCCATAAAGTCGAGGCCTCCGGCGTGGGGGCTGACATAATCCGGAGCCCAGGCCACTGGCTTGTAGGCATCCGTAAAAGAGCCCAAAACCACACCCTACGGAGTCCAAGCCATTGGCTGGTAGACTTCCGTAAAAAGAGCCGAAGGTGGCCAAAATCTGCGGAGTCCAAGCTGCAGCTTGTCAGACTTCCGTAAAAAGAGCCGAAGGTGGCCAAATTCTGCGAAGTCCAAGCTCCGGCTGGTAGACTTCTGCAAAAAAGAGCCCAAGTGGCCAAATTCTGCGAAGTCCAAGCTCCGGCTGGTAGACTTCTGCAAAAAAGAGCCGAAGGTGGCTACAATTTCTGCGAAATCCAAGCTCCGGCTGGTAGATTTCTGCAAAAAACAGCTGAAGGTGGCTAAAGCAAAACAGCATTTAAGCCATGAACTTCGAATGACTGTTCATATGCGTCCAAAGTGACAAATTTTTTAAGACACTAAAGTTTGCTGGAAGTTATCTCAATTGATTTCTTTCATGAAATAAACAAAGGTACCAAGTTACCATTCTTCTGACTACAAATAGTCGAAGACATTTCATAAGATTTCAAAAGATCTTTAAAAATGACAGAGGGGCTCCGAACCCCCAAGAAAAAATTGTACTCTGAAGTTTTTCTTTGCGCATAACCATCTTTGAATACAGTTCGAAGTTGCTTATACCCAAAGAGGGGCTAGTAATATGGAGACAATTTTAAATCGGCATTCATTATCAAAATAAATGTATTTACAGATTACATTATGAAAAATTGGTATCTATACCAAGAAGGAATCGGAGACCTCTTCGGTCCCGAGAGCTAGGGGTGGAACGACTAGTTCCAACATCGGAAGTTCTAAGAACTTTACGTTTAACTCTCTTTCTCCCCTTCGAAGCTCTAAAATCCTTCTGTTCTTGTTGAAGTTCGGCCCAAGTTCGAAGCTGCTCGGGGCTTCTCTCCCAGCTTCTAAGATCTTCAGATTTTTTATTTTGGGCTTCACCTTCGTCTTCGGACCAATTAGCGTCTTCAGAAGACGAGGTGTTTGCGTCGATTTCTTTATCTTCCTCTTTAATATAAGACAATACGTCTTTGATTACTTCGGGCGCAATAACACCGGAGTCATCTCGAGGGATAAGAAATCGAGGACGCTTATAACTCTTTAGAAGTTCGAAGGTGTTCCACAGTGAGCGAAGTTCGCTGTTAAGCTCTAACACTTCGATATCTTCGATAAGAGGCAAAGCCTAAAAATATAACAAACAAGATTTTCATTGATAAATGATTACAAGCACAAAGCTTTACACGGTTAAAAATCCTAAAACATTCCTAAACCTGTGGGTTTGAAGGAGGTTGGCTGCTCGAAGCTTGGCTTCGAACATGCTTCTGGCGTTGGCCTTCATCAATCCAAGCCTTGATCGCAGATCGACCTTCGGCTCTCCACGAAGTTTGGAAGGCCCGCCAAGCAGCAGCTACACCTTCGGAAGGTTTGAGAAGTCGGTCGTCGTCGAAGGTGATTGGACCTCTTCCTGCGTCCGGAGTTATTGATCGGCCCAAATCCTCGTAATAGCGAAGTAGACCAACAGCAGACACATGTCCGGAGAGTTCTCCGTATCTAATGCCCGCCGTCTTCATCTGCTTCGCCACCCCTTGGATCCTTTTCAACCGGCGCAGAAGGCTGATGTTATCATCAGAAGGGAGAATTCCAGTAGTACCGAAGTACTCCAGGACTTCTAACAACTGATTCATAACCTCCGCAGCCACCTTCTCAGACTTCAACTTATCTTCGTTCAGCGCATCCTTCGCCGAAGTAACTTCGTCCAAAACCCCAGAAAGTCTAGCATTCTCAGTAGTCAAAGTGTTTTTCTGTGTCAACAATTGGCTAGCTTCCTCTTCAAGCCGGACGAGCCTAGACCCTGTAGTAGCATGCTCCGCCCGCAGTTTGTCAACCTCTGCTCGAAGCACAATCCTTTCCGCTTCGAGCTCTTTCTTTACAGCTTCCAAGCTTTGCCTGGCCCTTCGCTCTGTTAATATTATATTGTCCATTTGAGTCACTCGACTTTCAGAGATGTTAAAATTCCTTTGAAGAGTGCTATTTTCTTCCCGAAGCCGAGCGATTTCTTCGTCATTGCATAGACTTGCAGCTCGGGCCAAGACAGTTTGCTGCCAAAGTAAAAATCAAAGTAAATATTCATTCGAAGATAAATTCTATAATAATTTGCAGTTGTTTCATACCTGATAAGCTGTACGTTCAATAATGGCATTAAGCTCCGTCCTATCAGCCTTGCGCAGGATGGCCACTAATTCGGTCTCCCCTATCTCACGACTAGCTCGATCCAAAGGTTCGAGCAAAGTCCGAAGACCAGTTGTTTGCCCTAAGAAAGGAGCCAGCAAGGGGAGCATGCTTATTGCCTCTTGGTCATCTTCGTTCAACGAAGGACCGGAGCTTTGGCCTGCGGACTTCGGAGCCACTGGAGTTTGAGCCTCCCTGGAAGATTGGCTCTCGTCTGTTGAATCAGACGGAGTTGATTCGGAGCTTATAGCAGGCAGGGGCTCTATTTGTCTTTTGCCTCTTCCAGGCCCCTTTTGAATAACTCTTGGGGCTGGCTCCGAAGTCGTCGAACGTTCAGGAATTATTTCCTCCTGGCGGACTTCTTCCATAGGAGTGGGTTCTGCAAAGTAATCAAAAGTATTATACATAGTATAAAAATTCAAATAAATACAAAAGTTCTTCGAAATCTACCTTCGGCAGTCCGTGGAGGAGTCGTTGTCGGACTGATTGGTGGATCGAAAGCTAATTCTTCATCTGAATCAGCCGTTGAATCATGGACTACAGGAGCATCGTCCTGGGTAGTCCTCGCTGCTTCGTCGGGAATCGAAGCCATAGTGACTTCGACCCCACTTTCATTCACAGGAACTTCGTCCTGAGCTACATCTTCTTGAACTACCGAAGTCCTTGGTTGATCAACATTTTCTCCGGACTCCGGTACGTTCGCAGGTACTCCGATTTGTGCGGCCCTTTGAGTTTCATTCTCTTCCATTAGGCGCACAAGTAACCTTTCCACTTCTTCTTGGGAATCGGAAACCGAAGCTCTGGAGCTCGAAGGTAAAGGATCTAAAGGTGCGAGGTTCTTCGGCTTCCGAGCCACCCTCTTCACCGGAGTTTTTGCTGAACTTGAAGTTCCAGCTTCGGCTTTCCTTTTTTGAGGCCCTTTCTCCAAAGGCGCCCAATCCATCAGAGGGGGAGGAGTGAGTTTCAGCATTCCCCATACTCTGTTAAATCTTTCCCAACTCCCAACCAGCTTAATTCGCCACTCTTTTTCGGTCGGAGTTGGAGCACCCAAGATTTTTTCCGAAGCCCTTATAATCTGTTCTGAAGTAACAGGGGCTGAAGATTCTACAAAATAAATAATTCAAGTCAGTTTTTCTTCGAAGTAAATATGTTTAATGCATGTTGTTTTCGAAGTTACCTGTAGGACTTGAAGTCAAGTTAATTCTGCGAAGACCACCTTCGGAATCATCTTCGAAGATAATAGGCCAGTCGTCCATCAGTGGAGGAATTTGAAGACCGATGAATTCTTCGGCCAAATCCCGCATACTGAGCCTTCGGCTAACTTTTTCAAGCAAATTCAGACGGGCTTCGAATTGGCCTTCGTCAGGACGCACCAAAGCTTCTTTTCGGAATTGGATTTCTCTAAGAGGTCCGGCCAGAGGATTGCTTGCCCCGACTTCAGCATAAAACCACCGCAGCACCCAATCAGTATACCATCTAGCATTGATGGCCTTACCAGGGAATCGCAGAGCGTATTCATCTCGAAGCCTAAAATTGATGCTTCCGAAGGCAACCACTACTTTTTCACCTCCGGAGCCTACGAAGGTCTTCGGCTGACAAGTTGCTCTATGCAATGCTGCGAAGATTTCAGCCCTCCCCTCACAACCTTCGGCTCTTAAGGCCCATTCAAAAATAGCTAATCTAGCTACTGCGTTCGGAGATAATTGAGGGAGAGTTATATGGAACAGTTCGAGTACCTCTGCCAGAAAGTCCACTGCAGGAAGACCCAAACCGGCTTCGAAAAAGGCTTCGAACACTACTACTTCTCCGGGTCTGGGCACTGGAATCACTTCTTTCCCTGGTTTTCGAATCATAACTCCCGCACCAATATTTCCTCCTGCTGCCATTGCCAGGGACTCTCTTTTGCAGGTTGAAGGTCCTAATTCAAAGGATTGGTCCAAATATTTGGTCGATGGAGGACACAGACCTTGATCATCGGCGATTTGGGGATTTATTCCCTTTGCCGCCATGAAAGATGTCGCCTGCATCGAAGGCGTCGCCGCCACTGTTGCCGCTGCCGCTGCCGCAGTCGCTTGTTGACGAACCAAGGTTGAAGGAGGTGCAGAGCCTTTGGTCTTCGCCATCGCAATCGCTGGATCGATCTGAGAGAGTGGAGACTAGGGCTCAAGAACTCGAAAGTTAGGGCTCAAGAACTCAAAGGGCTCAAAAGGCTTTTGACTGAGAGGAAGCAGTGGAAAGGTAATCGAGTAAGTTCTGGAGTTCTTTATTTATAGTCTAACTTTCCGTTTGTTACCGTTTGGGCTCTGCCCTTTCGCATTTCCGCCTGTTATTTTTCTCCGAAAATAACGCTTCGTATAACTCCGTTAGAAACAGAAACTAACGGCTATATTTTCTAAGTCTAAAAAGACTCTCGAACTTCCTAAGTCGGTTCTAAGATAGTTCGAAAAGTAATTACCATATGACTGATTCGAAGTTCATATCTTCATGCATTTCGAAGATAAAGCGAAAATCAATAACCCCTATGATTGGTTATCTTTTCTTTCCGTATACTGCTCTCCTAACGTTACAGGTCGAACGGAGAAGCGTATTCGAGGGGCTACTGTTGGGGGAAAATATCTCATCTTCGGGGTTATCGCCAAAGCAGCATGAAGACAGTCAACCAGTTCGAAGATTGTCCGAAGATCATCTTCGAAGATGCCCAGAACCTGGTTCGAAGCCTGAAGTCAGACATTGGTTCGAAGTATGTCTTCGAACCAAGGCCCTTCAGGATCTTTTCTGCCAGCTAAGATGGAAGACTTATCTTCTATCCTATTAGATTAGTATTTTACCATTTTAGCCCTATTAAGGAACCTGAATAGTTTCCTTAATGTCGGTTGTAATAGAGGGGTAAATAGGTCTTTTCCTTAATGTTCAGGCCTATAAATACCCCCCATTTCATCCTGTAATAAGGACCGATTACAAGTGAATCAATACACACTTTCGAACTATTCTAAGTTATTATCTTTTCGGAGGCTTAGAACAGTTTGCTTCGCAAACACTTCGTTTGTTAGTTTCTTTTCTACAGAAACCTGTTAGCGTAATCTTTTACGCCAACAAGTACTAAGTAGTTCCATTTATTAATTAAAGGCACTTGTGGTACGTTGTATACCTGAAGGGCAGCCCTTTCGAGGGCTAGATTGAGCTCCAGGGCTCTGGCCTCGCTCAAGACGGAGACCAAGTCGTAGTTTACGACTTCTTGGCCCTTTTCCGCCAAGGGCTCTAGAAGCGCCCGGAGGCCCGTTCATTGCTCCAAGAAGGGAGCCAACAAAGGGAGCCAGGACAAAGCCTGGCGGTCATCTACGATCGCCTCCTCCTCCAAGTTACTCACCGAAGGGTCATTGAAAGAAGGCGTCATCGTCGGGGCAGGGGGAGTCCAAGGCTCGTCATGCTTTTTCCCCTTCCTGGTATGAAGGTCGGAGGAGCGACTAAGGCGGGGGTAGATCCTCCCTCGACCGATGTCCCCTCAGTTGGAACCGCTTTGCCGGAGACGGCTCTAGTTGTCGGAGCCACTGTGTCCATCGGAGCTTCAACTCTGAGAGAAGCTGGAGCTCCATCTATGGTCGGATCTACGCTACTCTTCGACGCACCAATAACATTAAGGTACTTGATGAATATTTGCGGGTAATAACTATTACAGGAAATGATAAAGGCAAAGGCTTTGAAGTGTACCTTCGTTGGTGCCTTGAGGTAAAATTGTAGGGTCCTCCATGACTTCGTACAACCGGAGGTATTCATCGAGGTCGTCCCCCGAAGTCCTCTCTAGTGTAGCGACTGCAGGCGGCTCGACCTCCGTCATTATCACCCCAGCCACGGGTGAGTTGGGGATAACCGTTTCCAACTTTGAACTCGCAACGACGGGCACAGGAGAGCACGCCGTGTCTGCCTCTATAGTCTCTTGAGCAGGAGCTTCGGCTGTGTCCACCGCTTCATCTTCGCTGTCATCGATAAGATAGTCTTCTAGGGCTTTTCCCATTTGAACATCGGAGCCCTTGTTTTCGGAGCCCTTGTTCTGGGAGTCCTCCAAGGATGAGCTCCGAATGCCCAGGGATGAAGCAGAGGACGCTGGAGTCAGCTGAGGAGGAGGTTTGGCTACTTTCTTCCCCTTCTTGATTGGGGTCTTGCCAGCTTTCTTCGAGGGCTCAACGACGGATTTCCTTTTCCAAGGGGCCGCTCCAGCCGGGTTGAAGTCTGGTAGAGGTGGAGGCACCATTTCGAGGGCTCTCCACACTCTGTTGAAGCGTTCCCAGCTTCCCACCAATTCTATCCTCTTCTGCCTTTCAGCCACCGTAGGGGCTCCGAGCACCCGTTTGGTGGCTCTCGCTATCTGCTCTGGAGCTAGCGCCAGAGGGGCCGCTGAAAAAAGGTAGCATATTATAAGTATGTTATTTCGCTTCTAACATATTACTGCAGGAGAGTCGAAGGCTTACCTAGACTTCGAAGCTCACCCTCCGAAGTGCTTTGGAACGCTATCGGCCAGTCGACTCCGAGAGGTGGAATCCGAAGGGCGATGAACTCTTCGGCCATGTCCCGCATGCTCATGCGACTGGCTATCGAAGTAAGTAACCCCAGCCGTGTTGAGAGCAGGCTGGGGTTTGGAGTGACTTCTGCCTCCTTCCGGAACTAGATTTCTTGAAGAGGTCCCGCGAAGCAGGAGTCTTCTTCGACCTCGGCGTAGAACCACCGGAGGATCCAGTTGGTGTTGAGAGTGCTTCTTTCGCAGCTGAAAGTTAACGCTTCCGAAGGCTGTTATCACCTTGGTGTCTCCGGGGCCATCTTGTGGCTTCGGTTGGCAGGTAGCTTCGTGAGTGGCAGCGAAGACCTCCGATCATCCTTCGCATCCTTCAGCCCGAAGCGCCCACTCGAAGATAGCCAGCCTTGCGATGGCATTGGGGGATAGTTGAGGCAAGGTAATGTGAAACATTTCCAATACCTCTGATAAAAAGCTAATGGCAGGGAGCCCAAGACCAGCTTCAAAGAATGCTTCGAAGACTACTACTTCTCCGCTTCGTGGCCTTGGGGTCGACTCTGTTCTGGGGAACCGAGTCCTGATTCCAGGGCCTAGCTTCCAAGCCACTGCCTCCTCGATGGACTCCGCGGTGCTTGTAGACTGCCGATGAGGAATCTTTGGGGGATCTTCTTCTTGGATGGAGGGCAGAGCTCTCGAGGATTCTTGGGCCAGAAGTCTCCTAAAGCCCCCGCCATGGCCGGTGTTGCCTAAGCCGCCCAAGCTTGCCTCTGCACCAAAGTACTTGCTTTCGTGGGCACGGTGTGGCTGGTCCTCGCCATGGATCGATCGCTTAGGAAGTTGGGATATCTGTAGGTTGAAGAAAGTAAATTTTGGAAGTCAGGTACTGTAAAAGTTTTCGGTGGATTCTGATTCCCCATTTATAGCCTTCCGTTAGCTCTTGCGCTTCGGTTTCATTCACATTGCAAGTTCAACTTCCGTCGCTGGCGAGTGGCACCAGGAAGTGAAGAGGTGTGAACCCACGGTAAAATTTCGACCGTTACCTTTTCGGCTCAAAATTAATGGCTCTTCACGACGTTTTACCTCCGCAACAGTTCCCTTTCTCGTGAAGTGTTCACACAACAGTCTTGGTTTGAAGCTTTCATCGGGAATACTTCGTTGTCAAATACCCTTCGAATAGCTGTAACACCTTCAAAATTCTTTAAGTCTCTTTATATGGAAATATTCCTTGCATATACTGCTTTCCTACTATAGAGGTTAAAATCAGAGAAGCGTATTCGAGGGGCTACTGTTGGGGGAAAATACTTCACCCTCAGGACTATAGAGATTGGCAGTCAAAGATAACTTATCGGCATCGAAGCTCGTGTGGAGTTTCTAAGCCGAAGGTTGCTTCGGCTTACAATTCAAAGGTACCCTCCACAGGCTCTGAAGCTTCGGTGGAAAACAACAAGACTGATAAGATGTTTGCCTTATCTTCCTTCTCCGGGTAGATTTTACTATTTTAACCCTATTCGGGGTACCGAATAGTTTTCACTATGTCGGTTGTAATTGAGGGGTAAATAGGTCTTTTCCTTAGACTTTTTCCTATAAATACCCTCCTTCTTACCCTGTAATAGGGATCGAATACTCAGCTATTCAATACACAATTTCTGACTACTTAAGCTATTATCCAACTCGGAGGCTTGAGTTAGTTCTCAACACAAATTCACTATTTGTTAGTTCTTAATCTTAGAGAACTTGTTAGCGTAATCTTTTACACCAACAGGTGCTTTATCCTAAAATATGGAAATTTAGACAAGTTTGAGTCATGATCTTCAGATGGGATCTTTTTTGGGTTATACCACTCATGGTCACTCATATTGGGATTTTAATTTGGATACTAACAATGTCATCGAGTCATGTGATGTGACTTTTGTTGAATCAACCCCCCGTGTTAGTTCTTCTTTTGAGCTTGCTAGTGAAAAAGATATGGGAGAGACCATCTTTGAAGAAGAATATCGTGAAGATTTCGAGGACGAACCCCTACTTCTCTCGTCAACGACCCCCGAAGCGAACCCAGCTTCAACTACTTCGGCAAGAGGCCCCAAAGCAACCACCTCGTCATCGATCATCTTCGACCGCTCCATAACAAGAGTTAAAGGGGAGACTACATCCCGACACGAGGCTCCGCACCACATGCAAAGGATGCATCCCCATAGTAGATTATCGGTGAGCTTGCTCAAAGGGTAACACGTTCTCATGCTTATTTTATCGATTCTGCTTTGCTTGCTTCTTTTGAGCCATTAGATGTGAGTCATGCTTTATCTGATTCTAGTTGCATCATTGCCATGCATGAAGAAGTTGAAAATTTTGAGAGAAATCAAGTCTAGACTCTTGTTGATCCCCTCCTAATGTTCATTTTATAGGAACTAAATATATTTTCAAAAACAAACAAGGGGGATGGCTCTGTTGTTAGAAACAAAGTTGTACTTATTTCTCATGGTTTTTCACAAATTGAAGAGATTGATTTTGCTGAAACTTTTGCTCCAGAAGCACGTCTTGAGGCCATTAGGATTTTCCTTGTATTTGTTGCATCCTGTGGTTTCAAAATTTATCAAATGGATGTCAAAAGTGCTTTTCTTTATGGTTTCATAGGCGAAGATGTTTTTGTAAACAACCCCTGGCTTTGAAAACCTCAAATACCCCCATAGAGTCTTTAAACTTCATAAAGCTCTTTATGGACTCAAGTAGGACCCTCGGGCATGGTATGAAAGGCTTTAGTCTTTTCCTCTTTAGCATGGGTATTTGATGGGATCAGTTAATAAAACTCTTTTTACTCTCAATCTTGGTAAAGATTTCCTCCTAGTTCAGATTTATGTTGATATTATCATCTTTGGTGGCTATTCTCATGCTTTAGTTGCAGAGTTAGCAGATACCATGAGCAAGGAGTTCGAAATGTCCATCATGGGCGAACTCACATTTTTCCTTGGTTTGCAAATCAAGCAAAGAAAACAAGGTACCTTTGTTCATCAAACGAAGTACACCAAGGATCTACTCAAGAGGTTTGATATGGTTGATGCGAAGCCCCTCGCCACTCCAATGACTACATAGGTAGCATTGTATTTGGATGAGGACGGAGAAGAGCTAGATCAGAAGGAGTTCCAGAGCATGATCGACTCCCTCCTCTACTTGACAACTATGAGGCCAGATATACACTTCACAGTATATATGTGTGCTCGTTCTCAAGCTTCTCCAAGGGCTTCGCACCGACAAGCAGTAAAATGCATACTCAGGTATCTCAAACATACCCTTGAATTCGACATTTTGTATTCTGCATCATCTTCTTTGTGTCTTCGAAGATTTTTGGATGCAGATTTTGCTAGTTATAAAATTGATAGGAAATGTACCTCTCGTACTTGTCATTTTCTAGGGTCTTCACTTGTTTGCTAGTCTTCTCACAAACATTCTAGCGTTGCGCAGTCCAAACCGAGGCTAAATATATAGCTGCATCTAGCTGTTGCACCCAGATTTTATGTATTGTTTCCACTTTGCGGGATTTTGGGTTTAATTATAAGAGTGTTCCACTTTTCTGTGATAACACTAGTACAATTAGTATAGCAAACAACGCGGTTCAGCATTTCAGAACCAAACACATTGATGTGAGATATCACTTTCGGAGAGACCACAATGAGAAGGGTGATATTGAACTTCAATATGTTGATACCTAGAACCAACTTCCCGATATTTTTACCAAACCCCTTGATGCTTCTAGATTTGCTTATTGATGTGAGGAACTTGGTATTTGTCATCCATATGGCATTCTGCGAGAATGAGCATGCTTTATTTAATCTACATAAGCTTCTGTCATATGAGTGATTGCATTTACATTTTTCTGCTTATGTATGCCTTTGTATAAGTGTCATGATCATGTTAGCTTAGCTCTTGTTAATATTTCTATTTTCACCTTGAGCATGATTTTAATTTGAAAAATTCAAAACATGATCACTGCTTAGTCTGGTATGTAGCATCTGTAGGCTTATTGCTTTAGTTATCTTTTACATACCTGGTAGCTGGAATCCTTTTATCTTGGATGCAAACATGCAACTCGAATATTTAAATGTTTTTCATGGAAAAACTATTCAGTAAAATGATGAAAATTGTAATTGATATCCATGTCTTTGTGCTAACATTTGAAAAGATCCAGGTGGGTTTGTCTTGTCGCACTATCTCTATTCTAGACTGTTTACCATATCACTTTGGTATGAAATAGGATATTGTAGTGTTTGCCAAAATCATTACTTTAAGCTTCTGACGATCTTTTCTTGACCTACGCTTAGCTTGATTGGTCAGTACAAGGTTAACAAGAAAATAACCCCTGGCAATATCGGAAGAATCACAAGTATGAAAATATTTTGCATGACAAGATTGCTAAAGCTCCCTGTTTTTAGATATGCTTTCCTAGGTAGATATTTTCTAGCATTTGCAGTTCATGCCTTATCTATTTCTAGGTTGCTAGTCTACGTGGTGATGCTTTTATTTCCAAAAATCTGAAAATGAATTGCTCAAAATTGGAAATTGGATTTTATTGAAAGGAGCTGAACACATATATGTTAAGTCACTTATGATTGGCATACTTTTGTGCTATATGTACTAGCATTCCGTATATTTTAGAAGTTTTGCATCATTTTATTGCTCCTTGATTCTTGCATTGCCAAAGGGGACAGACATAAAAGGGAGAGAAATCACCCCAAAGGGAAAATGGCCTTTCTAACACCGTGGCTAAAGGGGAGCATTGTCGAAGGGGGAGAATTTGAAAAAGGGAAGACTCCATTTCATATCAAGCGACATGCTTTTGATCTTTTATGAGTTTGTATGGTCACTTGTGTATTGAAAATTTAATTTTCTTGAATTTATATTTGGGTTGTCAATGCACTCATCAAGGGGCAGATTGAGAAACCAAGTTGAGATGTGCCCTAGTTTCAGTCTGTGATGAGTGATTGACAAGTACTCTTCTGGACGAAGGGGTCCTCTCTGAAAGGATTAAGAGGTCTTTACCGAAGGGGTTCGGTATTTGTTGGCTGCACAAGTATGTAGCAGAGTATGCCTGTCGAAGGGGTTCAGCAGAATACATTTTGGAGGTAGTACTATGGTTCAGTACTTTGGTGGTGCACTGGAGTGTGCACCAGAGGGTGTTTTACCCGAAGAGGCCTTCGGGGTTTCGGAAACACTTGGTTGCTTGTCGATGGTGTGCAGGTGTCTTCGGAGGCAACAGGACGATCAGCACAACAGGTAACTTGAGTCAAGCGGGGAGCTTGATGCTGGGCAAAGCAGGGATCTTGGTGCTAGAGGGTCATGGAGGCTATGTGAAGTCGAGGTCAGTCCTCGGGTTGAAGGTGGGCTAGTCAAAGGCATGAAGTGCGGAGGGCGACTCCGTATAAAGATACCTCAAGGCAAACTCCTCAGAGACGAGGCACATCGAAGGAGTGCTCTAGAAGGAGGCTCTTTGAAGGTTGGTGAACCAAGTCCTCAGGAGTGAGGCAAAGCTGACAAGTGTGCTCCAGACAGAGGAACTTGAAAGGACACCCGTCGAAGGTCTCAGAAGTCAAGGTGCATCGAAGGCATGATCCAAAGAAGGCTCTTCACGAGTGTGCTCTAGGTGGAGACACTACGAAGGAGTGCTTATGGAGATGCTTCATGCGGAGAACTTGGACGAAGGAGGCACTTCGAAAGGTGATGAGAAAAATCCTTCAAATGGAGGTACTTCGAAGGTGTTGCTTTGAAGTTAGGATGTCTTGACATGCTTTGACCATGCATGGCTCCGTTATACGGACAAGTTGCATTCAAGCTAAGTGAAGTTAAGAAGCTATGGTGGTCCACTTCGGAGGTGGTGGTGTGAAGGTGCCAAGGGCTTTGACTGCTTCGGATCAAAAGCGTCACTTGTATCAACACATACTTCAGATGTAGCGAAGCACCTTTGGGTTCAAAGCCTACTGACGAAGTCACTCAGGCACTCCATAGTGCGAAGGGGACTCAGAAGATTCCAGTATGCAAAACTGACACTAAAAGGAGCTTCCAATAAAGTAGACTACCTATTGTACCCTCGTGACTGCCTATGGCAGAAAACTTGTAAACCCTAGGGGTATTGTAGTCACTTCGCATGTCTGAGTTGTCCTATAAAAGGAGAGGAAGGCTGAGATCTAGGACAACACTTTTAGCATTTTGGCTAGATTTAGAACCTTCTGCACTTATTGTAGCCCAGAGCTAGGCGCTAGAAACTTGTACTCAGATTTGTGAGCTTTTGTGTTCCCTGTTCTTGCAATGAAATTTTTATTCTGTTTCTGATTCATTGATTGCATGACCTTGTATCTATGTTCTTCATTTTGCCAATGTTAAGTTGTTGTAGTACCCTTTGTTCTATGTAAACCAGTGTGTTTTTCTCCGTGTTCTTACTCATGAAAGGGTACCTGTCATCTTGGGTGTGAAGGTTGTGTTGATTGGACTTTTAGAGTATGTTTTCTCTGTGAGAACCGGAGGTATTTCCTCAAGTGTCTCTAGCAAAGTACTGTCCAGTGTTAGCAGTGCGGAGCTTGCAACTTTCGCTGTGCCATTTTTCCTAAGTCTCGTTTGGTGTCTGTTCCATTTGCGGAGCCTAGTACCAGTTACTAGTGTAGTGCATCGGAATGAAGTCTTTTGAGGGGATTCTCTCTGAAGTGAAGTGCTATTGCGCGGAGTCTGAATCCAAGCACCTCCGTGTGCGGAGCCTACTCTTGCGAAGCCCTGCTTCGAGCTTTTTGGGTGTCCGGGTGTGAGCGAAGTCTTCTGAACTTCGAACTTTTTCCCTGTGCGAAGCCTATGTTACGTTCGAGGTGTAAGCAATACCTCTAAACCACACACTCCGAAGGTCGTGTTTGAAGTTTGTTTTTCAGAAGAAGTATTTTAAAGCTCCCATTCACCCCTCCTCTGGTCGCCTTTTTGGTCCAACAGTTTGCAATCTAAATCCCAGCTCCATTCTTCATCTAGCCATCTTTATCGAAATGTGTGAGGTATTCTTGGGGATTGACCCCCACTTTAATATTTTTCATCATTTCTTCTGCTTATGATCTCTTGTGCACAAGGTGATCGGAGGGTACGGGCTTTAGCTTCGCGATGGCAACACGACAAAATATATCTCTGTGCTGCTCCCTTCTTCAAACAAGGGGTGGCACTCGGGTTGGTTTTATATGGCCAACCACGAGCCATCACTATCTCCTAAGATTGACCGATTGCCAAAGACGACGCTCACTTGGACCACCCGGTGCAGCACCAAGGAATAGTGGAAGGTCGTTGAGTTGGTGGTTCTCCGACCAGTGAGTCGGCTAAACACTTGACCTGGGTAGAGGCGGAGGTGATGGCGTGTAGCATCTTCAGGAGAAATGTCGAAGTTCGGAGTGCCATCGGTTGTCGTCCCTTTCGGCTCAACTTTCCCCCGCCGGAGGTAATGTTATTTCCCTTTTTCTGTTGGCATTTAATGAGGTTTGTCGATGGTCTTCTAGTTTTTAACCCCAAGGTGTGTAGGGTCAAGCGGCCTTCGTCTCTCTGCCTCCAGTACCGGAGCACCCCTGCCAAGTCAGGTAGAAGGACACCTGGCCAGATGTAGACGCATCCAGCAGGAAGAGAAAGGTCAAGGAGACTTGCTCTCCTTCGGTGAGGAAGTCGAAGAAGTTGGCGGAAGCCTCGCCCGATCGTCGGTTGACCCGGAGCTCGGCCAAGAAGGCGGTGAGCAAGGAAACTTAAGACACATGCATGCTTCTTAGAGTCGTCGGCATTCCGTACAGTTCGTAAGATATTACGAAGGACCAGTCGGGAGAGGTGACTCAGTAGGGAATCGATCAATTAGACTCAGCCAGAGCTGATCATGTATACAAAGTGAATTATTGTGATTTCCCAAAAAGAGTTTGCCAATAAAAGGGCACTTATTAAGCATCTGGGGAAAGGGTCTTCCATAGCTCAGCCAAAGCGGTTAATGGATACAGAGTGGGAAGAGCGCAACTGTCCCAAAAAATGATGCTTAAAAACCAGGAGCTTGTTAATCATTCAGATACAGGGGACCTTCCATGACTCAGCTAGAGTGGATCATGGATATAGAGTGGGAAGATCACGACTGATCTGAAAAATCACTTAAAAGCCAATAATATTTGAATTTTAATAGTATGTCAAATTCTCATAAAAATCAGAGACTTATCTAGATGGTCGATGGCGATAGTGGGACATTAAATCCTGCAAATCTCATGATGTGGAGTCCGGTGGAGAAAATCCTAACGAGGCTTTAAATGGTGTCATAGAGTAAGGCACGTCATGTGGCACGCCCTGCATGTTGTCTCTTCAGGCAACGTGACAAGTCATCTTGACCATGCATGCATGGCAGGGGATTTTTACCGACGTGATACGGAAATCAGCGGAGCGATTCTTGGCGCGCCATCAATGCGATTCCGCCTTTAATGGGAGGCCAGCGATTCACCTCCCCGCTCCTTGTCTTGGCCAATTAATAATAGGCCCCTTTGGCGTTGGTTTCTCCAACACCTTAGCATAAATCATCTATTCTCCTTCAACTTTCTTTTGTCAAAGGAAGTTATTCCTCCTATTACTTGGCATGATGGCTTCTCGATGGGCTATCAAGAGCCCTCGGACTTCAGGAGAGTACTTCTCCTTTGTACATTTTCACGCCAATTGTTGCTGGAGTCTTGATCGTTCTTCTAAACAATCTTTAGGGGGATGTCTTCATGAGCCAGTTAGAGCTGTGCTGTCGCGACGTTCTAGTGATGGGATTGCGAGCTCATATGATGACCTTATGGCGGTTTTCCGACCGTGGCCTGGGCCTGGTGAGCCCATCCAGTGACCTTACGTCAAAGTCCCCTTGATGGTTTTTCATCCCTTATGCAACCCTGTGCTCTTGGGGTTGTGGCAGTGCATGGGATGACCCAGCAGAGAAGACCTTTATGAGCAGATAAAAATCTCGGCTTTGGTCTTCTCTAGAAACTCGTCCAGGAAGCCCAGCGTGGCCGTCGATGTGTAGCCAGCCCTATTGCTCCCCTACGAGGTGGCTCCCTCGAGCGGTGGCATCCAGACCCATGTCATAGTGCCTCTGTCACATGGGGGGCTAGCAAAGAAGACCACCTTCCTTGGGAATGCCCCAGTGGAAGGTAGGTCTTTAGCGTGGCCGTTGATCTCGGCATTATTGCCGAGATCGACCCGGACCTGGGGCTGATGACATCGTAGTTGTTGAAGGCGTCAGTTGTGCTCGTCGATGGACCAATGTAGGTTGGCATCCTGGGTGGCTTTGTCGGATATGCACATCTTCCTCCGTGGGTCGGCAGCGTGTGTTGTACAGGCCACTTAGAGTTCATCATATCGCCCACCTGCTCCTGGGGCCTCTTGACCTTATTGAGCATACAAAAAGAATAGTGTCGAAGAAATCCTTGTACATCTCATAGAAATGCAATAAAAAATTTCTCCTTTTGTCAAGCCTTCTTTTGTTTGTCCGACTGTGCGCATACCTAGCCTTGGCTTCATCAATATAGCTTAGGTCTGTGTAACGCAGGGAACTTGAGCCACATGCATGTTGTTTAGATCCTTTAGCATCACAAATAGCCGAGTGCGAGTGACGGTAGTCGGTTGAAGAAAATATTCTCATTAGAGCCCCCGAGCAGGCAAACAACCTTCAATGACTACACCATAGCGGATCATGAATACAATAGTCAGAGTAGGTGCTCATGACTACCTAAGTGCATAGTAGGCTTTAGACGAACTCCGAGAGTTCTGGAGATAAAACATCGATCTCTTCTTAAGAATCTCGGGTTCACTTAGCATGGGGACTAGAGCCTCTCGTGCGTCGGCGGAAACCGTCTGTGTTACTCATTATCGGGAAACGACGCTACTACTCTCAGGGATCACGAGTCGTCGAGGCAATCTGGAAAAAAATCAACACTCGATGGGTCAGAGCGTATCATGATCGCTATTTGTAGCAATTGCATTAGCTACAAACAGGTTTCTATAATAGGGGTGTAGAATATGAACCTTGAGGGTCCTTAGAGAGAGAGAGAAGATTTTTATACTGGTTCAGGTCTCCTCTAAGGATAATAACCCTACGTCCAGTTAGTTGTATTTTTCACTATGGGGTTGTCCTCCCCGTTACAAGGGTGGTGCCCTGCTTATATAGGCAAGAAAGTAAAGGAAAAGACGATTCTACCATCTACTTATAGTGCCCTGTTATTTAGGCTTTGTAGGGGTAAAATGGTAAGAACTATTTGAGTACATGTGCAGTTTTATAGCTTTGCAGACGTGGTGGTTATGTGTCAATATCAGGGACAGGGGGCCCTAGTATTTCTTGCGGTTCCTTGGCCTTCGATGCGGTCTTCGCTCGAAGGGGTGGGGGGTGGGCAAGGCATGATTACAGGCCCTGCTAGCCCAACAGGCTCCGGCCTTCGAAATCTTCGGAGGCTTTAGAGCTCGCCGTCATTTGACCCTTGTTAGGAAAAAGCTATTTCCCCAATAGTAGCCCCATGCACGTACCCCTTAAGAGCGAAGGGGTGCGTGCACCTTGGTGCAATTGACGCTCATAGAATGTTGTTCGTGGTCGGTAAGCATTTGGAGCATAGCCCCGGAGGCCAGCTTTGAACCGCGTGGTCATTAAACGCTTGGCCGAATTAGACGAGACATCCTCGGGAGCCCAAACAGCACCGGGGGCCAACGACCGGATGTAGGACCGAAAGTAGCGACCAGAGAGGGGGTGAATGGGCGCCTAAAAATTTCTTGCTAAACAATATCCTAATACCAATACCCAAACAAACTTACCCACACAAATAATATTAGTGTTGGCGTAAAAGATTACGCTAACAGGTTTCTGTAGAAAAGAAACTAACAAACGAATTGTTTGTGAAGCAAACTGTTCTAAGCCTCCGAAAGGATAATAGCTTAGAATAGTTCGAAAGTGTGTATTGAATCACTTGTATTCGGTCCCTATTACAGGGTGAAATGGGGGGGTATTTATAGGCCTAAACATTAAGGAAAAGACCTATTTACCCCTCTATTACAACCAACATTAAGGAAACTATTTGGTTTCCTTAATAGGGCTAAAATGGTAAAAGACTAATCTAATAGGATAGAAGATAAGTCTTCCATCTTAGCTGGCAGAAAAGATCCTGAAGGGCTTTGGTTCGAAGACATACTTCGAACCAGTGTCTGTCTTCGGGCTTCGAACGGGGTTCTGGGCATCTTCGAAGATGGTCTTCGGACAATCTTCGAACTGGTTGGCTGTCTTTATGCTGCTTTGGCCTTAACCCCGAAGATGAGATATTTTCCCCCAACAGTAGCCCCTCGAACACGCTTCTCCGTTGACCTGTAACGTTTAGGAGAGCAGTATACGCAAGAAAAGTAATCATGCGTAGGGGTTAACAGATTTATATCATCTCCGAATTACGTGGAGATATATGCTTCGAATTGGTATTCGAAGAGGTTACATTCGAAGTAACTTAGAAGTATCTTTTAAAAACACAGAAGACTTTCCAGACTTAGAAGAAATAGCCGTTAGCTTGTTTCTTCTAACGGAAGTTAAACGATCCGTTATTTTCGGAGGAAAATAACGGGCGAGAATACGAAAGGGCAGAGCCAAAACGGTAACAAACGGAAGATTTAGGCTATAAATAAAGGGCCTAAAACTTACCCGATTACCTTTTCACCGCTCTCTCGTAGTCAAAAGCTTTTTGAGCCCCTTGAGTTCTTGAGCCCTAGCCTTCGAGTTCTTGAGCCCTAGCCTCCATTTCTTCAGAACAATCCAGCAATCGTAATGGTGAAGACCAAGGGATCCGCTCCTCCTTCAGCCTTGGCTCGGCAACAAGCGGCCGCAGCGGCAGCAGCGGCAGCATTGGCGGCGGCACCCTCGATGCAGGCAGCAACATCCATGGCGGCAGGGGGGAGAAATCCCCAAATCCCCGATGACCAAGGTCTGTGCCCACCGTCGACTAAATACTTGGATCAATCTTTTGAGTTGGGGCCTTCTACCTGCAAGAGAGAGTCTTTGGCAATCACAGCAGGGGGAAAGATTAGTAATGGAGTTATGATTCGGAAGCCTGGCAAAGAATCGATTCCATCACCAAGACCCGGAGAGGTTGTAGTATTCGAAGCTTTTTCCGAAGCAGGCTTGGGCCTCCCTGCTGTGGATTTCTTGGCCGAAGTACTTGACCTGTTCCATGTAACCCTCCCCCAGCTATCTCCGAATGCTGTAGCTAGATTAGCTATCTTCGAGTGGGCGCTGAGAGCCGAAGGTTGTGAGGGGAGGGCTGAAATCTTCGCTGCACTTCATAGAGCAACTTGTCAGCCGAAGACCTTCGTAGGCTCCGGAGGTGAGAAAGTGGTGGTTGCCTTTGGAAGCATTAATTTTAGGCTTCGAGACGAATATGCCCTGCAATTCCCTGCTAAAGCCATCAATGCTAGATGGTACACCGATTGGGTCCTGAGGTGGTTTTATGCCGAAGTCGGAGCGAGCAGTCCTCTGGCTGGGCCCCTCAAAGAAATCCAATTCCGGAAGGAAGCTTTAGTGCAACCTGACGAAGGCCAGCTCGAAGCTCGCCTCAACTTGCTTCAGAAAATCAGCCGAAGGTTAAGCATGCGGGACTTAGCCGAAGAATTCCTCGGACTGCAAATTCCTCCGCTGATGGCCAACTGGCCTATCGTCTTCGAGGATGACTCGGAAGGCGGTCTTCGCAAGATCAATTATACTTCGAGCCCTGCAGGTAACTTCGAAACCAACATGCATTGTACATATTTACTTCGAAGAAAAACTAACTCGAATTATTTTTAGCTTCTTCAGCCCCTATTACCTCAGAGCAAATCGTAAGGGCTTCGGAGAAGATTCTGGGTGCCCCTACTCCGACAGAAAAGGAATGGCGAATTAAATTGGTCGGAAGTTGGGAGCGATTTAACAGAGTATGGGGAAAGTTGGAGTTAACTCCGCCCCCTCTGATGGACTCGGTGCCTCAGGAGAAAGGACCCAAGAAAAGAGTGGCTGAAGCCGGAGCTTCTAGCTCCGCAAAGACTCCGGTGAAGAAGGTGGCTCGGAAGCCAAAAAATCTTGCACCTTTGGATCCTGCGCCTTCAAGCTCAAGAACCTCAATCTCTGGTTCTAAAGAAGATGAAGGTATATTATTAGTGAAATTGATTGATGAAGATGCAGCTCAACGAAGTATTCACATTGAAGATACTGTAGGTATACCGGAGCCCCAAGCCAACATCGAAGAAGTAAGAGCTCCGGATACCCAGGAGGAACAAATCGAAGCCCCTATGGGTGGAGATGAAGTCGAGGTTCCGACAACTTCGGTGGTGGAAGAAAGGACTGCTCACGGAGATGCTCCGACAATGGAAAATCCGACTGCGGAGTCAGATGATGACTTCACTTTTGATCCTCCGATCAGCCCAGTGCTCGATCTCCCGGAGAATGTCGAAGGTAGAATTCGCATAATTCATATTAATTTATGCAAAATTATACAATGTATAATATTTTTGTTTTTTCAGAGCCTCCTGTTGTCGAAGTATCTCACGAAGATACAATTCAAAAGCCTTCGACAACTTCGGAGCCACACCCCGGAGGTTACTCAACAAGGGCCTGGAAGAGGAAAAAGACACATAGAGCCTCTCCCTACTCAAGGATCGACTCCATCTGAGTCAACAGATGAAAGTGAATCAATTGAGGGGGGGCCATCTTCAGAAGTTCCAAGGGCCTCGGAAGAACTCTCCGGACCTTCGCTAAGCAGAGCTGATCAGAAGGCTTCAGAAATGCTTCCTCTCATAACTCCTTTTTTGGAGGAGAAAACCGGACTTGGGACTTTGGTTAAACCTTTGGGTCAAGCCAGTCGCAAAGTCGGGGAAACAGAACTGGTAGCCCTTTTAAGCAGAGCGAAGGGCCCGGAGCTTAACCTTGCTGTAGAAAGAGCAGCTTATCAGGTATAAAGCATCTTCGAACCAAATAGCAAATTATATATGAATAATTTCTTATTTCAGTTTTTTCTTTTTTCTTAGCAAGCAGTCTTAGCCCGCGCTGCGGCTTTATCGAGCGAAAATGAAATTGCTCAACTTCGGGAAGAGAACGAAGCTCTTCAAAGAAATTTTAACTTCTCCGAAGGTCGAGTAGCTCAGATGGATAATGTAATACTAGCAGAGCGAAGGGCTAGGCAAAGCTTGGAGGCTGCGAAGAAAGAGCTCGAAGCAGAAAGAATTGTGCTTCGAGCAGAAGTTGAAAGACTGCGGACGGAGGATGCTGCTAAGGGGTCCGAACTTGTAAGACTACAAGAAGAGGCTGGCCAACTCCGGACTCAAAAGAATGCTTTGACTACGGAGAACGCTAGAATCTCCGGAGTTTTAGCAGAAACGACTTCGGCCAAGGATGCGCTTATTGAGGAAAGGCTTAAGTTTGAGAAGGTGGCTTCGGAGGTCATCGAGCAGATGTTAGGTGTCTTGGAGTACTTCGGTACTACTGGATCACTACCTTCGGATGACAATGTGACTCTGCTGCGCCGGTTAAAGAAGATCCAAGGAGCAGCGTAGCAAATGAAGACGGCAGGCATGCGTTATGGAGAACTCTCCGGACAAGTGTCTGCCCTTGGATTACTTCGTTACTATGAGGATTTGGGCCGAATAATTACTCCGAGCGCAGAGGGCTCCATCATCTTCGACGACGCGAGACTTTTGACTCCTTCCGAAGGCGTGGCTGCCGCCTGGCGAGCCTTTCAAACTTCATGGAGAGCCGAAGGCCGATCTGCGATCAAGGCTTGGATTGATGAAGGCCAACGCCAGAAGCAAGTTCGGAGCCAAGCTTCGAGCAGTCAACCTCCTTCGAACCCGCAGGTTTAAGAATATTTTAGGATTTCTAACCATGTAAAGCTTTATGCTTGTAAACATTTATCAATGAAAGTCTTGTTTGTCATATTTTTAGGCTTTGCCTCTTATGGAAGATATCGAAGTGTTAGAGCTTAACAGCGAACTTCGCTCACTGTGGAACACCTTCGAACTTCTAAAGAGTTATAAGCGTCCTCGATTTCTTATTCCTCGAGATAACTCCGGCGTAATTGCGCCCGAAGTAATCAAAGACGTATTGTCTTATATTAAAGAGGAAGATAAAGAGATTGACGCAAACACCTCGTCTTCTGAAGACACTAATTGGTCCAAAGACGAAGGTGAAGCCCAAAATAAAAGATCTGAAGATCTTAGAAGCTGGGAAAGAAGCCCCGAGCGGCTTCGAACTTGGGCCGAGCTTCAACAAGAGCAGAAGGATTTTAGAGCTTCGAAGGGGAGGAAGAGAGTTAAACGTAAAGTTCTTAGAACTTCCGATGTTGGAACTAGTCGTTCCACCCCTAGCTCTCGGGACCGAAGAGGTCTCCGATTCCTTCTTGGTATAGATACCAATTTTTCATAATGTAATCTGTAAATACATTTATTTCAATAATGAATGCCGATTTAAAATTGTCTCCATATTTACTAGCCCCTCTTTGGGTATAAGCAACTTCGAACTGTATTCAAAGATGGTTATGCGCAAAGAAAAACTTCGGAGTACAATTTTTTGGGGGTTCGGAGCCCCTCTGTCATTTAAAGATCTTTTGAAATCTTATGAAATGTCTTCGACTTTTTGTAGTCAGAAGAATGGTAACTTGGTACCTTTGTTTAATGAAAGAAATCAATTGAGATAACTTCCAGGACACTTTAGTGTCTTAAAGAATTTTGTCACTTTGGACTTATATGAACAGACATTCGAAGCTCATGGCTCAAATGTTGTTTTGCTTTAGCCACCTTCGGCTATTTGTGCAGAAGTCTACCAGCCAATGGCTTGGACTTCGCAGAATTTTGCCACCTTCGGCTCTTTTTATGGATGTCTACCAGCCAATGGCCTGGACTCCGTATAATTGTAGCCACCTTCGGCTATTTTTGCAGAAGTCTACCAGCCAATGGCTTGGACTTCGCAGAATTTGGCCACCTTCGGCTCTTTTTACGGATGTCTGCAAGCTGCAGCTTGGACTCCGCAGATTTTGGCCACCTTCGGCTCTTTTTACGGAAGTCTACCAGCCAATGGCTTGGACTCCGTAGAATGTGGTATTGGCTCTTTTACGGATGCCTACAAGCCGTGGCTTGGGCTCCGGATGGATTTCAGCCACCACACCGGAGGCTTCGACTTTATGGGTACGAAGTCCGGAAATACAGCCCAGCTTAATGACACTTCCCTCTCAGTCGACCCCACGGTTCCAGCGCGTCCGCTCGGGAAGCTGGGAGTGTATGAGGGGAAGGCAACTATCAGGGTGTATGCTTTATTAATTTAGAGGTGATTACAAGTGAATTACAAGGAGCCCTTATGCGAAGTATCGCTTTAGGTGCTCCGCATGCCAAGTATGTGCTAACTCTTCACCTTCTAAATTAGCTAATTTAAATGAACCAGGGCGCCCTGAGCGGACAATTAGATATGGACCTTCCCATTTATTGCCTAACTTCCCTGGTGCTATAATGCTTCGTAGAACAAGATGACCCGGCCTTAACTCGCTGAGCTTAACCTTCGGGTCATACCAAGTCTTCGTCTGCTGATGATACTTTGATAAATTAGCTACAGCCCGAAGTCTTGTTTCTTCTGACAAATCTAACGAAGCTTGTCTTTCTTCTTCGATGTCTGGTTCGGTGCTGCGAAATGACCCTCCTTTGAGCTCCGTTGGAGTCATAGCTTCATCTCCGAATAGCAGTCTGAACGGAGTAAAACCTGTGGACCTTGTTTGCGTAGTCCGAATGGACCACAGAATCTTCGGAAGCTCTTCGGTCCACAGTCCCTTTAATAATCCTACTATTCTTCGATTTAGCCCTGATAAAATATTTCCATTGGCTCGCTCAACGGCTCCATTCGACTGAGGATGTCTCACTGCAGCAAAACATAGTTGAATGCCTAGGTCTTCGCAAAACTTTCTGAAGGGCTCTGCGTCGAACTGTGTTCCATTATCAACTGTGAGATATCTAGGCACTCCGAACCGGCAAATAATGTTCTTCCAGAAGAATTTATGTACATTGTTCGAAGTGATAGCTGTTAAGGGCTCTGCTTCTACCCACTTAGAAAAATATTCAATAGCTACCACTGCGAACTTCAGATTTCCCTTTGCTAACGGAAAGGGACCAATTAGATCCATACCCCATCTGGCCATAGGCCATACCGGAGCAATGACTTGAAGAGCTGTTGGTGGGCGATGACTCCGTCGACCCATCCACTGGCATCCTTGGCAAGTGCGGACCAAGCTCTCCGCATCAGCTGTTATTGTGGGCCAATAAAGCCCCTAGCGAAGTGTTTTTCCTGCCAGAGCTCTAGGGGCTAAATGGCTTCCACAAAGGCCTTCGTGAATTTCTCGAAGAATTTCTTGGCCTTCGGCTTGAGATATACATCGGAGTAGAGGGGAACATACTCCGGCCTTGTATAATATACCGTTGATTAACTGATAGTTTCTTGCTCTGAGCTTTAATCTTGACAATTGGGGCTCTTCGGGCAAATTTGTTCCTCCTTGCAAGAGTTCTATGATCGAATCTTTCCAATCTGCACTAGGAATGCAAAGAATCTCCGCAGAGGCAATTTGTGGAACCGAAGGTACATTGAGCTCCTCATAGAAAGCTTCGTCAGGCACATCCACAGCTCCGGCTGCAGCCTTCGCTAAAATGTCCGCTTGCACGTTTTCAGCTCTTGGTATACTCCGAATGGAAATACCCTTGAAGTGTGCTTCGATCTTGCGGATTTCTTCTAAATACTTTGCAAGCTGTGGATGTCGGACTTGAAAACTTTTGTCTACGTGCCCTGCTACTATCTGAGAATCTGTTTTTATAATTATCCTTGTAGCCCCTAGAGCACGTGCTTTCCGGAGTCCCAATAAAATCCCTTCGTACACCGCTATATTATTGGTAGACTTAAAGTTGAGTCTTGCGGAGTACATTGCTCTTTGCCCTGACGGTGAAATCAATACTGCCCCAATGCCTGCTCCGGATGCTTGGAAAGCCCCATCGGAGTAAATAATCCAAACTCCGTCATCTGATTTCTCTGGAGTCAGCTTCGCAGGTGGAGTCCACTCTGCTACGAAGTCTGCTAGGACTTGAGATTTGATAGCTGTCCTTGCCAGGAAAGATATGCCGAAGGGTGCTAGCTCTACTGCCCACTTTCCAATCCTTCCAGTGGAATCTTTGCTTCGGAGCATATCTCCTAAAGGATACGAAGTTGGTACAATTACATTATGAGCCAAAAAATAATGTCTTAGCTTCCTCGAAGCCATTATCAGAGCATAAACGAACTTTTCAAGTTCGGAGTATCTTGTCTTCGCTCCTGACAATGCTTCGGATACAAAATAGACAGGATTTTGGACCAACTTCCCATTGATATCCGTTTCTCTGACAAGGACTGCGCTGACAGCTGAACCTGTAGCTGCAAGATACAGGAGTAGGGTTTCGTCCGCAATAGGCACCGTGAGTGTAGCAAGATTGCTGAGATAATCTTTAATATCTTCGAAGCTTTTCTGACACTTCGGTGTCCATGCAAAATCTTTGGACCCTTTCAAAGCTTTAAATATTGGCAAGCTCCTCTCCGCAGACCTTGATAAAAACCTGCTAAGTGCGGCCAGACGTCCAGTCAGCTTTTGCACTTGCTTTAAATTCTCCGGAGGAGCCATCTTCTGCAGCGCAGTTATTTGAGTAGGGCTAGCTTCAATTCCCCTGCTTGAAACTAAGTACCCTAACAACTTTCCAGCCTTAGCTCCGAATATACATTTTTCGGGGTTAAGACGGATCCCACATGCCCGAAGGCTATTGAATGTTTCTGCTAAGTCTAGGCTATGTTGGTGCTTTAAAGCACTCTTTATTACAATATCATCCATATAGGCCTCCACATTGCGGCCTAGTTGATGACCTAGAGCCTTAGCAACTAATCTTGAAAAAGTAGCCCCGACATTTCTTAGGCCGAAGGGCATTCTTACATAACAGAAGACTCCCGAAGGAGTTACAAAGCTCGTCTTGATTTCATCTTCGCGCTTCAACCATATTTGATGATAACCAGAATACGCGTCAAGGAAGCTTAGTAACTCCGAACCTGCAGTGGAGTCAACTAGTTGATCAATTCGGGGCATGGGGTAGGGGTCACGTGGGCACGCTTTATTCAGAGATGTGAAATCAATGCACATGCGCCACTTTCCGGAAGACTTCTTCCTGACGAAAACTGGGTTGGCTAACCATTCTGTGTGGGCCACTTCTCTGATAATCCCAGCCTTCAACAGCTTTTCAACTTTGTCCTTAGCTAGAGCAGCTCTCTTTGCGGACATCTTCCGGAGCCCTTGTCGAACAGGCCGGGTCTTCGGGTTTACAAGTAAACTGTGCTCAATAATATCCCGATCGACTCCGGTGATATCTTCGTCAGACCAAGCGAAGACATCCAAATTTTCTTCCACGACTTTTTCCAAGGAGGTTGCAACTTCAGGAGGTAAATCTTTACCAAATTGAAAAGTGTATTCTTTACCATCTTTAACAATGATCTTCGTTGCAATCTCTCCTTCGGGACTTGGTCTCGGAAACGACTTCTTCGAAGCTTCGGAGGAGGCTGAAAAAATTTCTTCATTATCTTGGACACTATTTACTTGCCTCGGATCAAGAGGAGGACCGTGACCATATTCTGCCCTCCGAGCCATGGCTTGATCTCCGAAGATTGTCAGGACTCCTGCTTGTGTGGGCATCTTCATGCACAAGTAGTTGTGATGCGCCACAGCTCCGAACTGATTCAACATGCCTCGTCCGAAGATGACATTATAAGCATACGGGGCATCTACCACATCAAAGATAACTTCTTCAGTTCGGGTTAGTAAACCTTCTCCGAAGGTTACTTCCAAGCCTATCTGGCCGAGTGCATCAAGCGGAGGTCCTGCGAAGCCTTGCAGAGGACGAGCCGCTGGAAGGAGATGCTTCCGGGAAATGCATAACTGATCGAAGGCTTGAACAAAGATAATATCTGCTGAACTACCTCCGTCAATTAGCACCCTTCGGACTTCAGTCCCTGCAATATCAACAGTAATAACCAAAGGATCTGCATGCGGGAACTTAATACTAGCTGCATCCTCCGCAGAGAAAGATATTGGAACATGAGACCACTCCGGCATTGCAGCTGCAGATGACGAAGTCCCAATATGGCCTACTTCTCGAACGTACTCTCTTCGCTGTCTCTTGGACATGCTTCCGAGGGTACCTCCTCCGGAGATAGGGAGAACTACTCTCTTTCCTCTATCTTGCCCTTCCTCTTGCTTCGGAGGTGGCATAACATTGGCCACCGGAGGGTGCCTTGCAGCATCAAAATTTTCTATCCGCGCCATAGCCTGGACCGGGTCTGGGCGCGCTGCTGCTGGACTTCGGTCGGTACTACCTCGACCCGAAGTTCTTTCCAAGTATTCTCCCCTTAGGGTAAGGATAGCCTTGCAAGTGTCAGTTGCATGGCTTCGATTCTCTCCATGAATACAGCAAAAAAGGGTCTGGCCCTTGCCAGCCGTTTTCCCTGGCGGCCTCCAGCCGCTGGACTTGTTCCCCGCAGACTATGGAGCTCTTGGTGCAAACTTCTGTGGGGGTGCAATGTTCAATACTTCAGAGCGAGGGTGCTTTTGCCCTCTTCTTCGATCATGCTGTGCTTCGAAGACTAGTTCTTGCGGCTGTGCCGAAGTCTTCACCTCTGCTTTAACTTCTTGCAATACTGTCGAAGTAGCAGCAGACCTCCGAAGCCAACCCTCTTCTGACCTTGCATACTCCTCGAAGTATGACATCAGCTGTGATACTGTGGTGATGCTCTTCCGATGCAGTTTATCCAGAAGGCCTTTATGACTGACGCCTTCCCGAGCCGCATCAACCACCGAGGATGTGGACAGCCCCCTAATTTGAGACTTCGTGTGAGCGAAGCGCTTGAAGTACTGCCTCAATGTTTCTCCGGGGAGCTGTTTCACTTGGAAAAGGCTTCCTGTTGACATGGGAGGCACGAAGGTGCCCTGAAAGTTACTTATAAACTTCCTCTTCAACTGTGACCACGAATTGATTGTTCTTGGCTTTAAAGACCAGAACCATCTCAACGCCACTCCTTGAAGAGCTAACGGGAAGCACTTCGCCATCGTGTCTCTGTCTCCGCCGCTAGCCTCAATCGCTAGGGCATAAGAACGCGCGAACTCTCCGGGATCTTCATCTCCGGCATACTTGCAGAGCTTCGAGGTTTTAAACTTCAGATCGAAGCAAACCTTCTGCAGCTCAGGATGCAACGGAGATTCATTGTCGTAAGAGGCGTTCTCCGGGGCTTCGGGATAACCAAGATCGTCGTCTTCGGGCCCTTCGGGGATAGCTGGGGTGGCTTGAGAGCGAAGCCTGTTCGCAGCCTCTTGTCGCCACCTTGCTACCTCAGCTTGAAGGTTGGCCATTTGAGTGGCCATGTCTCCAAGGCTATCTTCATCTCCTCCGGAAGGACCTTCCGGGTCTTGAGAACTGGTATGATCAGTTCGAATCGGAATGGAGGGTGGCAGAGTGGCTCCGGGCGGTCGGAGTATGGAAGGGGTTGGCGGAGAGGTTTCGTATCCTCGAGGGATAGAAGCCCCTTGCGGAGTTTGAGGTGGAGGGATAGTCGAAGACCCTCCGACTTCGACTGTGTCGAAGGGTATCTCTCCGGAGATCCGAGAGGACCTCCGAGTGGGATTGCGAGGTGCGCTCCGCTTAGGAGGCATGATGTAAGAAGTTGGTAGAGAACGAAGTTTTTTGGACTAGGTTCCCCACGAACGGCGCCAACTGTTGGCCTAAAAGATTACGCTAACAGGTTTCTGTAGAAAAGAAACTAACAAACGAAGTGTTTGTGAAGCAAACTGTTCTAAGCCTCCGAAAGGATAATAGCTTAGAATAGTTCGAAAGTGTGTATTGAATCACTTGTATTCGGTCCCTATTACAGGGTGAAATGGGGGGTATTTATAGGCCTAAACATTAAGGAAAACACCTATTTACCCCTCTATTACAACCGACATTAAGGAAACTATTTGGTTTCCTTAATAGGGCTAAAATGGTAAAAGACTAATCTAATAGGATAGAAGATAAGTCTTCCATCTTAGCTGGCAGAAAAGATCCTGAAGGGCTTTGGTTCGAAGACATACTTCGAACCAGTGTCTGTCTTCGGGCTTCGAACGGGGTTCTGGGCATCTTCGAAGATGGTCTTCGGACAATCTTCGAACTGGTTGGCTGTCTTTATGCTGCTTTGGCCTTAACCCCGAAGATGAGATATTTTCCCCCAACAATTAGCAAAGCAAATTTTAGGAACTAAAGTTGTCTAGCCTAAAAATGACCGGTGTCCTAATTAAAATGATATTAAAGATAAACTAAATAGAAATACTGCAGTGAATAAAAACACCTAGATATATCAGGAAATATTTATATTGCAGTCTAGAAAAAAATACTAATCAAAGGAATAAAACATGGATCATTCGAAAATTAATTCAGAAATAAACCTAAAATATTTCACGTAAAAACTAGAGTAAAAATATTACTACGACTAGTAAAGTTTTCTTTTTATAAGAACATATTAAAAAATACATAAATAGAAATTATGCGAGTACTAATAATATTTTGTAGATTAAATTAACCACGAAATTTCTAAACATATTTTCAGCTAATTAATTTAATAGATGATTATCTATCTAACTAATCTACCTAGAAAATATGAGATTAGATTAATTACCTGCATCTATTGACGTCACCACGCGTGCCACAGTAGATCCATCTGCCGCAGATGATCCAGCCATCGGAGTAGCTGCTATCACTGAAACACGCTGCGTCTAGCACCTCGAGCCACGCGTGTTGAGGCACCGCACCAAAAAGCTGGCCGTGGAGAAAAAAAGAACCCCGCCGTGCGTTGATGCGATGGGCTGTGCAGACTGCAGCGGCGCCTCTGCTGCCCGTCACAAACAGGGCTCCTGACACGGCGCCTCAAGATTTCAAGCGTGGTCCCTCACGCCATGAGCTGTGCAAGACAAAGAAAGGAAAATTGCTGCTGCCGTTGCGTGATTGGACACACATTAAGTGCTGCTGCGCTGCTGAATTAATGAACCGAGGGCCTGCAGCATGCACTACGGCTACAGTCACACGCTGTGCTACGCGCCGAAAATTTCAGGAGATGCCGTGTGTCCGATGCAACGAAGCTTCTGAATCCACTGCTGTCGTGCGTTGAATTGCTGCAGAGCTGAGAAAAAACCACGGCAGAAGTTGCGATCTGTTTGGACAAGAATAAAAACCGGCAAAAGAAAATACTTCGGCCGAAAAACATGAGGTGGGCTGTAGATTGATAATGAATGACAGTCACCCTATCGCTTGGGGGTAGGGCCTATTTATAGGCGACTCCTAATACATGAAAAGACTAATTTACCCCTAGGGTAAATTACACTAACTCTAAAATAAAATCCGAAAATACTAAAATACCCTTAGAAAAATCAACTGACTCAAATAAAAATATTCTAGACTTAAAAACTAAATATTAATATCCTAAAAACAAAATAATCATCGGTTATCAGTTTTGCGCCGAAACTGACAAAGCGTCCACCATCTTCGCAACGGGTACCCGGATTGGGCCGACCTGACCCCGCAGCTTCCTCAGCCCGGCAATCGCTCGCCGCCCGTGTACCTGAGTCAAACCCGGTAAACAGACTAGTGGATCCTCTGCCGCTGCTAGCCCATGTACTCGGATTGGGCCAGCCTGACTCCGCGGCTCCTCTGCCCGGCTATCGCTCGCTGCCCGTGTACCTGAGTCACACGCGCCTCAGACACGGCAGGTCTTCATGTCTCTTATTTGACTTCCGTTGACAATCAGTCATCACATCTGGATTATAAAACACATGTTCTTCAACATGGTGTCTCAATCTCCCCCTTGATGAGTGCATTGTCAACACCCTCTTCAGCACTTCCTCACAACCTGTAAAACATGTGGAAACACGAAAACAAAAACAAAAGAAAATAGAAGGAAGAAAATAAAAGTTTAACCCTAATGAGCAAAAGTCAAACAGAAGCAAGAAAATGGTCATTATGATTAACCAAAATAAAGAGTCAAAAACAAGTGTGATCTTAGAGCTACAACAAGAATAACAGAGTAAAGGCAAAAGACTGAAATACTCCCCCTAAAATAAATCCCAGAGAAAGCCAAAAATGTCCCCTCAACTCCAAAATTTCTCCCCCTTATTGACACAGACACAAAAACTCTCCCTGAAATGCAGCTCCCCTCAAAATATGCCATGAATGCAGATGGGGTGCAGGTGGAGTGTAAAAAGCAGGCTTCTTATATATGATTGACTGCTATTAAAACATCTAACAGGTATAGCAAAAGATATGCTGTCTAAGATACATGACATGATCAGTGCAACAGATAATATCTAAAGAGAGTCATTAGCACGCATTTTTCGATTTTTGCAAACAAAAGCATCACCACATTTTCTAGTTGACAAGCAAAGTAAAGCATGAGATGCAAAAGATAACTGATATCTACCAAGATAAGCATAGTCCATAGCAAAGTGCTTCAGCAAACTTGTCATTTTTTTAAAACATTTTCATACTTTTTCTTTTTCCTTTTTATTTTTCATTTCCGCCAGGGGTTATTTGCATGTCAAACCTTATGCTAACCGACCAAGTCAAGCCTAGGCCAGATATGGACCATCAGAAGCTTAAGACATTGGTCTTGGCATACATTACATCATCCTAGTTCATACCAAAGTGCTATGGTAGGCAGTCTAGAACAATGACATGTGTAGGACTGAAAGTAGCGACCAGAGGGGGGGTGAATGGGCGCCTAAAAAATTCTTTCGAATCAATGGCCTGTTCCCAATACCCAACGCACCTCAAAAAGGACTACGCAGCAGAAAATAAACAAAAGGCCTAAGTCTAAAGGTTTCTAACCTAGAAGCAAATGATTATAACTGAGAATTATTAAATAAGTGCAACTAGGCAGATGAACATGGTGTAACAGGCCTAAACTTCTCAATGAAATGATCTAAGCATGTGTAAGATGAAAAGAGAAGTTACTGTCCAAATTTGTCTCCTGTTCGGAACTGGGCGAAGCCTCCTTCGCACGTCGAAGTCTGCTTCGGAGGTTGGTGACGGAGTCCTGCTTCGGAGGTCAGTTGCGAAGCATGTCGAAGATGCCGAAGGTGTTTGGTTCTAGTTTAGTTCGAAGTGGCAAGAAGCGAAGTATGCTTCGAAGCGAAGTATGACAAAAGTCGGAGCCTACTTCGAAGTGTGCACTACGAAGACAAAACTTCGAACACAGCTTCGAACCAAATGCTTCGAAGCAAAACCTTCGAACAGAAAGCTTTGAACACAACACGCACACACAGGCAACCTTCGAACAAAGAAGCGTAGCCTGTCACACGACAGAAAACTAAGTCCGAAGCCTAGACTCTACCTTCGAAAAGAGCAAGCTTCGAAAAGAGAAACGAAGGGTGACACGCCACACAAAAGTCAGTGCGAGGCCTAGCAGAACTACAAGCTTCGAACCGAACTTCGAAAACTATCGAGGTATGGACTTCGAACAGCTAGAGCCGAAGCCCCTTCGCACTGTCGTTCGAAGTAAGCGATGTTGTCCACTCTGAAAAATACTTCGAAGCTAAGCGACACAAAACGCACACCGAAGATCGAACGAAGCCTTCGAACAAGTTAGATCGAAGCCTGCCTCACGAAGCTGAGAGGCTTCGAACAGAAAAAGACTTCACCAGAAACACAGCCAGAAAAGGTAATAGACCCTGTCAGCTTCGATCAAAAAGCTGTGCAGTAGAAGGTGAAAAGCGGCACAGAACACTGTGGCTGCAGGGAAGTAGTACTATTTGCAACAGCAAGAACTAGTACTACTAGAGTGAAGAACACACCCAGCCGAAGCCTCCAACGCCTCAAAAATCACGGGAAAACTTGCTATGCTAATGAAACGAAGCCATTTAAAACCTTTGCAGATGCACCACACAAAGAAATAGGGCATTTACTACAACATTAAATGCAAGGCAATAAACACAGAAGCAAGAACTTCCTGGCGGCGCAAGCAGGGAACAGGAGAGGAGAGAGAGCGTGAGAGACAAAATGACCCAATAGAGTGGATTTGATTTCAGCCAAAAGGGTAGTCCAAACCCTAGGGATTGGGGTCCTATTTATAGGCAGCCCAACACTAGGAATATTCTACCAGCCCCTTAGGGTTTTTACAGACTCAAAAATAAAGGAAAAGACTCTACTGCCCTTAGGAATTTTTACAGACACGACTGACTGACTGCGGGCCTAGAGTAACAGGTGACTTATCCGGAAGCTAAGTTTTCGTAGCGACTACGGCTTCTCTTCTGGACAGTCGGATACAGAATCAACGGTTGTCAGTTTTGCGCCGAAACTGACAAAGCCTCCACCAGCTTTGCACCAGGTACCCGGATTGGGCCGGCCCGACTCCGCAGCTCTCTCAGCCCGGCAATCGCTCACCGCCCGTGTACCTGAGTCAGTCCTGGTCAACAGCCCAATGGGTCTTCTACTGCTTCTGGTCCATGCACTCGGATTGGGCCAGCCCGACTTCGCAGCCTCCTCTGCCCGACAGTCGCTCGCTGCCCGTGTACCTGAGTCACACGCGGCCCATGAAACAGCAGATCTCCTCTCTTCTTCAGTCCTCTTTGACTATCGTTGACAATGACTCATCACTTCTGGAGCCATGAGGCCCACGCTATTCAGCATGGCTCCTCAATCTCCCCCTTGATGAGTGCATTGTCAACACTCCTCTTTTCTCGGCTCTTCAGCACCTGCGAACAAATGTGGAAACACGAAAACACTCAGCCTACGCATGCTAGTTACCAGAAGCAATGGTGATCATTTTTCAGGTTTAAAGCATAAAAGCCATGCATATGACAGATATCAGATATATCAAGTGAACTGAACCAAAGCATGATCATTGACAAGTAATCAAAAGCATGTACCAGCTAGACTAAGTAAAGCAGTTCAATCATATAACAGAAGCAGGCTCAAGTGTGTGATATGTGAATGTGTATGATATGAACACACACAAAAAGACTCAAGAAAAGAGTAAAGTAGAAAGAAAACTGACGCAAAATATCCTAGGAAGGATATACAACACCCAAATCCCCTCGTAAACGCTCAAATGTTGACTGATCTAGGGGTTTGGTGAAAATGTCAGCCAACTGATGATGGGTATCAACATGAACAAGGTCAATGACACCTTTCTCATATTGATCCCACAAGAAGTGAAAGCGCACATCAATATGTTTGGTTTTTGAATGGAGACATGGGTTTTTCCCTACACTAATAGCACTAGTGCTGTCGCAAAACAATGGAACCCTGGTAGGAAAGAACAGCCCAAAATCTCGTAGAGTGGAAATCATCCAAACCAATTGTGAGCAGCAGCTACGTACTCAGCCTCTGTGGTCGAAAGAGCAACTCCAGATTGCTTTCGAGAAGGCCAAGAGACAAGAGAGGAACCGAGAAACTGGCAAGTACCGGAAGTCGACTTGCGATCCAGCCGGCACCCACCAAAGTCAGCGTCCGAAAAGCCAGATAAATCAAGAGATGATGATGCTGAATAGTAAAGACCAAGATCAGGCGCATAGGTCAGATACCTGAAAATGCGCTTGACAGCCTGCCAGTGAGACGCGCGTGGTGAAGACTGAAAACGCGCGCAAAGTCCCACGGCGAACTGTATGTCCGGTCTTGTTGCCGTTAAGTACAACAGCGAACCGATCATCCCTCGAAACTCTCTCTCATTGACCTTGACACCGTTCTCGTCCTTGTCCAAACCTCCAGAAGTGCCCATCGGGGTCATCTGCGGCTTCAATTCACCACCAAAGTCAAATTTCTTTAACATATCGCGAGTGTACTTACCTTGGTGGATGAAGGTGCCGTCCTTGGTCTGCTTGATCTGGAGCCCTAAGAAGTATTTGAGCTCACCCATGAGGCTCATCTCAAACTCATTGTGCATCTGCTCAGAAAACTTGGACACAAGAGAATCAGTAGTACCGCGAAATATAATATCGTCCACATAAATCTGAGCGACTAAGAAATCTGAAGCATCTCTGAGCAAGAAAATAGTTTTATCCACAGAACCCATCACAAAGCCCTTCCCCAACAAAAATTGCTTCAACCGGTCATACCAAGCCCTGGGGGCTTGCTTCAACCCGTATAAAGCTTTGTGCAACTTAAAAACATGTCGAGGAAACTTAGGGTTCTCAAAACCGGGGGGTTGCCTAACATAAACCTCCTCTTCTATGTACCCGTTCAGAAAAGCACTCTTAACATCCATTTGAAAAAGCTTAAAACCCTTCGAAATGGCAAAAGCTAGAAGTATACGAATGGACTCAAGACGGGCAACAGGAGCGAAGGTTTCTTCAAAGTCAATACCTTCCTTCTGGCAATAACCCTGGGCAACTAGTCGAGCCTTGTTGCGCACCACAACCCCATCTTCACCTTGTTTGTTCTTCAATACCCACTTGGTGCCTATGGGGTTGCATTCTGGTGGCGGCTCAACTAGTGTCCAAACCCGATTGCGGACAAAATTCTCAAGCTCTTCTTGCATAGCATTAATCCAATTTGAGTCAGAAAGAGCATGAGAAACGTCTCTGGGCTCAAAAGATGCAACAAACGCAGATTCAGCAAACACAGCGAGAGAGGTAGAAGAACGCAAAGTTCTCTAAGTTAGATCACCTATGATGAGCTCTGAGGGATGGTCACGCTGAACTGCTCGGGTTCCCTGGTGATCTGAAGTCACCTCACCGGAGTCAGCAGCTGGCACCTCTGGACTCAACTGAGGGGGCTCAATCGATGTGGAAGAAGTGATCAGAGGTCCGCCCTCATCCTCAGTCGAAGTCTCAGAAGGTGTGGGCTCTGCGGGGGATGCAGAAGGCCCACCCTCATCAGCCGCTGGAGTATCCTCATCTTCCTCGAAGATGGACTCTCCGAGCTCATCATCACCAGAAATCTCAAAAGAAGGAGTCAAAGAAGGCAAGGACTCATCAAAAGAGACCTCACAAGTCTCGACAAGCAGCTGGGATTCGAGGTTCCAAACACGGAAGCCTCGAGAATGCAATGCATAACCAAGAAAAACACCATCCCAGCAACGAGACTCAAACTTGTCCAGATGCCCTCCCTTCTTGAGCACAAAGCACTTGCAGCCAAACGCTCGCAAGTGGCTCACCTTGGGCTGTCTGCCAAACCGCAACTCATATGATGTCTTACCAAGGTAAGCTCTAAGAAAAATGCGGTTGGCCAGATAGAAGGCCGTGTTCATGGCTTCAGCCCAAAAACGCCTAGGAGTCCTGTGCTCATCGAGCATCGTCCTGGCCATCTCGACTAGCGTGCGGTTCTTTCGTTCCACAACGCCATTCTGTGGGGGAGTGTAAGGGGAAGAAAACTGATGGTCCAGACCCTGATCACTATAGAAGCTGACGAACTGAGAGTTCTTGAACTCAGAGCCATTGTCGGAGCGAATTGCTCGCATTCGACCATTGTTCTCATTCTTCAACTTCAAGATCAGGTCATGAACAAACTAAAACGTTTCATCCTTGGACTCCAAAAAGAAAACCCACGAAAATCGAGAAAAGTCGTCAACAACTACAAGTGCATACCACTTCACACCGACTGAGCGTACTCGAGCTGGACCTACAGTGTCCAAATGTAAAAGCTCGCCCGGATACGATGTCATCACTTGAGTCACAGGTGAGTGAGAAGCGGCAACCATTTTCCCATGACGACAGGGATGACAAACTAGATCCTTCTCCATCTTAAGCTTGGGCAATCCTCGGATGAGGTCCATAGAGCTTAACCTGACTAGCAGATCAAAACTCAAGTGACCTAACCTCCTATGCCACTTCCAGAGCTCATAAGAAGATCCAGCAATCAAACAACGAGAAGGACCAAAAGAACTAGAGAAGTCAATTCGAAAAACTTTACCGAATGGTAAGATCTGACAAACCAAAGACCCTCTAGAATCAACCACAGATGAATTGCCCTTCTTAAAACGCACTTCCAAACCATCCTCAAGAAGTTGCGAAACAGAAATCAAATTAAAGTTCAAATTTTTAACCAAAGCAACATTCTTTAAAGAGAAATGATCTGAAATGCGAATTGATCCTATGCCACTTACTTTCCCTTGACCGCTGTTCCCGAATGTGATGTACTCTTTGGAGCTCGGAGGAGTGAGACTGGAGAACCATCTGCGATGTCCCGTCATGTGGCGAGAGCATCCTGAGTCCATGATCCAAACATCCTCCAGTCCCCGGTCCTGCACAATCAGTGTCTGTAAGTGGGAGCAAATGGTCCGGCACCAGGTTTAGCAAAAGAGCTAAACCAGTGTCGAGCCATCTGCTCAAAAGATGGAAAGCGAAAACCATCAAAAGAGTTTGGACCAAAACGCGGCTCAAAGCGCGGTCCTCGGTTCTGCCTAACCCTGCGGCCACGAGGTCCAGAACCGTAGCCAACACGGTCTGGAGCTCTGCCGGAACGGACACCACAAACTGGAGCACGGGCAAGAAAGCCGTCTCCTCTACCACCACCTACACGACGCGGCCTGGCCTCCAGCCTCTCCCCGCGCCGAGGAACACACAGTCTACCACCCTGCTGGTAGAACTGCTCCTGATCACTACGAGCCCTCTCTGCTCTCTCAACCCGCTTCCTCCTGAAGCAGAACTCCGCAAGATGCTCGTCTCTCTGACAGTACTCACAATGATAGGTGGGCTTCTTGGGATGTGGTTGAAGCTTGGGTTGTTTGGGCTTAGTGGTGTTTGGTGTTGTCTTCTTGGGTTGAGAGGGTCCAGGAAGAGAGTCAAGAGAAGTGCGGAGATTTTTGGGCTTTGGAACCCAGATAGGTTTCTTGGGTGGAGCTTTGGATGGTTCATGAATCACTCCATCCTTTGGCTGACAGGCCTGGGAGGACTCAGTGGAGTGAGTCTTGGGATACCTCTGTTCTGGAGTCATTTTACTCCACTCCACTACCCGGCTAATGGCACTCTCAAAGTCAGCCTTGGTGTAGGTATAACCTACTCCAAACCCATCCTGCCTCTTGAACTGCTGGATCATCATGCCAAGCTGTGGCTCTCTGGCACTGATCCAACTTAGGATAGAACGGAGGTAAAAGTTCTCATTCTGAGAATCTGCTAGCTCCTCTCTCAAGAAAGCTAGAACCTCCACCTAAGACAAACAGGTCTCACACTCACTCTCAACTTGGACAGACTTTTCGGCTTTCAACTTAATCAACTCCATTCTAAGAGACAGACAGTTCTCACAGACAGTGGGTGGAACTGACAATGTCTCAAGCTCTAGCCTAGTCTGGGCAAGCTCAGCTCTCAACCTCTCCAAATCACCCAAATGCTCATCGCCCTTGGATTTCAGCTCAGCTAAGGCAGCTAGATGAGATGGACAATCAACACAGGGTGCGACGATAGTGGCTTGAGCATCTTTCAGCTCCAGCTGAGCGCTTTCAAGCTCAGTGGACAAAGCGTCCCTCTCATCAACCCTTTCTGTGTACCTGGACTTCAGAGTCGACAGGTCACACAGAAGCACCTCACACTTCGGGCACACACTGCTATCACCCAAGCAAGGGGAAGAAGATAGACTCTCAATTCTGCCGTTGGCCATGGCAAGCTCACTCTCTAACTCGTCTATCCTCTTCTTAGCCCCCCTAAGCAGTTTTTCCCGATATCTCAACTCCTGACGATTGCTCTCAAGTAAATCAACAATTTCTCGCTCATAAGATGATACCTTGTTGTCGTCGTCGTCGGAGTCGTCGGAGGAGCTCTTTTCTTCCCTATCCCCAAGAGCCATTGAGCAGAAGCTCTTGCGGGATCTTCGGCGCTGGTGTGAGTGGCTCTTCGGCTTGTCTCCGAAGGCCATGAAGCAGAGGCCCGCCGGATCGTCCTTGTCCTTCCCCTTCTTGATGACGATCTCCTCATCACTTGAGCTTGATGAAGAGGAAGAAGACGTGGACTGCTTGGAGTAGCTCTTCTCCATCTCAGCGAAGAAGGCCTTGTCGCGCTTCTTGTTCTCTTGCCGGTAGTCCTTCAGGGCCTTCTTGAAGAATCGGGTCTTCGGCTTGCCCTTGTTGAAAGATGAGCTCTCATGCTTGCCGGAGTCGTGGAAGCCACCACCGGTGCCCTTTTTGTGTCCATTGCGCTTGGGGCAGTCGGCGATGAAGTGTCCTGGATCACCACACTCAAAGCATCCGGATTTTGTGCTGTGTCTTTTGAACATTCTCTTATCATAGACACGACGAACCCGGTTGTTAAAGAGACACAAGTCATCATCTCCCAACAACTCAAGCTGGTCCTCAGTGATAGACATCAAGGAGAACCCAGCACAACTCACAGAAGAGGGATCAACAGAAGGTGTTGCAAGGGCCAGGGATTTTGATCCAGAACCAGTGAGATTTGATCTCAACTGGATATCTACCTCAGTGGCCTTTAGCTTGCTAAATAACTCAGAAATGGTCAACGTATCGTAAGAAGTGCTCTCAACGATAGAGGATACCTTGATCTCCCAGATCTTTGGGTCCAAGGTATGGAGAACCTTGAGCGCGTGCTCGTGATTTGAGACTAACTGAGCACCCTCAGCCTTGTTGTCCCGAAGCTTGTTTATGATCGACTGAAAACGACCAAACAAAGCTTCAACAGATTCACCCGGCTTTTGTGTGAAGTTCTCGTACTCACACCGGTAGGTCTGATATAGCCGAGCCTTGACCTGAGCTGTTCCCTCATGGTGTGCCTTGAGGGTAGCCCAGATCTCTCTCGCCGTGGAGAGATGGCTCACACGCTCAAACTCAGTGGGACCTAAACCAGAGAAAAGAATGTTCACAGCCTTACTGTTGCTCAGATGCTGAGCAATGATACCAGCTATACCCTGCTCAGTGACTGGCAATATGACAAACGTGGTGTGAACACAAATGTCCCAAATGTCCGAACCCTGGCTCATGAGATAGGCTCGCATGCGAGTCTTCCAATAATTATAGCCATAGGCTTCCAAGGACGGGACCTTGCCAGGAGACGTCATGGTCACTACTGGGGTTTAGAACCGGTTAAGGTATGGAAGAAACCCTAACCTCGCTCTGATACCACTTGTAGGACCGAAAGTAGCGACCAGAGGGGGGGTGAATGAGCGCCTAAAAAATTCTTTCGAATCAATGGCCTGTTCCCAATACCCAACGCACCTCAAAAAGGTCTACGCAGCAGACAATAAACAAAAGGCCTAAGTCTAAAGGTTTCTAACCTAGAAGCAAATGATTATAACTGAGAATTATTAAATAAGTGCAACTAGGCAGATGAACATGGTGTAACAAGCCTAAACTTCTCAATGAAATGATCTAAGCATGTGTAAGATGAAAAGAGAAGTTACTGTCCAAATTTGTCTCTTGTTCGGAACTGGGCAAAGCCTCCTTCGCACGTCGAAGTCTGCTTCGGAGGTTGGTGACGGAGTCCTGCTTCGGAGGTAAGTTGCGAAGCATGTCGAAGATGCCGAAGGTGTTTGGTTCTAGTTTAGTTCGAAGTGGCAAGAAGCGAAGTATGCTTCGAAGCGAAGTATGACAAAAGTCGGAGCCTACTTCGAAGTGTGCACTACGAAGACAAAACTTCGAACACAGCTTCGAACCAAATGCTTCGAAGCAAAACCTTCGAACAGAAAGCTTTGAACACAACACGCACACACAGGCAACCTTCGAACAAAGAAGCGTAGCCTGTCACACGACAGAAAACTAAGTCCGAAGCCTAGACTCTACCTCCGAAAAGAGCAAGCTTCGAAAAGAGAAACGAAGGGTGACACGCCACACAAAAGTCAGTGCGAGGCCTAGCAGAACTACAAGCTTCGAACCCAACTTCGAAAACTATCGAGGTATGGACTTCGAACAGCTAGAGCCGAAGCCCCTTCGCACTGTCGTTCGAAGTAAGCGATGCTGTCCACTCTGAAAAATACTTCGAAGCTAAGCGACACAAAACGCACACCGAAGATCGAACGAAGCCTTCGAACAAGTTAGATCGAAGCCTGCCTCACGAAGCTGAGAGGCTTCGAACAGAAAAAGACTTCACCAGAAACACAGCCAGAAAAGGTAATAGACCCTGTCAGCTTCGATCAAAACGCTGTGCAGTAGAAGGTGAAAAGCTGCACAGAACACTGTGGCTACAGGGAAGTAGTACTATTTGCAACAGCAAGAACTAGTACTACTAGAGTGAAGAACACACCCAGCCGAAGCCTCCAACGCCTCAAAAATCACGGGAAAACTTGCTATGCTAATGAAACGAAGCCATTTAAAACCTTTGCAGATGCACCACACAAAGAAATAGGGCATTTACTGCAACATTAAATGCAAGGCAATAAACACAGAAGCAAGAACTTCCTGGCGGCGCAAGCAGGGAACAGGAGAGGAGAGAGAGCGTGAGAGACAATAGAGTGGATTTGATTTCAGCCAAAAGGGTAGTCCAAACCCTAGGGATTGGGGTCCTATTTATAGGCAGCCCAACACTAGGAATATTCTACTAGCCCCTTAGGGTTTTTACAGACTCAAAAATAAAGGAAAAGACTCTACTGCCCTTAGGAATTTTTACAGACACGACTGACTGACTGCGGGCCTAGAGTAACAGGTGACTTATCCGGAAGCTAAGTTTTCGTAGCGACTACGGCTTCTCTTCTGGACAGTCGGATACAGAATCAACGGTTGTCAGTTTTGCGCCGAAATTGACAAAGCCTCCACCAGCTTTGCACCAAGTACCCGGATTGGGCCGGCCCGACTCCGCAGCTCTCTCAGCCCGGCAATCGCTCACCGCCCGTGTACCTGAGTCAGTCCTGGTCAACAGCCCAGTGGGTCTTCTACTGCTTCTGGTCCATGCACCCGGATTGGGCCAGCCCGACTTCGCAGCCTCCTCTGCCCGACAGTCGCTCGCTGCCCGTGTACCTGAGTCACACGCGGCCCATGAAAAAACAGATCTCCTCTCTTCTTCAGTCCTCTTTGACTATCGTTGACAATGACTCATCACTTCTGGAGCCATGAGGCCCACGCTATTCAGCATGGCTCCTCAACATGCGACAAAGCAAACCCACCTGGATCTTTTCTAATAAACATAAAAATGCATGGATTTTTTTCTGAATTTTTATCATTTCTATAACACATTTTTCATGTTTAAAGCATATAGATGTCCAAGTTGCATATATGTATCTAAGTAAGGATCTAGCTACTGTAGGACCGAAAGTAGCGACCAGAGGGGGGGTGAATGGGCGCCTAAAAAATTCTTTCGAATCAATGGCCTTCTCCCGACACCCAACGCACCTCAACAAACTTAGCACATACAAGTAAACAGATCACAAATGCTAAAAATAATCTAGCCTAAAAACGACCGGTGTCCTAATTGAAAAGACACCAACACAGTGCTAATAGGCAGACTAATAAATCATTTAAGACATGGATTACTCAAGCTTCACTAAAATAGATCATCACAGAGGTTTATCATGTGTGCGCGTAAAACGAGGAATCTTACTGTTCAAGTTTTGTCTCCTGTTTGGGACTTGACGAAGCCTGTGCGATGTGAATGTGTGTAGCCTGTGCGCGCCGTGTTCAACTTCAATTTTCTTCCTCGGACTTCCGTGTGCAGCCAAACAGGAGCAGTAGACTTACGTTGTAAATCCCAGGGAGAAAAAAAAATTGAACAGTGCTTTTTCAAGAAAAAACCGGCTCCTCAAGAAAACCAAAATAGTAACTCCTCTTAAAAACCGGACTTGAGAAAAACCGGACTTGGTCCGTTGTTTCTCCGCCTTCTGCTGTGTTCACACGCCGGTGGTTTGCTACATAGGATTCCTGTGACTGTTGTTCTTGCCAGTGGGTCCCACACGCATGCTAGCAAGGCTTACAGAGATAGCAAAGCAACCATTTGTCTTAATATGCGTGCACTGAAATAACTTGAATCACATAACATGTTCTGCACATTTCTGTGAACACACTCAGCTTTGAAGAACCAGCACGCAAACAACTTGGACTAAAAAATTAAAAACGGAGCACAGTCCTAGGGAAATAGGCTGTCCACTAGCAAGAAAAATCTGCAGTAGCTATGTGACACATTGTAGGGTAGCTGTGCTACCTGTAGAAAAATAGTACAAAGCTGATGGACAAAACTCAGCCTACAGCAGTCTATTCGTGAATCAATCCGGATGATAAAAAATATAGTCTGACGCATAGCCTGCAAGTTTGCTTTCAACCAGTAAGAACTCTCAACCGAATAAATAAAAACACACAAGATGAATCAGCCATTCGATGATAAAGGACAGCTCAACAGGAGAAACATCGAAGACTTCGAGTGAGAGAGACTACTGGTTTGCTAAATCAAAACAGATAATCCAGTAAAACACGCACAACGAAGAGATCAAAAACCTGAGAAAAATGAACGGCAGAATCGCTTTGCTCACAGAACATTGGCGGCGCGCAAGGAACAGGAGTAGGTAAAATGAACTCTGATTTTTAGATTAAAGTGTGTTAACCCTAACCCTAGGGATTGGGGCCTATTTATAGGCAGCCCAATAAAATGGTAAAATGCAGAAATACCCCTAGGATTTTTTTACAGACGCTGAATAAAAATAGAAAAGACCGAAATGCCCTTAGGGTTTTTTACAGACTCGACTGACAGACTGTGGGCCTAAAGGCAAAATAGTAAAATCCTAAATAAAGGTAACTTGTCCTGATGCGGAGCTTTCGTAGCAGTTACGGCTTCGCCTCAGAACGGTCAGATCCGAGATCAGCGGTCGTCAGTTTTGCGCCGAAACTGACAAAGCGTCCACCGTCTTCGCACCGGGTACCCGGATTGGGCCGACCCGATTCCGCAGCTCCCTCAGCCCGGCAATCGCTCGCCGCCCGTGTACCTGAGTCAATCCCGGTCAACAGCCCAGTGGATCCTCTGCTGCTCCTAGCCCATGTACTCGGATTGGGCCAGCCCGACTTCGCGGCCCCTCTGCCCGACAGTCGCTCGCTGCCCGTGTACCTGAGTCACACGCGGCCCAGACGCAACAGGTCTTCTCTCTCTTTTCAGTCCTCTTTGACTATCGTTGACAATGACTCATCACATCTGGAGCCATGAGGCCCACGCTATTCAGCATGGCTCCTCAATCTCCCCCTTGATGAGTGCATTGTCAACACTTCTCTTCATCTGCTCTTCAGTACCTGCAACCAACTGTGGAAACACGAAAACAAAACACAAGAAAACAAAGAAAAAGAAAATAAAGTAAAAGTTTAACCCTAATGACCAAAAGTCAAACAAAAGCAAGAGACGGTCATTATGGTTAACCAAAGGTAAAAGCTCAAAATGAGTGCAGTCTCAGAAACATCAACAAGGATATCAAAAGAGTAAGGACAAATGGGACAAAGACTCCCCCTGAAACAAATCCCAGAGAAAGCCAAAACTGCCCCTTAAACTCTTATACCAAAAATTCTCCCCCTTGTTGACAAGTGAACTCATCAAGCACTCTAAAAAGACACTGACTCCCCCTGAAATGCAACTCCCCCTCAAAATATGCAATGAATGCAACTAGGGTGCAAGTGGAGTGCAGAAAGCATGCTTCTCAGATATGATTGACTGCAATTACAACATCTAACAAGTATAGCAAAAGACATACTGTCTAAGACACATGGCATGATCAGTGCAACAGATGATATCTAAAGAAAGTCATTAGCACGCATTTTTCAGTTTTTGCAAACAAAGACATCACCACATTTTCCAGTTAACAAGCGAGGTAAAGCATGAGATGCAGAAGCTAACTGATATCTACCAAGATAAGCATTGTCCAAAACAAAGTGCTTCAGCAAACTTGTTGTCTTTTTAATTTTCAGGCTTTTTCATTTTCCTTTTTCATTTTTGCCAAGGGTTATTTGCATGTCAAACCTTATGCTAACCGACCAAGTCAAGCCTAGGCCAGAACTGGACCATCGGAAGCTTAAGACATTGGTCTTGGCATACACTACACTGTCCTAGTTCATACCAAAGTGCTATGGTAAGCAGTCCAGAACAATGCAATGCGACAAAGCAAACCCACTTGGATCTTTTCAACTCAAGCAAAAAAAAGGCATGGAATTTTCATTCATTTTTGATTTTTTTTTATCATTTTTATAGCATATTTTCCATGTTAAAGCATAAAGATTTCCAAGTTTCATATCTGCATCTATGTGAGGAACTAGCTACAAGGTATGTAACAGATAGCAAAAAGCACTCAGCCTACACATGCTAGTTACCAGAAGCAATGGTGATCATTTTTCAAGTTTAAAGTGTAAAAGCCATGCATATGACAGATATCAGACATATCAAATGAACTGAAGCAAAGCATGATCATCGACAAATAAGCAAAAGCATGTACCAGCTAGAATAAGTAAAGCAGTTCAATCATATAACAGAAGCAGGCTCAAAAGTGTGATATGTGAATATGTATGATATGAACACACACAAAAGACTCAAGAAAAAATAAAGAAGAAAGAAAAGAACTGACTCAAAAATATCCTAGAAAGGATACACAACACCCAAATCCCCTCGTAAACGCTCAAAAGTAGACTGATCTAGGGGTTTGGTGAAAATGTCAGCCAACTGATGGTGGGTATCAACATGAACAAGGTCAATGACACCTTTCTCATATTGATCCCGCAAAAAGTGAAAGCGCACATCAATGTGTTTGGTTTTTGAATGGAGACATGGGTTTTTCCCTACACTAATTGCACTGGTGCTGTCGCAAAACAAAGGAACTCTGGTAGGAAAGAACAACCCAAAATCTCTCAAAGTGGAAATCATCCAAACCAACTGTGAGCAGCAGCTAGCAGCAGCTACATACTCAGCCTCTGTGGTCGAAAGAGCAACTCCAGATTGCTTTCGAGAAGACCAAGAGACAATAGAAGAACCAAGAAACTGGCAAGTACCGGAAGTCGACTTGCGATCCAACCGACACCCACCAAAGTCAGCGTCCGAAAAGCCAGATAAATCAAGAGAAGATGATGCTGAATAGTAGAGACCAAGATCAGGCGCATAAGTGAGATACCTGAAGATGCGCTTGACAGCCTGCCGATGAGACGCGCGTGGTGAAGACTGGAAGCGCGCGCACAGTCCCACGGCGAACTGTATGTCTGGCCTTGTCGCCGTCAAGTACAGCAGCGAACCGATCATCCCTCGAAACTCTCTCTCGTTGACCTTGACGCCGCTCTCGTCCTTGTCCAGGCCCCCAGATGTACCCATTGGGGTCATCTGCGGCTTCAGCTCTCCACCAAAGTCAAATTTTTTCAGCATGTCACGAGTGTACTTACCTTGGTGGATGAAGGTGCCGTCCTTGGTCTGCTTGATCTGGAGCCCTAGAAAGTACTTGAGGTCACCCATGAGGCTCATCTCGAACTCGCTGTGCATCTGCTCAGAAAACTTGGACACAAGATCATTAGTAGTACCGCCAAAGATAATATCGTCCACGTATATCTGAGCGACTAAAAAATCTGAAGCATCTCTGAGCAAGAAGAGAGTCTTATCCACAGAACCCATCACAAAGCCCTTCCCCAACAAAAACTGCTTTAACCGGTCATACCAAGCCCTGGGGGCTTGCTTTAACCCGTACAAAGCTTTCTGCAATTTAAAAACATGTCGAGGAAACTTGGGGTTTTCAAAACCGGGGGGCTGCCTAACATAAACCTCCTCCTCTATGTACCCGTTCAGAAAAGCACTCTTGACGTCCATTTGAAAAAGCTTAAAACCCTTCGAAGCGGCAAAAGCTAAAAGAATGCGAATGGACTCAAGACGGGCAACAGGAGCGAAGGTTTCTTCAAAATCAATACCTTCCTTCTGGCAAAAACCCTGGGCAACTAGTCGAGCTTTGTTGCGCACCACAACCCCATCTTCACCTTGCTTGTTCTTGAACACCCACTTGGTGCCTATGGGGTTGCATCCTGGTGGCAGCTCTACTAGAGTACAAACCCGATTGCGGACAAAATTCTCAAGCTCTTCTTGCATGGCATTAATCCAGTTCGAGTCAGAAAGAGCATGAGAAATGTCTTTGGGCTCAAAAGATGCAACAAAAGCAGATTCAGCAAACACAGCAAGAGAGTCAACAGACGAACGCAAAGTTCTTGAAGACACATCACCGATGATGAGCTCTGAGGGGTGATCACGCTGAACTGCTCGGGATCCCTGGTGATCTGAAGTCACCTCACCGGAGTCAGCAGCTGGCACCTCTGGACTCGACTGAGGGGGCTCGATCGAAGTGGAAGAAGTGATCAGAGGTCCGCCCTCGTCCTCAGTCGAAGTCTCAGAAGGTGTGGGCTCTGCAGGAGGTGCAGAAGGCCCACCCTCATCAGCAGCTGGAGTATCCTCATCTTCCTCGAAGATGGACTCTCCGAGCTCACCATCACCACAAAGCTCAAAAGAAGGAGTTGAAGAAGGCAAGGACTCATCAAAAGAAACCTCACAAGTTTCGACAAGCTGCTGGGAGTCGAGGTTCCAAACACGGAAGCCTCGAGAATGCAAAGCATAACCAAGAAAAACTCCATCCCAGCAACGAGACTCAAATTTGTCCAAATGCCCTCCCTTCTTGAGCACAAAGCACTTGCAGCCAAAAGCTCGCAAGTGGCTCACCTTGGGCTGTCTACCAAACCGCAACTCATATGAGGTCTTACCTAGGTAAGCTCTAAGAAAAATGCGGTTGGCCAGATAGCAAGCCGTGTTCATGGCTTCAGCCCAAAAGCGCCTAGGAGTCCTGTGCTCATCGAGCATCGTCCTGGCCATCTCGACTAGCGTGCGGTTCTTTCGTTCCACAACGCCATTCTGTGGGGGAGTGTAAGGAGCAGAAAACTGATGGTCAAGACCCTGATCACTACAGAAGCTGACGAACTGAGAGTTCTTGAACTCAGAGCCGTTGTCGGAGCGAATTGCTCGCATCCGACCATTGTTCTCATTCTTCAGCTTCAAAATCAGGTCATGAACAAATTGAAAAGTTTCATCCTTAGACTCCAAAAAGAAAACCCACGAGAATCGAGAAAAATCGTCAACAATCACAAGTGCGTACCACTTCCCACCGACTGAGCGTACCCGAGCTGGACCGACAGTGTCCATGTGTAACAGCTCGCCCGGATACGAAGTCATCACCTGAGTCACAGGTGAGTGAGAAGCGGCAACCATTTTCCCGTGACGACAGGGATGGCAAACTAGATCCTTCTCCATCTTAAGCTTGGCAATCCTCGGATGAGGTCCATAGAGCTCAACCTGACTAGCAGGTCAAAACTCAAATGGCCTAACCTCCTATGCCACTTCCAGAGCTCAGAAGAAGATCCAGCAATTAAACAGCGAGAAGGGCCAAAAGAACTAGAGAAGTCAATCCGAAAAACTTTACCGAAAGGTAATATCTGGCAAATCAAAGACCCTCTAGAATCAAACACAGAAGAATTGCCCTTCTTAAAACGCACCTCCAAACCATCCTCAAGAAGTTGCGAAACAGAAATCAAATTGAAGTTCAAGTTTCCAACCAAAGCAACGTTCTTCAAAGAAAAATGGTCTGAAATGCGAATTGAGCCAATGCCACTTACTTTCCCTTGACCACTGTTCCCGAAGGTGATGTACTCTTTGGAACTCGGGGGAGTGAGACTGGAGAACCATCTGCGATGTCCCGTCATGTGGCGAGAGCATCCCGAGTCCATGATCCAAACGTCCTCCAGTCCCCGATCCTGCACAATCAGTGGCTGTAAGTGGGAGCAAATGGTCCGGCACCAGGTTTAGCAAAAGAGCTAAACCAGTGTCGAGCCATCTGCTCAAAAGACGGAAAGCAGAAATCATCAGAAAAGTTTGGACCAAAACGCGGCTCAAAGCGCGGTCCTCGGTTCTGCCTAAAACCTCGGCCACGAGGTCCAGGACCGTAGCCAAAACGGCCTGGAGCTCTGCCGGAACGAACACCACCACCTGGAGCACGGGCATGAAAGCCGTCTCCTCTACCACCACCTACACGACGCGGCCTGGCCTCCAGCCTCTCCCCGCGTCGAGGAACACGCTGTCTACCACCCTGCTGGTAGAACTGCTCCTGACCACCACGAGCACGCTCTGCTCTCTCAACCCGCTTCCTCCTGAAGCAAAACTCCGCAAGATGCCCGTCTCTCTGACAGTACTCACAATGATAGGTGGGCTTCTTGGGATGTGGTTGAGGCTTGGGGTTTTTGGGCTTAGTGGTGTTTGGTGTCGGCTTCTTGGGTTGAGAGGGTCCAGGAAGAGAGTCAAGAGAAGTGTGGAGGAGTTTGGGCTTTGGAACCCAGATGGGTTTCTTGGGTGGAGCTTTGGGTGGTTCATGGATCACTCCATCCTTGGGCTGACAAGCCTGGGAGGACTCAGTGGAATGGGTCTTGGGATATCTCTGCTCAGGAGTCATTTTACTCCACTCCACTGCCCGGCTAATGGCACTCTCAAAGTCAGCCTTGGTATAGGTGTAACCTACCCCAAACCCATCCTGCCTCTTGAACTGCTGGATCATCATGCCGAGCTGAGGCTCTCTGGCACTGATCCAACTCAGGATAGAACGGAGGTAAAAGTTCTCATTCTGAGAATCAGCTAGCTCCTCTCTCAAGGCAGCTAGAACCTCCACCTGAGACAAGCAGGTCTCACACTCGCTATCTATCTGGACAGACTTCTCGGCTTTCAGCTTAATCAACTCCATTCTAAGAGACAGACAGTTCTCACAGACAGTGGGTGGAACTGACAATGTCTCAAGCTCTAGCCTAGTCTGCGCTAGCTCAGCTCTCATCCTCTCCAAATCACCTAGATGCTCATCGCCCTTGGCTTTCAGCTCAGCTAAACTAGCAAGATGAGATGGGCAATCAGCACAGGGTACGACGACAGTGGCTTGAGCATCTTTCAGCTCCAGCTGAGCGCTTTCAAGCTCAGTGGCCAAAGCATCCCTCTCATCAACCCTTTCTGTGTACCTGGACTTCAGAGTCGACAGGTCACACAGAAGCACCTCACACTTTGGGCACTCACTGCTATCACCCAAGCAAGGGGAAGAAGATAGACTCTCAATTCTGCCGTTGGCCACGGCAAGCTCACTCTCTAACTCATCTATCCTCTTCTTAGCCCCTCTAAGCAGTTTTTCCCGATACTTTAACTCCTGACGATTGCTTTCAAGTAAATCAACGATTTCGCGTTCATAGGATGATACCTTTTCGTTGTCGTCGTCGTCGGAGTCATCGGAGGAGCTCTTCTCTTTCTTATCCCCAAGAGCCATTGAGCAGAAACTCTTGCGGGATCTTCGGCGCTGATGTGAGCGGCTCTTCGGTCTGTCACCGAAGGCCATGAAGCAAAGGCCCGCTGGATCGTCCTTGTCCTTCCCCTTCCTGATGATGATCTCCTCATCGCTCGAGCTCGATGAAGAGGAAGAAGATGTGGACCGCTTGGAGTAGCTCTTCTCCATCTCAGCGAAGAAGGCCTTGTCTCGCTTTTTGTTCTCTCGCCGGTAGTCCTTCAGGGCCTTTCTGAAGAATCTGGTCTTTGGCTTGCCCTTGTTGAAGGAGGAGCTGTCGTGCTTGCCGGAGTCGTGGAAGCCACCACCGGTGCCCTTCTTGTGGCCATTGCGCTTGGGGCAGTCGGCGATGAAGTGTCCTGGATCACCACACTCAAAGCATCCGGTCTTTGTGCCGTGTCTTTTGAACATCCTCTTATCATAGACACGACGCACCCGGTTGTTAAAAAGACACAAATCATCATCTCCCAACGACTCAAGCTGATCCTCAGTGATAGACATCAAAGAGAACCCAACACAACTCACAGAAGAGGGATCAACAGAAGGTGTAGCAAGGGCCAGAGACTTTGATCCATAGCCAGTGAGATTTGATCTCAACTGGGTATCAACCTCGGTGGCCTTCAGCTTGCTAAACAAATCAGAAATGGTCAAGGTATCATAAGAAGTGCTCTCAATGATAGAGGATACCTTGATCTCCCAGATCTTTGGGTCCAAGGTATGAAGAACCTTGAGCGCCTGTTCATGATCTAAGACCAACTGAACACCCTCAGCCTTGTTGTCCCGAAGCTTGTTTATGATCGACTGAAAACGACCAAACAATGCTTCAACAGATTCACTCGGCTTTTGTGTGAAGTTCTCATACTCACGCCGGTAGGTCTGATAGAGCCGAGCCTTGACCTGAGCTGTCCCCTCATGGTGTGCCTGGAGGGTAGCCCAGATCTCTCTCGCAGTGGAGAGATGGCTCACACGCTCAAACTCAGTGGGACCCAAACCAGAAAACAAGATGTTCACCGCTTTGCTATTGTTCACATGCTGGGCGATGATACCAGGAGAATCACGCTCAGCAACTGGCAATATGACAAACGTAGCGTGAACGCAAATGTCCCAGATGTCCGAGCTTTGGCTCATGAGATAGGCTCGCATGCGAGTCTTCCAATAATTATAGCCATAAGCTTCCAAGGACGGAACCTTGCCAGGAGACGTCATGATCACTACTGGGGTTTAGAACCGGTTAAGGTATGGAAAAACCCTAACCAGGCTCTGATACCACTTGTAGGACCGAAAGTAGCGACCAGAGGGGGGGTGAATGGGCGCCTAAAAAATTCTTTCGAATCAATGGCCTTCTCCCGACACCCAACGCACCTCAACAAACTTAGCACATACAAGTAAACAGATCACAAATGCTAAAAATAATCTAGCCTAAAAACGACCGGTGTCCTAATTGAAAAGACACCAACACAGTGCTAATAGGCAGACTAATAAATCATTTAAGACATGGATTACTCAAGCTTCACTAAAATAGATCATCACAGAGGTTTATCATGTGTGCGCGTAAAACGAGGAATCTTACTGTTCAAGTTTTGTCTCCTGTTTGGGACTTGACGAAGCCTGTGCGATGTGAACGTGTGTAGCCTGTGCGCGCCGTGTTCAACTTCAATTTTCTTCCTCGGACTTCCGTGTGCAGCCAAACAGGAGCAGTAGACTTACGTTGTAAATCCCAGGGAGAAAAAAAAATTGAACAGTGCTTTTTCAAGAAAAAACCGGCTCCTCAAGAAAACCAAAATAGTAACTCCTCTTAAAAACCGGACTTGAGAAAAACCGGACTTGGTCCGTTGTTTCTCCGCCTTCTGCTGTGTTCACACGCCGGTGGTTTGCTACATAGGATTCCTGTGACTGTTGTTCTTGCCAGTGGGTCCCACACACATGCTAGCAAGGCTTACAGAGATAGCAAAGCAACCATTTGTCTTAATATGCGTGCACTGAAATAACTTGAATCACATAACATGTTCTGCACATTTCTGTGAACACACTCAGCTTTGAAGAACCAGCACGCAAACAACTTGGACTAAAAAATTAAAAACGGAGCACAGTCCTAGGGAAATAGGCTGTCCACTAGCAAGAAAAATCTGCAGTAGCTATGTGACACATTGTAGGGTAGCTGTGCTACCTGTAGAAAAATAGTACAAAGCTGATGGACAAAACTCAGCCTACAGCAGTCTATTCGTGAATCAATCCGGATGATAAAAAATATAGTCTGACGCATAGCCTGCAAGTTTGCTTTCAACCAGTAAGAACTCTCAACCGAATAAATAAAAACACACAAGATGAATCAGCCATTCGATGATAAAGGACAGCTCAACAGGAGAAACATCGAAGACTTCGAGTGAGAGAGACTACTGGTTTGCTAAATCAAAACAGATAATCCAGTAAAACACGCACAACGAAGAGATCAAAAACCTGAGAAAAATGAACGGCAGAATCGCTTTGCTCACAGAACATTGGCGGCGCGCAAGGAACAGGAGTAGGTAAAATGAACTCTGATTTTTAGATTAAAGTGTGTTAACCCTAACCCTAGGGATTGGGGCCTATTTATAGGCAGCCCAATAAAATGGTAAAATGCAGAAATACCCCTAGGATTTTTTTACAGACGCTGAATAAAAATAGAAAAGACCGAAATGCCCTTAGGGTTTTTTACAGACTCGACTGACAGACTGTGGGCCTAAAGGCAAAATAGTAAAATCCTAAATAAAGGTAACTTGTCCTGATGCGGAGCTTTCGTAGCAGCTACGGCTTCGCCTCAGAACGGTCAGATCCGAGATCAGCGGTCGTCAGTTTTGCGCCGAAACTGACAAAGCGTCCACCGTCTTCGCACCGGGTACCCGGATTGGGCCGACCCGATTCCGCAGCTCCCTCAGCCCGGCAATCGCTCGCCGCCCGTGTACCTGAGTCAATCCCGGTCAACAGCCCAGTGGATCCTCTGCTGCTCCTAGCCCATGTACTCGGATTGGGCCAGCCCGACTTCGCGGCCCCTCTGCCCGACAGTCGCTCGCTGCCCGTGTACCTGAGTCACACGCGGCCCAGACGCAACAGGTCTTCTCTCTCTTTTCAGTCCTCTTTGACTATCGTTGACAATGACTCATCACATCTGGAGCCATGAGGCCCACGCTATTCAGCATGGCTCCTCAGCTACCATGCATGTAAAAGATAGCAAAAGCATTCAGCCTACACATGCTAGTTACCAGAAGCAATGGTGATCATTTTTCAATTTTAAAACATAAAAGCCATGCATATGACAAATATCAGAGATATCATGTGAACTGAACCAGAACATGATCATCGACAAGTAATCAAAAACATATAATAGCTAGAGTAAGTAAAGCATATTAATCATATAACAGAAGCAAGCTCAAAATGTGATTGATGATTATGTATAATATGAACTCACACAAAAAGACTCAATAAAAAGTAAAGAAGAAAGAAAAAACTGACTCACAGGATCCTAGAAAAGATACACAACTCCCAAATCCCCTCGCAAATGCTCAAAAGTACACTGATCTAGGGGTTTGGTAAAAATGTCAGCCAACTACTGATGGGTATCAACATGAACAAGATCAATGACCCCTTTCTCATATTGATCCCTAAGAAAGTGAAAGCGCACATCAATATGTTTGGTTTTTGAATGAAGACACGGGTTTTTCCATACACTAATTGCACTAGTGCTATCACAAAACAAAGGAACTCTAGAAGGGAAGAACAACCCAAAATCCTGCAAAGTAGAAATCATCCAAACCAACTGTGAGTAGCAGCTAGCAGCAGCTACATACTCAGCCTCAGTAGTAGAAAGCGCAACTCCAGATTGTTTTCGAGAAGACCAAGAAACAAGCGAATAACCGAGAAGCTGGCAAGTACCGGAAGTCGACTTGCGATCCAGCAAGCACCCACCGAAATCAGCGTCGGAAAAACCAGCTAAATCAAGAGACGATGATGCAGAATAATAAAGACCTAGATCAGGAGCATAAGTAAGATACCTGAAAATACGTTTGACGGCCTATCGGTGAGATGCGCGTGGTGAAGACTGAAAACGCGCGCACACACCCATGGCAAACTGAATGTTCGGTCTCGTCGTAGTCAAGTATAGCAGCAATCTGATCATCCCTTGATACTCTCTCTCGTTTACCTTGATGCCATTCTCATCCTTGTCCAGAACTCCAGATGTACCCATTGGGGTCATCTATGGCTTCATCTCTCCACCAAAATCAAATTTCTTTAGCATGTCCCGTGTGTACTTACCCTGGTGGATGAAAATGTCGTCCTTGGTTTGCTTGATCTGGAGCCCTAAAATGTACTTGAGTTCTCCCATGAGACTCATCTCAAACTCGCTATGCATCTGCTCAGAAAACTTGGACACAAGCTCATTAGTAGAACCACCAAAAATAATATCATCCACGTAAATCTGAGAAACCAATAAGTCTGAGCCATCTCTAAGCAAGAAAACAGTCTTGTCCATAGAACCCAACACAAAACCTTTCTGCAACCAGAACTGCTTCAGGCGATCATACCAAGCCCTGGGGGCTTTCTTCAGACTGTATAAAGCCTTCTGCAACTTGAAAACATGTCTAGGAAACTTAGGATTCTCAAAACCGGGGGTTGCTTAACATAGACCTCCTCCTCTATATACCCGTTTAGAAACACACTCTTGACATCTATTTGAAAAAGCTTAAAACCTTTAGAAACAGCAAAGGCGAAAAGAATACGAATGGACTCAAGACGGGCAACAGTGGCGAATGGACACTAATCGAGCTTTGTTGCGCACCACAACTCCATCTTCACCTTGTTTGTTCTTAAACACCCACTTAGTGCCTATGGTGTTGCATCTAGGTGGAAGCTCAACTAGTGTCCAAACCCGATTGCGAACAAAGTTTTCAAGCTCTTCTTGCATGGCGTTTATCCAATTTGAATCAGAAAGAGCATGAAAAATGTCTCTGGGCTCAAAAGTGGCAACAAAAGCAGACTTAGCAAACATAGCAAGAGAACCAACTGAGGAACGCAAGGATCTCACAGTAAGATCACCGATGATGAGCTCTGAGGGGTGATCACGCTGAACTGCTCAGGATCCTAGGTGATCTGAAGTCACCTCACCAGAGTCAGCAACTGGCTTATCTAGACTCGGCTAAGAAGTCATCTCGCCGGAGTCAGCAACTGGCACCTCTGGACTCGGCTGAGGAGGCTCGATCGAAGTAGAATGAGTGATCAGAGGTCCGTCCTCATCCTCAATCAAAGTCTCAGAAGGTGTGGGGTCTGCAGGCGGTGCAGAGGGCCCACCCTCATCATCAGCAGGAGTGTCATCATCTTCCTTGAAGATGGACTCTCCAAGCTCATCATCTCCAGAAAGCTCAAAAGAGTGAGTTAGTGAAGGCATAGACTCATCAAAAGAATCCTCACAAGTCTCGACGAGAAGCTGAGAGTCTAGGTTACAAACACGGAAGCCTCTAGAATGCAAAGCATAACCAAGAAAGACTCCATCCCAGCAACGAGACTCAAACTTGTCCAAATGCCCTCCCTTTTTAAGCACAAAGCACATGCATCCAAAAGCTCGCGAGTGACTCACCTTGGGCTGTCTTCCAAAACGCAACTCATATGACGTCTTACCTATGTAAGTTCTAAGAAAATGCGGTTGGCTAGATAGCAAGCTGTGTTCATAGACTCAGCCCAAAAATGCCTAGGAGTCCTATGCTCATCTAGCATCGTCCTGGCCATCCCGACTAGCGTGCAGTTCTTTTGTTCCACAACCCGTTCTATGGGGGAGTGTAAGGATCAGAAAACTGATGATCAAGACCCTGATCACTATAGAAGCTGACGAACTGAGAGTTCTTAACTCAGAGCCATTGTCCAAACGAATCTCTCGCATCAGACCATTGTTCTCATTCTTCAGCTTCAAGATAAGGTCATGAACATACTGAAAAGTCTCATCCTTATACTCCAGAAAGTAAACCCACGAGAATCGAGAAAAATCGTCAACTATCACAAGGGCGTACCACTTCCCACCGACTGAGCGTACTCGAGCTGGACCTACTGTATCCATGTGTAACAGCTCTCTCGGGTACGACGTCATCACCTGAGTCACAGGTGCGTGAGAAGTGGCAACCATTTTCCAATGACGACAGGGATGACACACTAGATCCTTCTCCATCATAAGTTTAGGCAATCGTCGGATAAGGTCCATAGAGGTCAATCTGACAAGCAAATCAAAGCTCAAATGACCTAACCTTCTATGCCACTTCCAGAGCTCAGAGGAGGATGAGAAACCATGTTGAAGAAAATGGTTTCTCAATCTCCCCCTTGATGAGTGCATTGTCAACACCCTCTTCAGCTCATCTTCAGAACCTGCAAAACATGTGGAAACAGGAAAAACAAAGATAAAAGAAAATAGAAGAAAGAAAATAAAAATTTAACTCTAATGACTAAAAGCCAAAAAGAAGCAAGAAAAATGGTCATTATGGTTAACCAAAAATAAAGACTCAAAACCAAAGTGCAAATCTCAGAATTACCAACAAGGAACTCCCCCTGAAATAAATCCCAGAGAAAGCTAAAAAATATACTCCAAAATTTCTCTCCCTTGTTGACAATTGGACTCATCAAGTGAGACTAAATGCACTCTAAAGAGACATAGACACAAACTCCCCCTGAAATGCAGCTCCCCCTCAAAATATGCCATGAATGCAGATGGGGTGCAGGTGGAGTGTGAAAAGCATGCTTCTTAGATATGATTAACTGCAATTATAATATCTAACAGGTATAGCAAAAGATATACTGTCTAAGATACATGACATGATCAGTGCAATAGATGATATCTAAAGAGAGTCATTAGCATGCATTTTTCGATTTTTGCAAACAAAAGCATCACCACATTTTCTAGTTGACAAGCAAGGTAAAACATGATATGCAAAAGCTAACTGATATCTACCAAGATAAGCATTGTCCAAGACAAGGTGCTTCAGCAAACTTGTCATCTTTTTAATTTTTTCAGACTATTTCTTTTTCTTTTTATTTTTCATTTCTGCCAAGGGTTATTTGCATGTCAAACCTTATGCTAACCGACCAAGTCAAGCCTAGGCCAGAACTGGACCATCAGAAGCTTAAGACATTTGTCTTGGCAAACATTACATCGTCCTAGTTCATACCAAAGTGCTATGGTAAGCAGTCTAGAACAATGCAATGCAACAAAGAACACCCACCTGATCTTTTCTAATAATCATAAAAATGCATAAATTTTTTATTTTTCTGAATTTTTATCATTTTATAGCACATTTTTCATATTTAAAGCATATAGATGTCCAAGTTGCATATCTGCATCATAGTAAGGATCTAGCTACAAGGCATGTAAAAGATAGCGAAAGCATTCAACCTACACATGCTAGTTACTAGAGGCAATGGTGATCATTTTTCAATTTTTAAAACATAAAAGCCATGCATATGACAAATATCTGATATATCATGTGAATTGAAACAGAACATGATCATCGACACGTAATCAAAAACATATACTAGCTAGAAAAAGTAAAGCAGATTAATCATATAACAGAAGCAAGCTCAAAATGTGATTGATGATTAAGCATGATATGAACGCACACAAAAAGACTCAATAAAAAGATAAAGAAGAAAAGAAAAAATTGACTCAAAGTATCCTAAAAAGGATACACAACTACCAAATCCCCTCGTAAATGCTCAAAAGTAGACTGATCTAGGGGTTTAGTAAAAATATCAGCCAACTGCTGATGGGTATCAACATGAATAAGATCTATGACTCCTTTCTCATGTTGATCCCTCAGAAAGTGAAAGCGCACATCAATATGTTTGGTTTTTGAATGAAGACATGGGTTTTTCCCTACACTAATTGCACTAGTGCTATCACAAAACAAAGGAACTCTCGAAGGGAAGAACAAACCAAAATCCCGCAAAGTAGAAATCATCAAAACTAACTGAGAACAGCAGCTAGCAGCAGCTACATACTCAGCCTCAGTAGTAGAAAGCGCAACTCCAGATTGTTTTTGAGAAGACCATGAAACAAGTGAAGAACCAAGAAGCTGGCAAGTACCGGAAGTAGACTTGCGATCCAGCCGGCACCCACCAAAATCAACGTCCGAAAAACCAGCTAAATCAAGAGATGATGATGCAGAATAATAAAGACATAAATCAGGAGCATAAGTAAGATACCTGAAAATACGCTTCACAGCCTGCCGGTGAGATGCGCGTGGCGAAGACCAAAAACGCGCACACACACCCATGGCAAACTGAATGTCCGGTCTCATCGCAGTCAAGTATAGTAGTGAACCGATCATCCCTCGATACTCTCTCTCATTTACCTTGACGTCGTCCTCGTCCAGACCTCCAGATGTGCCCATTGGGGTCATCTGTGGCTTCAGCTCTCCACCAAAGTCAAATTTCTTTAGCATGTCCCGTGTGTACTTACCCTAGTGGATGAAAATGCCGTCCTTGGTCTGCTTGATCTGGAGCCCTAAAAAGTACTTGAGTTATCCCATGAGTTCTCAAAATCAGCCTTGGTATAGGTGTAACCTACTCCAAACCCATCCTATCTCCTTAACTACTAGATCATCATGCCGAGTTGCGGCTCTCTAGCACCAATCCAACTCAGGATCTTATGGAGGTAAAAGTTCTTGTTCTGAACATCAGCTAGCTCCTCTCTCAAGGAAGCTAACACCTCCACCTGAGACAAGCAGATCTCACACTCTCTATAAACTTCGACGGACTTCTCAGCTTTTAGCTTGATCAACTCCATTCTCATGGACAAGAAGTTCTCACAAACAGTGGGTGGAACTGACAAGGTCTCAAGTTCTATCTTAGTCTGCTCCAACTTAGCTCTCACTCTAGCTAACTCGCTTAACTTCTCATCACTCTTGGCTCTCAGCTCAGCTATACTAGCTAAATGGGATAGGCAGTCTACACAAGGCACGACGACAGTGACATGAGCATCTTTTAGCTCCTGCTGAGCGCTTTCAAGCTCAGTGGCCATAACGTCTCTCTCATCTACTCTATCTGTGTACCTGGACTTAAGAGTCGTTAGGTCACACAACAACACCTCACAGTTAGGGCACTCACTACTGTCACCCAAGCAAGGGGAAGACGACATACTCTCAATCTTACCATTCGCCATGGAAAGCTCACTCTCAAGCTCATATATCCTCTTCTTAGCCCCTCTAAGTAGTTTCTCCCGATACTTCAACTCCTGACGGTTCTGTTCTAGTAAATTAACAACTTCTTGTTCATAGGAAGATACCTTCTCATCGTCGTCGTCGTCGGAGGAGCCCTTGTCTTCCTTATCCCCAAGAGCCATTGAATAGAAGCTCTTGCGGGGTCTTCGGCTGTGACGTGAGCGACTCTTCGGCTTGTCCCCAAAGGCCATGAAGCAGAGGCCCACTAGATCATCCCTGTCTTTCCCCTTCCTGATCACAATCTCTTCATCACTTGAACTTGAAGATGAGGAGGAAGACGAAGATCTCTTGGAGTAGCTCTTTTCCATCTCGGCGAAGAAGGCCTTGTCTCGCTTCTTGTTGTCACGCCTGTAGCCCTTCAAAGCCTTTCAAAAGAATCTCGTCTTGGGCTTGCCCTTTGTGGAAGTGGAGTTGTCGTACTTGCCGGAGTCATAGGAGTTGCCGCTAGTTCCCTTCTTGTAATTCTTTTGCTTGGGGCAGTCGGCGATGAAATGTCCTAGATCACCACACTTAAAGCATCCGGATTTTGTGCCGTGTCTTTTAATCATTCGCTTATCATAGACACGTCGCACCCGGTTATTAAACAAACACAGATCATCATCCCCTAGTGAATCATGTTGTTCCTCAGAGATAGACATCAAAGAAAATGCAGTACAACTCATGGCAGTAAGATCAGCAGATAGTGTGGCAAGAGCCAGAGTCTTTGAGCCAGAACCAGTGAGATTTGATCTCAACTGGATATCGACCTCTTAGGCCTTGAGCTTACTAAAAAGCTCTGCGACAGTCAAGGTATCATAGGAAGCGCTCTCAACAATAGACGAGACCTTGATCTCCCAGATCTTAGGGTCCAAGGTATGAAGGACCTTGAGCGCCTGTTCATGATCTGAGAACAGCTGATCATGCTCGGCCTTGTTGACCTGAAGCTTGTTACTGATCGATTGAAAACGACCAAACAAAGCCTCAACAGTCTCACCCGACTTTTGTGAGAAATTTTTATACTCACGCCGGTAGGTCTGATAGAGCCTAGCCTTGACCTTAGCTGTCCCCTCATGGTGTGCCTAGAGGGTAGCCCAGATCTCTCGAGTAGTGGTGAGATGGATAACATGCTCAAACTCACTACGACCTGGACCAGAGAATAAAATGTTCACTGCTTTACTATTGTTTTGATGCTGGGCAATTACATCTGTAGAAGTACCCTCAGCAATAGGCACTATGGTGAATGTAGGATGAACACAAATATCCCAAATGTCCGAGCTCTGGCTCATAAGATAGGCTCGCATGCGAGTCTTCCAATAAGTGTAGCCAAAAGCTTCAAGGGACGAGATTTTACCAAAAGACGTCATGATCACTACCTGGGTTTAGAACCGGTTAAGGTATGAGAAAACCCTAACCTTGCTCTGATACCACTTGTAGGACCGAAAGTAGCGACCAGAGGGGGGGTGAATGGGCGCCTAAAAATTTCTTGCTAAACTATATCCTAATCCCAACACCCGAACGAACTTACCCATACAAATAATATTAGTAAAGCAAATTACAGGAACTAAAGTTGTCTAGCCTAAAAATGACCGGTGTCCTAATTAAAATGATATTAAAGATAAACTAAATAGAAATACTGCAGTAAATAAAAACACCTAAATATATCAGGAAATATTTATATTGCAGTCTAGAAAAAAATACTAATCAAAGGAATAAAACATTTCACGTAAAAACTAGAGTAAAAATATTACTATGACTAATAAATTTTTCTTTTTATAAGAACAGATTAAAAATACTTAAATAGAAATTATGCGAGTACTAATAATATTTTGCAGATTAAATTAACCATGAAATTTCTAAACAGATTTTCAGCTAATTAATTTAATAGATGATTATCTATCTAACTAATCTACCTAGAAAATAGGATATTAGATTAATTACCTGCATCTGTTGATGTCGCCGAACGTGCCACAGTAGATCTGTCGACCGAAGATGATCCAGCCATCGGAGTAGCTGCTGTCACTGAAACATGCCGCGTCTAGCACCTCGAGCCACGCGCGTTTAGGTACCGCACCGAAAAGCTGGTCGTGGAGAAAAAAAGAACCCCGCCTTCCGTTGATGCGATGGGCTGCGCAGACTACAGCGGCGCCTCTGCCGCCCGTCACAAACAAGGCTCCTGACACGGCGCCTCATGATTTCAAGCGTGGTCCATCACGCTATGAGTTGTGCACGACAAAGAAAGGAAAATTGCTGCTGCCGCTGCGTGATTGGACACACATTAAGTGCTGCTGCTGCGCTGCTGAATTAATGAACCGAGGGCCTGCAGCATGCACTACGGCTACAGTCACACGTTGTGCTGTGCGCCGAAAAATTCAGGAGATGTCATGCGTCTGATGCAATGAAGCTGCTGAATCCGCTGCTGTCGTGCGTTGAATTGCTGCAGAGCCGATGAAAAACCACGGCAAAAGTTGTGATCTGTTTGGAGAAGAATAAAAACTGGCAAAAGAAAATACTTCGGCGGAAAAACATGAGGTGGACTGTAGATTGATAATGAATGATAGTCATCCTATCCCTAGGTGGGTAGGGGACTATTTATAGGTGACTCCTAATACAGGAAAAAGACTAATTTACCCCTAGGGTAAATTACACTGACTGTAAAATAAAATCCAAAAATACTAAAATACCCTTAGAAAAATCAACTGACTCAAATAAAAATATGCTGGACTTAAAAACTAAATATTAATATCCTAAAAACAAAATAATCATCGGTTGTCAGTTTTGCGCCGAAACTGACAAAGCGTCCACCGTCTTCGCACCGGGTACCCGGATTGGGCCGACCCGACCCCACAGCTTACTCAGCCCGGCAATCGCTCGCCGCTCGTGTACCTGAGTCAAACCTGGTCAACAGACTAGTCGATCCTCTGCCGCTGCTAGCCCATGTAATCAGATTGGGCCAGCCCGACTCCGTGCTCCTCTGCCCGACAGTCGCTCGCTGCCCGTGTACCTGAGTCACATGCGCCTCAGACACGGCAGGTCTTCATGTTTCTTATTTGACTTCCGTTGACAATCACTCATCACATCTGGAGTATAAAATCCATGTTCTTCAACAGGGTTTGTCACCGGAGCAGATGGGATGCGCCTGGGAGCCCAAACGGTGCTGGAGGCCAACGGTCGAGGCGGATAGGACGTCCTTGGGATCCCAAGCTGCACCAAGGGCCAACGGTCTAGAACCAAGCCATTTCTGAGCGGGGTGTGACGCTTCAGATTTCGGTACCACCGGACATAGACCATGATGGGTAGTTTATAGGTGTTAAAAAATTTTACCGCGGGGCCGCGCACCGACTTTTACTGCCTCTAAAAGGACATCGGTGCCCCTCCGTCTCGTAGGTGCCTACGAATTTGCTTCCTCCTTGAGCTCTAACCACCCTTCTAGCCTCTAGCCTTCTTCTACGGAGCCCCTAGCACCTTCATGCCCGGAGCCCCAAGCGTGATGGCGAAGAGGACTTCATCAAAGAAGGCTCTCGCCTTGGGAGGGGGATCAAACTCTATCCAAGTCCAGGTGGTCGTGGCCGTAGCTGCAGCGAGGCCTTTTACGAGGCGCCTCGAAGCGTTCAACCTCTGCTCGCCTTCGGGCAAATTGGAGCAAACCTTGGAACTACAGGCTATGGCTTCTATAGAGGAGTTCATCCAATGAATTTTCACTAGAAAGGTTTCTGCCGAGGTTATCCTTCGCGTACCAGGGTCTGAGACTATTCTGAGGCCTCAGCAGGACGAAATAGTGGTTTTCGAGGCTTTCTTTGAGGCTGGGCTCAGGCTCCCTGCCGAAGGTATGCTAGCCGAAGTGTTAGATATGTTCAACTTTGAGCTCCATCTTCTGTACTTGAACATTGTGGCTCGGCTTGCCATCTTCGAGTGGTCTATGAGGGTCGAGGGGTGCGAAGGGCGAGCAGACGTCTTCGCATCTCTACACGATGCGAACTGCTAGCCGAAGAAAAAGAAGGTACCGCTAGTATTTGACGTGGGACCAGTAGTGGTTCTATGCTACGGTCAGCGTAGACACCCCCCTTCAGAGCACCAACGCCCTCATCTTGTACCGTCTTCAAGCCAAGGTGGCATCAGACTCCGGGACCATCCAGGCTCGGATGAACTGCTGTGGAGGGTGGCTCGGAAGGTGAGCATGAGCGACTTGACTGAGGAGTTCATCACCCTTCAGATCAGTCCTCACGCATGCTCTTGGCTAGAGAACTTTTTTGGAGCCGCTAATTCAGATGGCTTGAGTAGTGTGTCTTCAGAGTTCCCCGGCAAGGCTTCGAGATGTCTCTATTTCTTCTTGATGCCCGTGACGGACTATCATTCTTCGTTGCTGCAGCCACACACGAGGTGTGGGTGGCGAAGGAAGCCATTGTAGTAGCTGAATGTGTCGTGGGGCCGCGACACTAGACGAGTAGAGCCGGAGGCTCACCTTGGTGGGGTATTGGGAATGGAACAACATGGTATGGACCTGGCTAGGCATTGAAGGAGTTCAGGAACTCCCGCAGTTCTTGGACCTGGCGCCCTCGAGCGAAGGCTCGAAGTGGAAGAGGGTGGATGATGGCGAGCCTTGGGGTCCATCGCCTAGATGCCCTGAGGGTCCTTCGGAGACTTCGGGGCCTTCGGGGGGTCTCCTAGAGGCCATGGACATCGTAGTCCCTTCGACCGCCAAAGCTCTTAACATGGCGGGGCAACTGTCTTCGAGTCCTTTGCTCGGAGAGGGACCTACAACGGGGCCAGGCATAGAGGTCGAGCCTTCAGGGCTCGAAGCGGTGAGTGTGGGTTCTGGGCCGAGGGTAGTCACCACGGACTCAAAAGCAATGGCTCTGGAGCAGACCTCCGCTAGCTTGGACTCCAAGGTGTTACAAGCCCACTGAAGAGACTGGGAGGGGCTCTTCGTGACTTCAGAGTATGCAGAACTCTTTCCCATTGAGGAATAGAGCGATGGTACTTGTTGACACGAAAACATGCCCTCGCACTTGGGTCTGTTCGACGATCCAAAAGCATGTGGATATTTAGGGATGAGCATAAGCGTAACAAAACACTGACGTCACGTTCTGACTACCCTTAACAGTGGCAAGGGGGTGGAGTCGCTAGGTAATCAGATCACACAGAAATAATCCAATTAGCCAAAATATATAGATAAAATAATCCAATTTGCCGAACAGAGCCAGATTTGTTCGAAGTGTACCGTGTGTAGGACCGAAAGTAGCGACCAGAGGGGGGGTGAATGGGCGCCTAAAAATTCTTTCGAATCAATGGCCTGCTCCCAACACCCAACGCACCTCAAAAGACTAAGTAGCAAAGAATGAACAGATTGCCTAAGTCTAAAGGTATCTAGCCTAGAAGCAACTGATGTTAAAATAAGAGAAACACTAAAGCAGTAATAATAGGCAGATAAACAAAATATTCAAGACATGGCAGGTCAAACTTCTCAATGAATGATCTAAGTGTATATAAAGTGAGATAGTCGAAGTACACGTTCGTAAAGATAGTCGAAGTATGTCAAGCTGACAGCACAAAAACGTACTTCGAAGCTAGCAACACAGAACACAGAGTGAAGTCGAATTTCAAGTGAAGCCCTCGAGGATGTCAGATCGAAGCCTGTCTCACGGAGCTTAGAGACTTCGAACAGAGAGAAGGGACTTCGCCAGAAACAACCAGAAAAGGGACTTTGGCCCTGTCAACTCGATCAAAAAGCTACACAGGAAAAAGCAAGCCTAGAGTACTAGTGTACTGTTGCTACAGAGAAGTAGTACTACTTGCAACCAGCGAGAACTAGTACTACTCAGTGAAGAACCGAAGCAACAGAGACTCAGTTCTCAGGAATAGAAGTTGTTGCGCATCAATAAAGACCATAAAAACACTGCAAACTGAATGACAAGAGGAGGGAAGAGAATCTCATAGATTCATGAAGAACAAAAGGAATGCAGGAATTAAATCTCAGGGAGCAAGAGCATGGCGGCGCACAACAGGAGAGAGAACGCAGGAGACAAAATGACCCAATAGATTAAAAAGTGAATTCTAGAAGGGGTGACCTAAACCTAGGGATTGGGCCCCTATTTATAGGCTGCCCAACACTAGGAATATTACACCAGCCCCTTAGGGTTTTTACAGACGATGAAATAAAGGAAAAGACTAAACTGCCCTTAGGAATTTTTACAGACACGACTGACTGACAGTGGGCCTAGACATACAGATGACTTATCTGGAAGCTAAGCTTTTGTAGCGACTACGGCTTCTCTTCTGGACAGTCCGATACAATATCAGCGGTTTTTAGTTTTGTGCCGAAACTGACAAAGCCTCCACCGGCTTTGCACCAAGTACCCGGATTGGGCCAGCCCGATTCCGCAGCTCTCTCAGCCCGACAATCACTCACCGCCCGTGTACCTGAGTCAATCCTGGTCAACAGCCCAGTGGGTCTTCTGCTGCTCCTGGCCCATGTACCCGGATTGGGCCAGCCCAACTTCGCAGCCTCCTCTGTCCGACAGTCGCTTGCTTCTCGTGTACGTGAGTCACACGCGGCCCATGAAACAGCAGATCTTCACTCTTTTTCTGTCCTCTTTGACTATCGTTGACAATGACTCATCACATCTGGAGCCATGAGGCCCACGCTATTCGGCATGGCTCCTCAATCTCCCCCTTGATGAGTGCATTGTCAACACCTCATTTCTTCAGCTCTTCAGTACCTGCAGACAACTGTGGAAACACGAAAACAAAGCACAAGAAAACAAAGAAGAAGAAAAATAAGGTAAAAGTTTAACCCTAATGACCAAAAACCGAACAAAAGCAAGAAGCGGTCATTATGGTTAACCAAAGGTAAAAGCTCAGAATGAGTGCGATCTCAGAAACATCAACAAGGATATCAGAAGAGTAAGTGAGAAAAAAACTCCCCCTCGCACTCTTATCCCAAAATTTCTCCCCCTTGTTGACAAATGAACTCATCAAGCACTCAAAAGAGACACAGACTCCCCCTGAAACGCAACTCCCCCTCAAAATATGCAATGAATGCAACTGGGGTGCATGAGGAGTGAATAAAGCATGCTTCTCAGATATGATTGACCGCAATTTCAACATCTAACAGATACAGCAAAAGACATATTGTTAACGATGCATGGCATGATTAGTGCAACAAATGATATCTAAAGAAATTCATTAGCACGCATGTTCAATTTTGCAAACAAAAGCATCACCATATTTTCCAGTTAACAAGCAAGGTAAAGCATGAGATGCAAAAGCTAACTAATATCTACCAAGATAAGCATTGTCCAAAACAAAGTGCTTCAGCAAACTTGTTATCATTTCAATTTTCAGCCTTTTTCTTTTCTCTTTTTCATTTATGCCAGGGGTTATTTGCATGTCAAACCTTATACTGACCGACCAAGTCAAGCCTAGGCCAAATCTGGACCATCAGAAGCTTAAGACATTGGTCTTGGCATACACTACATTGTCCTAGTTCATACCAAAGTGCTATGGTACGCAGTCCAGAACAATGCAATGCGACAAAGCAAACCCACCTAGATCTTTGCAAGTTATGCATAAAGAGGCATGGAATTTTCATTTTTCTTGATTTTTCATCATTTTTATAGCACATTTCCATGTTTTAAAGCAGAAGGATGTCCAAGTTGCATGTTTGCATCTAAGTCAAGAACTAGCTACAAGGCATGTAACAAATAGCAAAAACATTCAACCTACACATGCTAGTTACCAGAAGCAATGGTGATGATTTTTCAAATTTTAAAGCATAAAAGCCATGCATATGATAGATATCAGACATATCAAGTGAACTGAACCAAGGCATGATCAATGACAAGTATTCAAAAGAATGTACCAGCTAGATTAAGTAAAGCAGTTCAATCATATAACAGAAGCAGCTCTAAAGTGTGATATGTGAATATGCAAGATATGAACACACACAAAAATACTCAAGAAAAGAGTAAAGAAGAAAGAAAACTGACGCAAAATATCCTAGAAAGGATACACAACACCCAAATCCCCTCGTAAACCCTCAAAGGTAGACTGATCTAGGGGTTTGGTGAAAATGTCAGCCAACTGATGATGGGTATCAACATGAACAAGGTCAATGACACCTTTCACATATTGATCCCGCAGAAAATGAAAGCGCACATCGATGTGTTTGGTTTTTGAATGGAGACAAGGGTTTTTCCCTACACTAATTGCACTGGTGCTGTCGCAAAACAAAGGAACTCTGGTAGGAAAGAATAACCCAAAATCTCGTAGAGTGGAAATCATCCAAACTAACTATGAGCAGCAGCTAGCAGCAGCTACATACTCAGCCTCAGTGGTCAAAAGAGCAACTCCAGATTGCTTTCGAGAAGACCAAGAAACAAGAGAAGAACCGAGAAACTAGCAAGTACCGGAAGTCAACTTGCGATCCAACCGGCACCCACCAAAATCGGCATCCAAAAAGCCAGATAAATCAAGAGATGATGATGCTGAATAGTAAAGACCGAGATCAGGCGCATAAGTAAGATACCTGAAGATGCGCGTGACAGCCTGCCGATGAGATGCGCGTGGTGAAGACTAAAAACGCGCGCAAAGTCCCACGGCGAACTGAATGTCCGGTCTTGTCACTGTTAAGTACAATAGCGAACCAATCATCCCTCGAAACTCCCTCTCGTTGATCTTGACGCCGCTCTCGTCCTTGTCCAGGCCCCAGACGTACCCATTGGAGTCATCTGAGGCTTCAGCTCTCCACCAAAGTCGAACTTCTTTAGCATGTCTCTAGTATACTTACCCTGGTGGATGAAGGTGCCGTCGTTGGTCTGCTTGATCTGGAGCCCTAAGAAGTACTTGAGCTCACCCATGAGGCTCATCTCAAACTCGCTGTGCATCTGCTCAGAGAACTTGGACACAAGAGAATCAGTAGTACCGCCAAAAATAATATCGTCCACGTAAATCTGAGCAACCAGGAAATCAGAAGCAACTCTGAGCAAAAAGAGAGTTTTATCCACCAAACCCATCACAAAGCCCTTCCCCAACAAAAATTGCTTCAACCGATCATGCCAAGCCCTAGGGGCTTGCTTCAACCCGTATAAAGCCTTCTGCAGCTTAAAAACATGTCGATGAAACTTAGGGTTCTCAAAACCAGGGGGCTGCCTAACATAAACTTCCTCCTCTATGAACCCGTTCAGAAAAGCACTCTTAACGTCCATTTGAAAAAGCTTAAAACCCTTCGAAGTGGCAAAAGCTAAGAGAATGCGAATGGACTCAAGACGGGCAACAGGGGCGAAAGTTTCTTCAAAATCAATACCCTCTTTCTGGCAAAAACCCTGGGCAACTAATCGAGCCTTGTTGCGCACCACAACCCCATCTTCACCTTGTTTGTTCTTGAACACCCACTTGGTGCCTATGGGGTTGCATCCTGGTGGCGGCTCAACTAGTGTCCAAACCCGATTGCGGACAAAGTTCTCAAGCTCTTCTTGCATAGCATTAATCCAATTAGAATCAGAAAGAGCATGAGAAACATCTCTGGGCTCAAAATATGCAACAAAAGCAGATTCAGCAAATACAGCAAGAGAGTTACCAGACGAACGCAAAGTTCTCTCAGTCAAATCACCGATGATGCGCTCTGAGGGGTGATCACGCTGAACTGCTCGGGTTCCCTGGTGATCTGAAGTCACCTCACCGGAGTCAGCAGCTGGCACCTCTGGACTCGACTGAGGGGACTCGATCGAAGTGGAAGAAGTGATCAGAGGTCCGCCCTCGTCCTCAGTCGAAGTCTCAGAAGGTGTGGGCTCTGCAGGGGGTGCAGAAGGCCCACCCTCATTAGCGGGTGGAGTATCCTCATCTTCCTCGAAGATGGACTCTTCGAGCTCACCATCAGAAGGCTTAAATGAAGGAGTCAAAGAAGGCAAGGACTCATCAAATGAAACCTCACAAGTCTGGACATGCTGTTGGGATTCGAGATTCCAAACACGGAAGCCTCGAGAATGCAAAGCATAGCCAAGAAAAACACCGTCCCAGCAACGAGACTCAAACTTGTCCAAATGCCCTCCCTTCTTGAGCACAAAGCACTTGCAGCCGAACGCTCGCAAGTGGCTCACCTTGGGCAATCCTCGGATGAGGTCCATAGAGCTTAACCTGACTAACAGATCAAAACTCAAATGACCTAACCTCCTATGCCACTTCCAGAGCTCAGAAGAAGATCCAGCAATCAAGCAGCGAGAAGGGCCAAAAGAACTAGAGAAGTCAATTTGAAAAACTTTACCGAATGGTAAAATCTGGCAAATCAAAGACCCTCTAGAATCAGACACAGAAGAATTGCCCTTCTTAAAACGCACTTCCAAACCATCCTCAAGAAGTTGCGAAACAGAAATCAAATTGAAGTTCAAATTTTTAACCAAGGCAACATTCTTCAAATAGAAATGATCTGAAATGTGAATTGAGCCAATGCCACTTACTTTCCCTTGACCACTGTTCCGGAAAGTGATGTACTCTTTGGAACTCGGGGGAGTGAGACTGGAGAACCATCTGCGATGTCCCGTCATGTGGCGAGAGCATCCTGAGTCCATGATCCAAACGTCCTCCAGTCCCCGATCCTGCACAATCAGTGGCTGTAAGTGGGAGCAAATGGTCCGGCACCAGGTTTAGCAAAAGAGCTAAACCAGTGTCGAGCCATCTACTCAAAAGACGGAAAGCAGAAATCATTATGAGAGACTGGACCAAAACGCGACTCAAAGCGCGGTCCTTGGTTCTGCCTAAAGCCTTGGCCACGAGGTCCAGGACCGTAGCCAAAATGGCCTGGAGCTCTGCCGGAACGACCACCACCAACTGGAGTACGGGCAAGAAAGCCGTCTCCTCTACCACCACCTACACGACGCGGCCTGGCCTCCAGCATCTCCCCGCATCGAGGAACACGCAGTCTACCACCCTGCTGGTAGAACTGCTCCTGACCACCACCCTTCTCTCTGACAATACTCACAATGGTAGGTGGGCTTCTTGGGATGTGGTTGAGGCTTGGGGTTCTTGGGCTTAGTGGTGATTGGTGTTGTCTTCTTGGGATGAGATGGTCCAGGAAAAGAGTCTAGCGAAGTGTGGAGGTGTTTGGGCTTTGGAACCCAGATAGGTTTCTTGGGTGGAGCTTTGGATGGTTCATGTATCACTCCATCCTTGGGCTGACAAGCCTGGGAGGACTTAGTGGAGTGAGTCTTAGGGTATCTCTGCTCAGGAGTCATTTTACTCCACTCCACTACCCAGCTAATGGCACTCTCAAAGTCAGCCTTGGTGTAGGTGTAACCTACCCGAAACCCATCCTGCCTCTTGAACTGCTGGATCATCATGCCGAGATGTGGCTCTCTGGCACTGATCGAACTAAGGATAGAACGGAGGTAAAAGTTCTCATTCTGAGAATCAGCTAGCTCCTCTCTCAAGGAAACTAGAACCTCCACCTGAGACAAGCAGGTCTCACACTCGCTATCTATTTGGACAGACTTCTCGGCTTTCAACTTAATCAACTCAAGTCTAAGAGACAGGCAGTTCTCACAGACAGTGGGTGGAACTGACAATGTCTCGAGCTCTAGCCTAGTCTGTGCAAGCTCAGCTCTCACTCTCTCCAAATCCCCCAAATGCTCATTGCCCTTGGCTTTCAGCTCAGCTAAAACAACTAGATGAGATGGGCAATCAACACAGGGTGCGACGACAGTGGCTTGAGCATCTTTCAGCTCCAGCTAAGCGCTTTCAAGCTCAGTGGCCAAAGCGTCCCTCTCATCAACCCTTTCTGTGTACCTAGACTTAAGAGTCGACAGGTCACACAGAAGCACCTCACACTTCGGGCACTCACTGCTATCACCCAAGCAGGGGGAAGAAGATAGGCTCTCAATTCTGCTGTTGGCTACGACAAGCTCACTCTCTAACTCATCTATCCTCATCTTGGCCCCCCTAAGCAGTTTTTCCCGATATTTTAACTCCTCACGATTGCTTTCAAGTAAATCAACGATTTCGCGCTCATAGGATGATACCTTTTCGTTGTCGTCATCGTCGGAGTCATCGGAGGAGCTCTTCTCTTCCTTATCCCCAAGAGCCATTGAGCAGAAGCTCTTGCGGGATCTTTGGCACTGGTGTGAGCGGCTCTTCGGTCTGTCCCCGAAAGCCATGAAGCAGAGACCCGCCGGATTGTCCTTGTCCTTCCCCTTCCTGATGATGATCTCCTCATCGCTTGAGCTCGATGAAGAGGAAGATGACGTGGACTGCTTGGAGTAGCTCTTCTCCATCTCGGCGAAGAAGGCCTTGTCACGCTTCTTGTTCTCTCATCGGTAGTCCTTTAGGGCCTTCTTGAAGAATCTGGTCTTCGGCTTGCCCTTGTTGAAGGAAGAGCTATCGTGCTTGCCGGAGTCGTGGAAGCCACCACCGGTGCCCTTCTTGTGGCCATTGCGCTTGGGGCAGTCGGCGATGAAGTGTCCTGGATCACCACACTCAAAACACCCAGATTTCATGCCATGCTTTTGAACATCCTTTTGTCATAGACACGACGTACCCGGTTGTTAAAAAGACACAGGTCATCATCTCCCAAAGACTCAAGCTGATCCTCAGTGATAGACATCAAAGAGAAACCAGCACAACTCACAGCAGAGGGATCAACTGAAGGTGTAGCAAGGGCCAGGGACTTTGATCCAGAGCCAGTGAGATTTGATCTCAACTGGATATCTACCTCAGTGGCCTTCAGCTTGCTAAACAACTCAGAAATTGTCAAGGTATCATAAGCAGTACTCTCAACAATAGAGGATACCTTGATCTCCTAGATCTTTAGGTCCAAGGTATGAAGAACCTTGAGCGCCTGCTCATGATCTGAGACTAACTGAGCACCCTCAGCCTTGTTGTCCCGAAGCTTGTTTATGATCGATTGAAAAAGACCAAACAACACTTCAACAGATTCACCCGACTTTTGTGTGAAGTTTTTATATTCACGCCGGTAGGTATGATAGAGCCGAGCCTTGACCTGGGCTGTTCCCTCATGTTGTGCCTTGAGGGTAGCCCAGATCTCTCTCGCAGTGGAAGATGGCTCACACGCTCAAACTCAGTGGGACCTAGACCAGAAAACAGAATGTTCATAGCTTTACTATTGCTCAGATGTTGGGCAATGATACCAGGAGTACCATGCTCAGCAACTAGCAATATAACAAACGTGTCGTGAACGCAAATGTCCCAGATGTCCGAGCCCTGGCTCATGAGATAGGCTCGCATGCGAGTCTTCCAATAGTTATAGCCATAGGCTTCCAAGGACGGGACCTTGCCAGGAGAAGTCATGATCACTACTGGGGTTTAGAACCGGTTAAGGTATGGAAAAACCCTAACCAAGCTCTGATACCACTTGTAGGACCGAAAGTAGCAACCAGAAGGGGGGGTGAATGGGCGCCTAAAAATTCTTTCGAATCAATGGACTGCTCCCAACACCCAACGCACCTCAAAAGACTAAGTAGCAAAGAATGAACAGATTGCCTAAGTCTAAAGGTATCTAGCCTAGAAGCAACTGATGTTAAAATCAAAGAAACACTAAAGCAGTGCTAATAGGCAGATAAACAAAATATTCAAGACATGGCAGGTCAAACTTCTCAATGAATGATCTAAGTGTATATAAAGTGAGATGAGAAGTTACTGTTCAATTTGTCTCCTGTTCGGAACTTGGCGAAGCCTGCTTCGCTGTGTCGAAGCCTGCTTCGTAGTGTCGAAGTCAGCTTCGCAGTGTCGGAGCCTGCTTCGTAGGTCTTTGATGAAGTCTAGCGAAGGTTGTCAACGAAGCGCCGAAGGTGTGTTGAGTCTAGCATAGTTCAAGTATCAAAGTGCAAAGTATGCTTCGGAGCGAAGTATGACGGCATCGAAGCTGGCTTCGAACAGTGTACTTCGAAGCCCAACCTTCGAACAGACAGCATCGAACCCGATACACGGAAAAAAAACAACCTTCGAAAGATAAGCGAAGCCTAGCACACGATAGCAAGACAAAATCGAAGCCTACACTCAATCTTCGAAGCTAGCTTCGTCGAGGTATGATAAATGAAGTGATATCCTTCGACCCGGGGTCTAACTCCGAACGACAAACTTCGAACACACAAACTGAGATCTTCGGAAAAGACAACAGCAAAAGAACCTCAGAGACCACACGTCGAGTGAAGTCTATCAGAGGGACAAACTCTGAAGCCAACTTCGAAGCCTGTCGAAGTATTGACTTCAAAGTGCTCGAGTCGAAGTACACCTTCGTAAAGATAATCGAAGTATGTCAAGCTGATAGCACAAAAACGTACTTCGAAGCTAGCAACACAGAACACAGAGTGAAGTCGAAGTTCAAGCGAAGCCCTCGAGGATGTCAGATTGAAGCCTGTCTCACGGAGCTGAGAGACTTCGAACAAAGAGAAGGGACTTCGCCAGAAACAACCAGAAAAGGGACTTTGGCCCTGTCAACTCAATCAAAAAGCTACACGGGAAAAAGCAAGCCTAGAGTACTAGTGTACTGTTGCTATAGAGAAGTAGTACTACTTGCAACCAGCAAGAACTAGTACTACTCAGTGAAGAACCGAAGCAACAAAGACTCAGTTCTCAGGAATAGATGTTGCTGCGCATCAATAAAGACCATAAAAACACTGCAAACCGAATGACAAGAGGAGGGAAGAGAATCTCATAGATTAATGAAGAACAAAAGGAATGCAGGAATTAAATCTTAGGGAGCAAGAGCCTGGCGGCGCACAACAGGAGAGAGAACGCAGGAGACAAAATGACCCAATAGATTAAAAAGTGAATTCTAGAAGTGGTGACCTAACCCTAGGGATTGGGCCCCTATTTATAGGCTGCCCAACACTAGGAATATTCCACCACCCCCTTAGGGTTTTTACAGATGATGAAATAAAGGAACAGACTAAAGTGCCCTTAGGAATTTTTACAGACACGACTGACTGACTGTGGGCCTAGACATACAGATGACTTATCTGGAAGCTAAGCTTTCGTAGCGACTACGGCTTCTCTTCTGGACAGTCCGATACAAGATCAGTGGTTGTCAGTTTTGCGCCGAAACTGACAAAGCCTCCACCTGCTTTGCACCAGGTACCCGGATTGGGCTGGCCGGATTCCACAGCTCTCTCAGCCCGGCAATCACTCACCGCCCGTGTAACTGAGTCAATCCTGGTCAATAGCCCAGTGGGTCTTCTGCTGCTCCTGGCCCATGTACCCGGATTGGGCCAGCCCAACTTCGTAGCCTCCTCTGCCCGACAGTCACTTTCTGCCCATATACCTGAGTCACACGCGGCCGATGAAACAACAGATCTTCACTCTTCTTCTGTCCTCTTTGACTATCATTGACAATGACTCATCACATCTGGAGCCATGAGGCCCATGCTATTCAGCATTGCTCCTCACCATGCGAAGGGTCACCGAAGGGGGTCATTCGGCATTTGGTGCAAAGGGTGCATCAAAGTGAGCCTTTGGTGTTCAGATTAATCTGGCCGAAGACAGGCTTTGAGTAGATCGCGACGTGAAATCGCCTTCGAACAACAGGGTTCAGTGTGAAGCCTCTGACACGACAAAATCCTACGCGGCGCGCTGGCCTCATGCAGATGGGTCTCTGGCACTTCAGGGCTTCGCACTATACTAGGACTTGTATATTTTTGGCCCAAAATTACCAAAATTGTTATTTTGACAATTTCTACCATTAATGCCATTTTTTGCTATCAACACTACCCTTCTGAATATGTCCTCCTCCTCATGCTTCCATGCAAACTTGCTTCTGGACCCCCTTTAGATGCTATCGGAGCCGAGCATGCAAGGCCTAAATCCGTCGATGCGGAGGAAACCTCCGAAAGTGGCAAGGGAAGTGATGAGAGTAGCAGAGGGAGTCCGAGGTGGACTATTCAAACGAGGGTGATGGAGGAGCCAATCCGGATGACGTGATTCCACCGAAGCCCTCGGACGAAGCCATCGACATCATGGATAGGAGACTGGCCATGGAGGCGTCTATTAGTCATGCGCCTCTCGTGAGGCCCCTCCACACACCGGGGGCAGCTATGGAGGTGGCAATGGATGTTGTTAGCTTCCGTGAAGGTGGAGCCCTTCGGAGTTATTCGTCCTCGACAGACTTAAGCGGCTTTCAGTAACTCCTAGGTGGCGATGGAGTCCCGCCTTCAGACGCACTTTCGCAAGGTGACGAAGAAGTCTTAGACTTTTCTATGTTTGATACTGGGCCACGTGCACTTCGGACTTGGGCCAACCTACAAGAGTAAAGGAGGGTTTTGTGGGTTTTGAGGCATGGACGATCTGGCCGCGGGAGGTCTAGCTCCAACGGGGCTTCGTCCAGCTGAGGGGGCCCTACTCGAAGGAGAAGCAAGCGGGGATCAAACTTGTTGGGGCCTCGGGCCCGCTTTTTCTTAGGTTTCGATAACATTTTCTTATAGTGTTACCTCGAGGTGTACAAGTATACTTCGTAATTGCATTGTACTTCATCATTGTATGAATTAGATCAATCCAGTTGTTGGGGGAAAATGCTTCACTTCCAGGACTTAGAGATTAACAATCCAAAATAATTTATCAGCTTCAGAGCTGATGGGTTTATGCACGAAGATGGAGGAGTCGTTAAGCGAAGGGTGCTCCGACTTACGATCCGAAAGAACCCTCCGCAAGATATGAGGCTCCGGAGGCACGATGGCAAGTTTGATAAGATGTTTGGATTATCTACTTGCTTCGAGTAGATTTTACCATTTTATCCCTGTTTAGGGTACCGAATAGTTTCCACTATGTTGGTTGTAATTAAGGGGTAAATAGGTCTTTTCCTTAGACTTTTTTCCTATAAATACCCCCCTTCTTACCCTGTAATGGGCATCGAAGACTCAGCTATTCAATACACACATTCGTACTACTTAAGCTATTATCCAATTCGGAGGCTTGAGATAGTTCCTAAACACGAAATCACTTTTTGTCCGTTCTTAATCTTAGAGCACCTATTAGCGTAATCTTTTACGCTACCAGTTGGCGTCGTCCGTGGGGAACCTAGTCCTAGAAGCTAATTCTCTACTGCTGACTGCACTTCGAAGAGCACTCGCGGAGGGAGCTTCGGGGTCCCAGGATTCCACGCACCCTTCGGTAAAGGGCTTCCTAGTGCGGTTCGAAGGCCTTCCCTCGCCTTCTCAGACCAATTGAAGTCCTCGGTCTTTGGACCTCTTCGTTGCTAGCTATGCCTCCCAAGCGGAGCCTAGCCTCAGTTCCTCTCTGAAGGTCCCCTCGGACCAACAGGGCCAGACCCTCAGCTGTTCCAACAATTCCCGAGGGCGTCGCTGGGCGTCGAGTGCCCAGAGGCCCTCGGGCTCCTCATACGGTGCTCCAAACTGATTATGTCAGCTCCCGAGACCCGGAGCTCCCCTCCGACGAACACGAAGACCTTCCTGAGGCCAAGGCTACTCAGATAGCGTGACTTCAGGAGGAAGTGGCTAGGTGGAGGCAAGAGGCCGCTAATCGCCTCCGCTCCCAAGCCTCCACCCACACTCCAGAAGGGCCCCAAGACGGTGGTGCTCGCAATCTTCCCGAAGCTGTTCAAGTCCCGGAGGAGGCTGAGAATGCATCTTTCGATGATGAGTCTCCGCTACATTCGGACTTACAAAGGGTGCCCTGCGATCCCAGGTTCAAGACCTCGAAGTTGCACAAGTATTCCTTCAGGTCCGACCCCAGAGAATTCGCTCGCTAATATGCCCTGGCGATAGAAGCAAGCGGAGGGGTGCGCAACACTATGGCAAAGTGTTCCCCCTCGCTCTCGAAGGTGTGGCTCTCCGATGGTTCTGGTCCTTGAAGCCAGGATCGATCAGATCTTGGAAGCAGTTGAAGAGGAAGTTCATAAGCAACTTCCAAGGTACCTTTGTGGCTCTGATGTCGACAGGGAGCTTATTCCAGGTGAAGTAGCGAGCAGGGGAAACGCTTCGGGAATACTTCACGTGCTTCACCCACACCAAGTCGCAGATCAAGGGCTTGTCTACCTCTTCGGTAGTCGACGCTGCCCGTGAAGGGGTGTTGAACCCCGATCTCCTCAGCAAGCTCCATCGGGAGCCTGTGTCATCCGTGGCACAACTGATGGCATACTTCGAACAATATGCCAAGGTGGAACAGGGCTGCCATCGATGAGCCGTAACACCCGCACAAGCCCTCTGAGAAGTGAAAACGGAGCCCGAAGCCTCAGCTTCTCTGCAACCCCCTCAAGACAATCGCTTCAACGATCACAGGCGAGGAAAGAAGCATTTCCACTCGGAGGTGTTAAGCATCGCACCCTCCGTTCCGAAGGCACCTACCAATTATCAGCAGACACAAGGCTTCAAGGCTGGAGCGCCGAAGCCCCAAGAGAGAGTACCTGTCAGGCGCTAGGTTTTTTCTACTACGTGCATGGTGACAATAGAATCCATGACACGAAGGACTGCAACGCGGAGTTAACCCTTCAGGGCAAATACCTAGGACGAATTACCGGACGGGGTACTTCGGATCGAACCCCCCCAGCAGCACGGTCGGAACCTGTGCAAATTGTGGCCCGAGCCGGTGCCCCCAAAGCCCCCATGCGGCTACCGGCGGCCAACGTTATGCCATTGCCGAAGCGGGAAGACCCCCAAGACCACGACAAGCGAGTAGTCCTGCCCATCGCCTAAGGGGGGACCCTCGGTAACATGTCCAAGAGGCAGCGACGTGAATACGTCCATGAAGTAGGGCACATTGGGACCTCGAGTTCCACGGAGGGAATGCCTGAATGGTCTCATGTGCCTATTTCGTTTACTTCCAGTGATGCCACAAGGGTGAAGTTCCCCCATGCTGACCCCTTGGTCATTTCAGCAGATAAAGCTGGGGTGGAAGTTCGATGGATCCTGGTGGACGGCGGGAGCTCCGGAGACATACTTTTTCTCCAAGCCTTCGACCAAATGTGCATACCTCGGAAGCATCTACTTCCAGCGGCCTGGCCACTTCAAGGTTTCACAGGTCTACCTCTCGATGCCCTCGGCCAAATAGGCCTCGAGGTTGCTTTCGGAGAGGGGCCTTTGGCCAGGGTGGAGGAGGTGATCTTCGACATCGTCGACGCCCCCTATGCTTACAACGCAATCTTCGGGCGAGGGATGCTGAACCAGTTCGGAGCTATAGCACATCACAAGTATCTATGTCTCAAGATGCCCACGCAAGGTGGAGTTCTTACTGTTTCAGGAGACCAAGCTATAGCCCGGAGAATGGAATATGGTCACGGCCAGCCGTTGGACCCCCGGCAAGTACATAGTGTGACGGTGTAGGACCGAAAGTAGCGACCAGCGGGGCGGTGAATGGGCGCCTAAAAAAAATTTCTCGCTAAACTATATTTTAATCCCACCACCCAAATAAACTTAACTAGACAAATAATATTTGAAAAGCAAATTTCAAGAATTAAAGTTGTCTAGCTTAAAAATTGATCGGTGTCCTAATTAAAATAATATTAAAGATAAACTAAATAGAAATACTGCAGTAAGTAAAATTGGTACTAGAACTATTTAATAACGTACGCAAATTGTCTAAATATATTAATAAAATATTCAGATTGCGGTCTAAAAGCAAAATACTAATCACTAATTAAAACATGGATCATCCAGAAATTAATTCAGAAATAAATCTAAAATATTTCATGTAAATCTAGGATAAAAATATTGATACGACTAATAATATAAATATATTTTTTTCTCCTTTTTTTATATAAGCAGATTAAAAATACTGAAATAAATAATATGGGATGACTAAAAATTTAACAGATTAAAATGTTACCTACAAAATTGTTATTTGCAGGCTAATTAAAAATAAAGAACTAACAGATTTAATCTAACTAGCTAACAAATAGGAGATTAATAAAAACTCCTTACCTGTGCGCTTTGCTTCCTCTGCATCCACCGGCGGGTTCAGCGAAAAGGCCACAGAGCCAAAAACTGCGTGCGTCACGGGAGAAGGTGCCGCTTTTTCATGGAAAACCAGGAAACACAGAAAAAGAACTGGCCAGATAAGTCCTGGCCGCTGTACGTCGCGTCACGGCAGAAAGCAAATTGCCCACCAAAAAAAAACTTTCGGCCGGTGATTGTACGTCAACACTTGTGGGGCTCGCCGCCTTGCGCAAAGCTGCTCTGCATAGCACCCAGCCTGCAACTCCCGTCGTGGGGCCCCCACCTCAAAGGCTGGCACCGGAGCTCCTGTGCGCTGCGGTAGCCAGCTTCCCTGACGCCATGCTGAACACTTCACGTCTCCCAGCCGAGGAAAACAAGAAAAATCACCAGCACTCGTAGTTCGACGGCTTGGCAATTGGCGATGAGAAATTTTTCACGGCGGAGAAGAAAACCAAAGAAACAATGACTAGAGGTTGGACTGTAGATTAATCTGAAGGAAACAGTCAACTATCCCCAAAGGGATAGGGGCCTATTTATAGACAAATCCTAATACATGAAAAGACTACTTTACCCTCGGGTAAAATAAACTGACTCTAAAATAAATTTCGAAAATTACAAAAATATTCTTAGAAAAATTAACTAACTCGAATAAAAATTTTCTAACCTTAAAAACTAAATATTAATATCCTAAAAACGAATTAAACATAGATCGTCAGTTTTACGCCGAAACTGACAAAGCGTCCACCGTCTTCGCACCGGGTACCCGGATTGGGCCGACCCGACCCCGCAGCTTCCTCAGCCCGGCAATCACTCACCGCCCGTGTACCTGAGTCAAACCCAGTCAACAGAATGGTGGATCCTCTGCCGCTCCTAGCCATTTACCCGGATTGGGCCAGCCCGACTCCGCGGCTCCTCTGCCCGGCCATCACTCACTGCCCGTGTACCTGAGTCACATGCGCCTCAGACTCAGCAGGTCTTCATCTCCCTTCCTTTGACTTCCGTCGACAATCACTCATCACATCTGGAATATCAAAACCATATTCTTCAACATGGTTTCTCAGACGGAGCACACCGAAGAGGTTCTGGAGTCTTCGAACTCTTCGAAGGGGCTCTCCCTTAAGCCAAGCCCGGAAGGTGATATCGTGATGAAGATAATTCTGAAGGATGGCAAAGAATACCCAATATAGTTTGGCAAGGGGCTATCCCTAGAGATAGCTGCCTCGTTGGAAGAAGTCATCAAGCAAAATTTAGACGTTTTTGCCCAGACTGACGAAGACATCACCGGGGTTGATCGGAGTATCATCGAGCACAGCTTGCTCGTCAACCCGAAGGCTAGGCTAGTACGCCAAGGGCTCCATAAACTGTCTACGGAAAGGGCAGGCCTCGCCAAGATCGAAGTGGAAAAATTTTTAAGAGCTGGCATCATCAGGGAGGTAGCCCATACCGAGTGGTTGGCAAACCCTGTTTTTGTCAGGAAAAAGGACTCGAGCAAGTGGCGCATGTGCATCGATTTTACATCATTGAATAAAGCATGCCCGCGAGACCCCTACCCTATGCCCCGAATAGACCAGCTGGTAGATTCCACAGCTGGCTCCGAATTGCTAAGCTTCCTCGATGCTTACTCCGGGTATCACCAAGTCTGGCTAATGCGTGAAGATGAAGCCAAGACAAGTTTCATAACTCCATCCGGAGTATTTTGTTATGTAAGAATGCCTTTTGGCTTGCGGAATGCCGGAGCCACATTCTCACGTTTAATAGCTAAGGCTCTAGGTCACTAAATAGTCTGGAATGTCGAAGCCTATATGGATGACATTGTAATAAAGAGTGCTTAAAAGCACCAGCATAGTCTAGACTTAGCTGAAATGTTTGAGAGCCTCCGAGCATGTGGAGTACGCCTCAACCCTGAAAAATGTATATTGGGGGCGCAAGCAGGAAAACTGCTAGGGTACTTAGTTTTGAGCAGGGGAATCGAAGCTAGCCCAACGCAGATAAGTGCACTACAAAGAATGGATCCACCAGAAAATTTGAAGCAAGTCCAGAAGCTAACAGGAAGGCTTGCAGCTCTTAGTAGATTCCTGGCCAGGTCAGCCGAACGAATCCTTCCAATTTTCAAAGCCCTCAAGGGGTTCGAAAGTTTCAACTGGACGCCGTAGTGATAGAAGAGCTTCGATGATATTAAGGCATACCTCGGAAGCCTGTCAACGCTTATTGTGCCCCTACCGGAGGAAACACTCCTCCTTTATCTTGTAGCAACAGGCTCCGCAGTAAGAGCAGTACTAGTCAGAGAAGTTGAGATTAAGGGAAAGCTGGTGCAAAACCGAGTTTATTTTGTTTCAGAAGCTTTGTCCGGAGCAAAGACAAGATACTCTGAGCTCCAGAAATTTGCTTATGCCCTAGTAATGGCCTCGCGGAAGCTAAGGCATTACTTTCTGGCACATAACATAATCGTTCCTACCTCGTACCCTCTTGGTGATATGCTCCGAAGCAAAGATTCTACAGGTAGGATCGGAAAATGGGCTGTCGAGCTAGCCCCCTTTGGAATTTCCTTCATGGCAAGAACAACTATCAAATCCCAAATCATAGCTGACTTCATAGCAGAGTGGTATCCATCTGCAGTTTGGGATCTGTAGGAGCCCTCCGAAGGTTTATGGACAATATTTTCCAACGGAGCTTATCAGGCATCTGGTGCCGGAGATGGAGCGGTAATTATATCACCGTCACGGCAAAAGGCCATGTATTCTGTGAGGCTCAACTTTAAGACCACCAATAATATCGCAGAATACGAAGGGATCCTGCTAGGCCTCCGAAAGGCAAAGGCACTTGGAGCAGCAAGGATAATAATTAAAACAGATTCCCATGTCGTCGCAGGGCATGTTGACAAAAGATTTCAAGCAAGGAACCCACATCTAGTGAATTACCTGGAGGAAATCCGCAAGACTGAAGCAGCATTCAAAGGATTTTCTGTTCGAAGTATCCCTCAAGCAGATAATCAACTTGCAAACATTCTAGCAAAAGCTACAGCCAGAGCATTGGACCTCCTGTAGGGTGCTTTCTATGAAGAACTAGTCCATACCACAGTCAGTCAATTACCCTCCGTAGAAGTCCTTTGCATTCCAGCTGCAGGTTGGTGGGCTCCGATAATGGATATCTTGCAAGGTAGTGCATATTCTTCAGAGGGTCCGGATTTCCGATGGTTACAAGCAAGGGCTCAGAATTATAAGCTTGTCAATGGAATGTTGTACAAAGCCGGAGTTTGTTCTCCTCTACTCCGGTGCATCTCCCAACCCGAAGGCCAAGACATACTTTGGGACATTCATGAAGGTTTATGTGGAAGCCACCTAGCGCCTCGTGCTCTAGCAGGCAAGACACTTCGACAGGGGCTCTACTGGCCGACAATTGTAAGAGATGCAAATGAGTTGGTTCGAACCTGCCAAGGATGCCAATGGATTGGAAGACGAAGCCACCGTCCGCCAGTACCATTGCAAGTTATTGCCCTAGTATGGCCAATGGCTCGGTGGGGCAGCTTGAAGTTTGCAGTAGTAGCAATCGAATATTTTTCCAAGTGGGTCGAAGCAGAACCCTTGACTGCTATCACTTCAAGGAATGTGCAAAAATTTGTCTAGAAAAATATTATATGCAGGTTTGGAGTACCAAGGGAGCTAACTGTGGATAATGGAACCCAGTTCGAAGCTGACACATTCAAAGAATTTTGTGAAGAATTGGGCATTAAGTTATGCTTCGCAGCAGTGCGCCATCCACAGTCCAACGGAGCTGTCGAGCGATCCAACGGGAATACTCTCTCCGGTCTGAATCGAAGGATTGTCGGGTTGGCCAAGGGGTTGTGGGTCGAAGAGCTCCCCAAGATTTTGTGGTCCATTCAGACCACTCAAGCCAGGTCCACAGGCTTTACCCCATTTAGACTACTATTTGGAGATGAGGCCATGACTCCTACGGAGCTCAGGGGTGGATCCCTTCATGTAGTACAACCCAGAAACGAAGACGAGAGGAACACTTCGCTGGACTTGTCAGAAGAAACAAGGCTTCAAGCTGTCGCCAATCCGACGAAGTAAAAAGACCAAACAAAAACATGGTATGACCCGAAGATAAAGCTAAACGAGCTCAGACCAGATCATTTAGTTTTGCGAAGTGTAATAGCCCCGGGAAAGCTAGGAAATAAATGGGAAGGACCATATATTATCCAACGCTCAAGGCACCCTTGATCGTTTAAATTAGCTAATTTAGAAGGGGAAGAATTGAAACATTCATGGCATGCGGAGCACCTTAAGCGTTACTACGCTTAGGGGCTCCTTGTAATCAATTGTAAATTTCCTTTTTTCTAAAAATAAAGTGGAGGTTCGAATCTTGTTTGCTCTTCGAATATCCCTTACTCCTGGTGGACACATCAGGAGGACGGATATGCTTGCGGAGTCAAGCATCTTTCTAAGGAACTGGGCAACAGCCTGCGAACCATTGGTGCAAGGGCTTAGCTGCCAGCCTATGGATTCTAGGCTCCGGCTTGTTAGGATCCGTAGAAGAGTCTAAGGACTTTGAAAATAAACAGATTTTCGCATCCGGGTTCGAAGCATCTGTAAAAGTGCCGAAGGTGGCTAGCCTATGGATTCCAGGCTATGGCTTGTTAGGATCCGTAGAAGAGTCTAAGGACTTTAAAAATTAACAGATTTCCAGCCTCCGGGTTCGAAGCATCTGTAAAAGAGCCGAAGGTGGCCAGCCTAAGTTTTCCAGGCTTCGGCTTGTTAGGATCCGTAGAAGAGTCTAAGGACTTTAAAAATAAACAAATTTCCGGCCTCCGGGTTCGAAGCATATGTAAAAGAGCCGAAGGTGGCCAGCCTACGGATTCCAGGCTCTAGCTTGTTAGGATCCGTAGAAGAGTCTAAGGACTTTAAAAATTAATAGACTTCCGACCTCTGGGTTCAAAGCATCTGTAAAAGAGTCGAAGGTGACCAAGCAATAAGGTTTCAAGGCTCCGGCCAATGAGACACTTTTAAAGTCCTAAGCGACTAGTATAGGAGCCTGCAAATATAAATTCAGCTCTGAAACTTACAAAAATCATAATACGAACCTATAGTTCGAAGAACTCTATGAAAAAGTAAGCTATGGTTATTAAGTGTTGTGCGAAGCATCGGATTGTTGTGCACGTCATTGTGTCCGACGGACCTTATTGCAACGCGTAAGGTCCCCCACCCACAAGGAGGGGTAGGAGGGTAAAGAACAACAAGATGCTTCCGGTGCAATTCATATTAATTTGTCATACTTTTACATCAAGAGAAATTTTGGTCTAAGCCTAGGTAAAATCGGAGACCCTTTTGGCCTTTAGAGCTACCTCTACAGCTGCTTTGACCTTCAGAGCTCGAGGTTGTCCTCTTAGTCCGAGCGCTTCTTTTCTTCTTCGAAGCTTGCAGTTTCTTCTGCTCCTCTTGAAGCTCGGCCCAAGTCAGAAGCCTTTCGGAGTTAGCCTCCATAGGATCTTCGGCCTGATATTCCGAGTCGGACCAATCTATATACTCGAAGGATGAAGATATCTTCTCTTTTTCCTCCTCCTTGATGTAAGCTAAGACTTCTTGACAAACTTTGAGGGTTACCTCTCCTTTATCTCCGCGAGGAACAGAGAAGCGGGAGCGGCGGTAAGGCCATAAGCTCTCAAGGACTGACCACTGCCGACGGAGCCCTTCGTTAATTTCCAGTATTTCAAAGTCAGGCTCCGAAGGACATGATAGAACCTAAAAGAATAAAACACCCAAACAAGTTCTTCGTTTATAAACTTTTCATTAATGCAAGGGGCATTACAAGATTTCTTATACATGATTAAGCGCCCTATAAACTAAACTTGCGGGTCGGTTGGCGGAGCAGGAGGTGTCAGAGCCGGCGAAGCTGGAAGCGGCGGCCTTGTTTGTGCTTGCTTTTGCCGACGGGCCTCATTGATCCAAGTTTTAGCTGCAGCCTTGTGGTCTATCTTCCAAGTTGACTGAAAAACTTCCCAAGCCGAGGCTACATCTGGCGAAGGATGCAACAAGTTCTCAGAGGTAAAGCTTCCGGGTGTCGAACCCCTGACCGGAGCGATAGGAATCCGAAGGGCTTCGAGGTGACGGAGGACTCTGATTCCAGCGCACTGTCCGGAGATCTCTCCGTACCGGACGCCGGAGCCCATCATCAGTGACGTCGCCACTTGAATCCGCTTCAGCTTCCAGTTGAGGGACTCGCTGGCCGCGGCAGAAGACGAAGGGCACATGGTGCCAAAATATTCCAAGGTACCCTGAAGGGCATCCAAGGTACGTTCTGCTATATTGGCATTCTTCTTCTCTGCCGCCTCCAACCCCGCAGCAGTAGCAGATACTTCGGCCATCTGGGACAGCAGGGAGCTTTTCTGAGCCATCGCCTGCTTGAGAGAGCCTTGGAGCTCTACCAGTTGAGTGCTCGAAGTAGTCGCCATCTGCCGGAGCTTCTCGACCTCCGCTCAGAGCACCAAGCACTCGGCTTCAGCTTCTTGGGCTGAAGTCCGGAGTGTACCACTGTTCTGCCATTCAAGTCGGAAGGCTTCGTCGGACTCGACCCTAGCCCTCCGTTCTTCGAGGAGCTCTTCCTCCAATTGAAGTGTTTTCTCCTCGGAGTCCTTAAGCGCGGATTGGAGGGTGGTAACCTTCCTCTTGAGTCGGTTAGTTTCGACTTCGTTGGAAGTCGCTGCCGCTCTAGCAAGGACAAATTGTTGTAGGAGGAACAAGTAAAGTATTTGTGGTACTCCTTATACCTGAAGGGCAGCCCTTTCGAGGGCTAAGTTAAGCTCCGGGGCCCTGGCTTCGCTCAAGACGAAGACCAAGTCGGAGTTAACGACTTCCTGGCCTTTCTCCACCAAGGGCTCCAGAAGCGCCCAGAGGCCCATCCGTTGCTCTAGGAAAGGAGCCAGCAGAGGAAGCCAAGACAGAGCTTGGCGATCATCCACCGTTGCCTCTTCCTCTGAGTTGCTTGCCGAAGGCTCGTTGGAAGAGGGTGCTGTCGTTGGAGCGGGAGGGAGTCCAAGGCTTGACATGCTTTTTCCACTTCCCGGCATGAAGGCGGGAGGCCCGACTCCGGCGGTGATAGATCCTCCTTCGATGGCTGTCCCTTCGGTCGGAGCCACGTTGGCAGAGACGACCCCTGCCACCGGAGCCGCGTCGGCAGAGACGGCCCCCGCCACCGGAGCCGGGGCATCTAGTGGAGCAGAGGTGTCCATCGGAGCAGCAACCTCAGAAGAGGCTGGAGCTTCATTTGCGGCCGGGGCTTCGTTACCCTTCGATACGCCTACAGCATAGGGGTATTTGGTGAGCATTAACGAGTAATAATTGTTGCAGGAATTGACCAAAGCAAAAGTTTCGAAGTATACCTTCAGAGGTACCTAGAGGTAAAATGGTCGGGTCCTCCAGGACTTCGTACATCCGGAGGATCTCACCGAGGTCATCCCCCAAAGTTCTTTCCGGTGTAGTTGCTGCTGGAGCATCAACCTCCACCGTGATCACCCCAGCTACGGGTGAGTTGGGGGCAACTGCCTCCCGCCTCAGGCTCACAACAGCAGGCGTTGGAGTGTGTGTCGTGTCTGCCTCCGCAGCCTCTCTAGCAGAAGCTTCGGTTGGGGCCCCTGCTTCGTCTTCATCGCCTTCCAGAAGATAGTTCTCGAAGTCCTTCGCTAGTTGGACGTTGGAGCCCTTGCTTCCGGAGCCTTTGCTCCCGGAGTCATTCGAAGCTGAGCTCCGAATGCCCAGGGACGAGGTAGATGAAGCCAGGGTAAGCTGAGGGGGATTTTTGCTACTTTCTTCCCCTTCTTGATGGGGGTTTTGCTGGCCTTCTTCGAAGGCTCGGCGATAGCCTTCCTCTTCCGAGGGGCTACTCCGGCCGGGTTGAAATCCGGCAGAGGAGGAGGCACCATTCTGAGGGCTTCCCACACCCTGTTGGAGTGCTCCCAGCTCCCCACCAGCTCAATCCTCTTTTGCCTTTCGGCCACCGTAGGGGCTCCGAGGACCCGTTCGGTGGCCCGTGCTATCTGCTCCGGGGCTAACGCCAGTGGAGCCACTGAAAAAAGGTAACATATTATGAGTATGTTATTTCTTCATCTAACATGTTATTGCAGGAGAGTCGAAGTCTTACCTAGATTTCGGAGTTCACCCTCCGAAGCTTGTTGAAACACTATCGGTCAGTCTGCCCCGAGGGGTGGAATTCGAAGAGCGATGAACTCTTCGGCAAGATTGCGCATGCTCATATGACTGGCCATCGAAGTCAATAGCCCTAGCCGCATTGTGAGCAGGCTAGGGTTCGGGGTGACCTTCGCCTCCTTCCGAAACCAGATCTCTTGGAGGGGTCCAGCGAGGGGGGAGTCCTCTCCGACTTCGGCGTAGAACCACCGAAGGATCCAGTTGGTATACCATCGGTCATTGATGGCCTTCGCTGGAAAATGCTGGGCGTGCTCCCTCTGCAACTAGAAGTTGACGCTCCCGAAGGCCGTTATCACTTTGGTGTCTCCGGGGCCATCTTGCAGCTTTGGCTGGCAGATGGCTTCGTTGGTGGCAGCGAAGACCTCTGATCGCCCTTCGCATCCTTCGGCTCAAAGTGCCCACTCGAAGATGGCCAGCCGGGCGATAGCATTGGGAGATAGCTGATGCAAGGTAATGTGGAACATGTCCAATACCTCAGCTAAGAAATTGATAGCAGGGAGTCCCCGACCTGCTTCGAAGAAGGCCTTGAAGACCACGACTTCTCCGCTTTGTGGCCTCGGAGTTGATTCTGGTCTGGGGACCCGAGTCCACATTCTGGACCCCAGCTTCCCTTCCACGGCTTCTTCGATAGATTCCGGGGTGCTTGTGGATTGGTCAATGAGGAAGCTTCGAGGGATCTTCTTCTTAGATGGTGGTCAGAGTTCCCGAGGATTCTTGGGCCTGGCGTCTCCCGGAGCTCCCACCATTGCTGCTACTGCTGAAATCGCCCACGCTTGCCTCTGTGCCAAAGTACCCGCCGTCATTGGCACGATGTGGCTGGGCCTCACCATGGCTTGGTTGCTGAGGAAGTTGAGGGAGTTGGAGGTTGAATAAAGTAAGTTTCGGATGTTAGGCACGGTAAAAAGCCTTTGGTAAATTCCGATCCCCTTTTTATGAGCTTTCGCTAGGTGATGTGCTTCGATTGCATTCACACTGCAGGTTCGACTTCCGTCGCTGGCAGGTGGGTCCAGGAAGCGAAACGGTGTGAGTCCACCGTAAATTTCGACCGTTACCTTTTGAGAGTGTAACGGCTACTTGTATGGTAACGGTTCTAAATAAACGACTCTTCACGACATTTGGACATTGTAACGGTTCTTTTTCCCACGAAGTGTTCACACAGCGGTTGTGGGCTCGCAGCCGTAGTCCGAAGGCTTCGGGGTCAAAGACCCTTCGAATGACTGTAATGTGTTCAAACTTCTCTAAGTCTCAGAATATGAAAATGTTCCTTGCGTATATTGCTTCCCTTCTATACATGTCAAGTTCGGAGAAGCCTATTCGAGGGGCTACTGTTGGGGGAAAATGCTTCACTTCCATGACTTAGAGATTAACAATCCAAAATACTTTATCAGCTTCGGAGCTGATGGGTTTATGCACGAAGACGGAGGAGTCGTTAAGTGAAGGGTGCTCTGACTTATGATCCAAAGGAACCCTCCGCAAGATATGAGGCTTCGGAGGCACGACGGCAAGGTTGATAAGATGTTTGGCTTATCTACTTGCTCCGAGTAGATTTTACCATTTTATCCCTGCTCAGGGTACCGAATAGTTTCCACTATGTCGGTTGTAATTAAGGGGTAAATAGGTCTTTTCCTTAGACTTTTTTGCCTATAAATACCCCCCTTCTTACCCTATAATAGGCATCGAAGACTCAGCTATTCAATACACACATTCGGACTACTTAAGCTATTATCCAATTCGGAGGCTTGAGATAGTTCCTAAACACGAACTCACTGTTTGTCTGTTCTTAATCTTAGAGAACCTGTTAGCGTAATCTTTTACGCTAACACCAGTACTTCACAAAAAATAATAAAAGAGGCATAAGAGTCATTGATTCACACTTTGCGTAGATGAAGGATGAGGTATAAGCATACTTCGCATGTATAACGAATTGCAAGCATACTCCGCACGTAGTCATCGGTCCCCCCTTGCACGTAGCGGCTAGGGACTTCGGCGTAGTCGGTCCATGCAATCATGCCATGATGTGGCTTAGAAATGCGGAGGGTACTTCGAACTTTTCTTATGTCCTATTTGGGTGTTTCAATCGCTCGACTTGGGAGCATATGAACAGCGGGGCATGCTTCGCGCGCATATCTCTTCGCACACATGAGTTCTGAATGCACCGTTATCGGTCCCCCTTGCACATAGTGGTTAGGGACTTCGGGGTAACCGACGTGCGTGATCATAGCGTTCGGAGGCTTAGCGGGGGCTCTGTCTTGACGCAGCGTGTGCTATGGAGGGTGCGTTCAGCTTGGGGCTTTGAACGCCTGAATTAACTTGCAAAGGTGCTGAAAAGATTTTGCGAATGAAGCGAAGGCTTCGGGGTTTATGATAGGCGAATGGGGTTTCGATAATTTATTTACGATAAGCGAAGCAAGGCTTCGGAGCTTACCTTAGATTAGGCAAAGCAAGGCTTTGAATCTATTAGAATGTGAAGCAAGGATTTAGGATATGCTTAGAAGGAGAAGCTATGCTTCAGAGCTTGTTTTTAGAAAGAGGATGGTGCAGATCACAACGGATTATTGGAGCCACCTTCGACTCTTTTTTCTGATTCTTCAGGTTGGGGCCAAGAATCCTTGGATGCATCGAGCTGCGAGCTCAGAGTCCCCCGGATGCTTCTAGTCACAAGCTCAGAATCTTATTTTTTTATATTGCTATGAGCCCAGAGGCGTTGTGTAACAATAACGGTGGAGCAGATCACACCAGATTACTGGATGCTTCAAGTGCTAGCTCGGAGTCCTTTTATCTATTGCTACAGGCCCGGAGGCACTATGTAGCAAGGCTTCAGGGTTTTTTATAAGACGAAGCAATGCTTCGGAATTCGATACAACGAAGCAAGGCTTCGTAGCGCGATATGACGAAGCAAGGCTTCACGCTTTGATATGACGAAGCAAGGCTTCAGATTTTTGATGAAATAAAGTGAGACTTCGACTATTGATAGAGTGAGGCGAGGCTTCGGGTTTTCGGTAAGATGATGTGACTCCAATCGCTAATAAGGTGAAGCGAGGCTTCGATTGTGGTAATGGGGCATAGGCGTACGCACCTTCGAAACCCTAGCAGAGTACAAAGACCAAGGGCTTCACACCGTGTGGGATCGGAATGGCGACTAGAGGGGGTGAATAGGCGCCTCGACAAATTCTTGAGAATATGATGGCCTTTTCAAATCACCCAACACACCTCTAAATGAACAAGCGGAAGCAGATTTAGTAAAGACTCCGATAAAAATAGATACTATCAACCTCCTATCTAATATTATGTCAAATGATAGATTGAGGCATCACCAGCACTGAATTAGCACACATGGTGAAAAGCATCACTACACACGGCAACACATGATCGGCAAGCTGGGAAATAAAAACAAGGGAGAAAAATATTTCTAGATTCAACTTTGAGCCTTCAAGATTTTTAGGAAATGACCACCTTCCAGAATTTTTATAGCATATAGATGAGCCAAAAACAATATGTAGCTCTGTTCAGAACCTTTTGCAAACTTCAAACATGGAACCCTTGTAACTTGGACAACAAGAGTTATGTAGAACTCAGGTCCAATAACAGAACCAAAACTGATCAAAAATCGCCTCAAAGATTGAATCTAGACTAAAAATAGAACACAACTTGGCAGAAATCGGCAGTTTTCAGAACCTTTTATGCACTTTGTTGGATAGGAAAATATATGCATCAGTGGTCGAAACCTTCTGCAAATTTCGAACATGAAACCCTTGAAACTTGGACAACAAAAGTTATGGAGAACTCAGGTCCGTGAACAGTACCAAAATAGATCTAGACTGAAAACAGAACACTACTCAGACGAAATTACAAGTGCTTAGAATCATTTAGGTACTTTGTTGGGCAGAAAAATACATGCAGAAGTGATCAAAAACTTTTGATAACTTCACAAATGGAACCATGGAAACATGAACATCAAAAGCTATGAAGAACTCAGATCCAAAATCAGCACAAAAACTACTCAAAAATCATATTCAAAAGTTATCACACAAGAAAACTAATCTGGTATCAGAACTCTCTATAGGAACAAAACAAAATGGTAGAAAGGATTAATTCTCAATTTATGCAAAAAGGGTTATGGAATACCTTTGAATCCCTTCAACCATGATATTACTCAAGAAACAATCCAAGAATCAGCCAAGATGCTGATGAAAAGTTGAAGCAACAATTCATCAAACATGTAGAGGGCTACACAAACACAACCATTTCAGCCAGAGTTAAATTCCAGAACTGTGATTCCTTGTTTGATCAGCAAAAGAATTAAGAAGGAATCACAGAAATCACTTGCAACTTTCGAAAATGAAACATTAAAATCATCCTCAACAAAAGATGTATAAACATCAACAACAAGTTCTGCAGTAGATTCACTAGAAAACGCTGCACAAAATCGAATCTACACTGATTTACCTCGTGCGCCCAGATTGTGCACTCTTCCTTTTAAGAGGATGAATAGTGCTTCGAAAATCATAGAATACAACACTAATTTGTATGAAATTGATATTTGGTTCAGCCAAAAGAACAGCCAAAAATCCTCCACCTACCCATGGATATGGTCCCCTATTTATAGGCCAACCATGGGGTATTTTCTAAAAAGAACTGTGTAGAATTGAAAATTACACAAAAGTCCTATTCCTTGATCCCCTTTGCGACTCTCTACCCTTCGACTCGTGACACCGTTTTGCGACTCCGAGCGCCAGCAAACCACTTCCGCCCTTGATCCCCTTGAGCCGCCTGAATGCTTGTCCTGGCCTCCCTCTTGCAATCCCGGTCGTCGCGCCGTCGCGATCAACCGTCCGTCCAAGTCTTGCTCGGTCTCTTCGTGCACTCTTGAGATCTTATCCAACTTCGCCCGGCCTCCCTGATCCTCCGGCATCGAGCTCCCCATTTGACCCATGATAACTTGCCATCGACAGTCGGTCAGCATCTCCACCCTGCACATCCAAGACAAGCCAAAACAAGAATGCGACGCACCGCCAAAACCTCGGCAACCACTCCTCCATTTCACATTGAATCCCTCGATGCACTCAAACCACTCTTAACCACTCAAACGATCATCCTTGTCAATCACTCATCATCTAGACCGAAACCACCCTTGGTTTCACAATCTCCCCCTTGATGAGTGCATTGACAACCCCAAAGAAAATACATGATGAAAATTGCAAGTTACGCACACAAGTGACCATAAAAACTCATAAAAGTGCAAAACATGTCACTTGGTAAAAGATCTTCCCGCTTGGGAAAAAACCTTATGCAATGCAAGGCAAAAACCTTATGCAAGGAAAGGCAAAAGCATCAAAAGCAACTTAATGCAACATGAAAGTCATTACTCGCCCTTAATCAAGCAATCATCCAAAAAGCTCCAAAACCATCATGTAGATACTTTCTCCCCCTTTGACAATTCAAGCATCAAGGAGATAAAAAGATGCAAAAAGGGGAATGAGGGTAAAGCAGAGATGTGAGCTTCTGAAACATGAGCAGCTGTAATTACAGTACAAACAAGCATTCACCTTGAATATCATCTAAAAGTACTGTATGACAACCTCAAATGAATACCATATAAACAAAAGGCATGAGCAAGCATTTTCAGATTTTAGCAAATAAAAGCATCACCACTCAGACTAGTATACTAGACATGTCAAGGCATGAGATGCAAGAGCTAAACAAGCACACACTAGATAAGCATATCCCACTTCAAGGTGCTTCAGCAAACATGATATGCAATGAATTTTAAATTTTTCATTTTTGTGCCAGGGGTTATTTGCATGTCAACCTTATGCTACCCGACCATGCTAAGTCTAGGTTGAAACCATCAGAAGCTTAAAGCAATGGTCTCAGCAAACACTACAACGTCCCAGTTCTTACCAAAGTGCTATGGTAAACAGTGTAGAACAAAATTGTGCGACAAAGCAAACCCACCTCGATCTTTTCAATTTTAGCACACAATAGCATGAATATCATCCATTTTCATTTTCATTTTCATTCATTTTTCATTTTCATTTTCATTGATTTCCATTTTCATTCATTTTTGATGAAATCAAGTTGCGTATTAGCATCCAAGTAAAAAAGGACCTAGCTATCAGGTGTTTAAAAGATAGCAAAAGCACTCAACCCAGTCAAGCTAGTTTCTAGACTAAGCACTGATCGTTTTGAAATTTTCACAAATAAAAGCCATGCTCATGACAATTATCAAATGGAGAAATGCCAATTAGTCAACAGTATTAAAGACAATAGTTCAAAATCATTACAAAACATGTACTTGTAAAAGAAATTAATCAAATGACAGAAAGTCATGCAATGCTACACAACTCACCCTCAAAACATGCTAGAATCTCTGGGATGCTCAGTGAGAGGGTAAGTTAAAAACTGTTTTGGAATCCACCATCGCAAAACTCGAGAACAAGGAAAAGTAGTAGACTGACCATGCACAGGAGATAAGCAATGATAAAAAGTGTGTGGTCTACCTACAAAGCGCGAACCTGGAAAACGATGAGGTCTACCAACCTGTCGAGCATCAAAGCCTCTTACACGTGGTCTATCACCATATGAAGCATGGTGTACACCACGAGGGTCAAAATCATTCATATAGCCATGTGGGGCCTCAAAATCAGGATAAGATCGAAAAGCAGACTAATGCATACCTAAAGGTGGGTAATGCATGTCCTTAAAGCTCATAACAAAAGACCGTCGCTCATCCCTGATACGATGAAACAAAACCCAACCAAATGACCCAGCCGATGACAATAGGAGAAGTGATACACTCTCTTGGGTGTGTGAGCATGGGTCTCAGGCGCAAATCTCACAGTCTTCTTCGGTTTTTGTTGAGGAGGTTCATCTAATGTACGAAGAGCTTTCTTGGTAGGATGAGTATGATTCTTTGCTTTTTGATCGGTGTCTAACTGGGCTCTCTCTTTCTCAAGGGTAGTGGGAGGAGTGAACACAGTTTCGCTTAAAGTGTTTGGAGTGGTTCTCTCATAGCCCAACCCGAGAGCTAACCCTGCCCTATCGACACACATTTTTGTTTTAGCCAAAAGCAGGTCCATCCTACCCTTTCCTTCAGTGCATTTTTCCACTACGGAGAGAAGGTAGTCATTCTCACATTTCAATTTTTTCGCTTGCTCTCTAGTAAAGCTGAGTTGGTGCTTAAGGGTTATGCAGGTGGGACACGCCGACTGCACATCATTAGAACACTCAACACTCTCCAATCTAGCCTTAAGTTCATCAACATGCCTATCTCTCAAATTAATGCTTTCAACGAGTGAAGGACAGTTTAGGCATTCATTAATGACCGCAGGACTAGACTCCACCAACAAAAGTTGCTTTTTAGTTAATTCAAGTTTTTCAATAGTTTGAGCATGTATACAATGCAGCTGAGCAAGCTCATTCATGACAGTAAGATGTGACTCACAATCGGCATCATCAGACATAGATTTCAAAATTGCAAGTTCAGTGGATATAGCTTCAAGTCTGAGTTTTAGTTCTTTTTCGTTCTTTAGTAGCAAGTTTAAGCAATCTATCCTCAGAATAATCAGCATCATGCAATTCATAATTTTGAACAAGAAGCTGATCATGGGATAGATATACCTCAGAAGTGTCGAGCTCGTCACTGCTGTCGTTGTCGTCGACCGCGAAGCAAAGGTCGGTGAGGTCCACTATCTTCTTATCCTTCTTCTCTTTCTTGGGAGGCTCCTCTTCCTCCGAGCTTGGCTCCTCGCTTGACGTACTATCGATGTCACAGAGGGCGGCCACAAACGCTCTGGCTACTCATTTAGCCAACTTTCCGCGCTTCCCTCTGAAGTAAGGTTTCTTGTTCCACTTTTGGTGCTTGTGCTCATTTTCATTTTTCATTTTCAATTTAGGGCAATTCTCTTTTATATGAGAAAGATCTCCACATTCAAAACATCCCTGCGACCCTCCTCTCCTTTGGTCTTGTCTATCATTGTAAAAGTGAGTGAACTTCTTGACAATGAGAGCTAGATCCTCATCATCTAGAGCGTCCACTTGTTTTTTTGTGACAGAGATAAGGGAGGACAAGTCAAATTTCTTGACAGTGAGTGAACTTCTTGACAATGAGAGCTGGATCCTCATCATCTAGAGCGTCCACTTGTTTTTTTGTGACAGAGATAAGGGAGGACAAGTCAAAAGCACCAGAATAAGCAGAAACTCCATAGACGCCAAACAAATTACCTCCAGATGAGGTACCATTGCTAGGACTGGAAACTAAAGCAATGGAAGGCAACAAAGCTTTTCTAGCTCCTAGTCGAGACGCCTTGGCAATCTCAACGGACTTAAACTTACTAAAGTGTTCATCGCAAGTCAGAGTCTCAAAACTCGTCGGCTCTTCAATGTTGGAGATCTTCACCTCCCATATGCTACGATCAAGAGCATAGAGAAGTTTGATCACCCTATCATGGTTAGAGTAAGCGAAAGTCCCAGTGGCACGCAAATTACTGACAATCCCATCAAAGCGCGCCAACATGGCATCTACCGATTCGCCATGGTCTTGCACAAACATTTGGTACTCTTGATTATATGTGCTTTGCCTCTTAGCCTTAATCTGGGTAGTGCCCTCATGAAAAGTTCTCAAAGTGTTCCAGATTTCATGAGCATTTCGTAGGTGATGGACCCTGTCAAACACTTTGCGACTCAGGCTGACAAAAAGTATGTTTCTGGCTTTGCTGTTGCATTCATACTTTGATTTATCAGACTATGAGGTTCGAGTTTCAGGAATCACATATTGGGAATCGACGATATCCCAAATAGCACTTCCTTGGCTTAGTAAATAAGCCTCCATGCGCACCTTCCAATATGAATAATCAAGACCATCAAACATCGGGATTTTTGTGTTTCTCTCCATGTCTCCAAAACAAGGATCACAAACCGGTTAAGGTCAACTAGTGATCTAACCGACTATGATACCAATTGTGGGATTGGAATGGCGACTAGAGGGGGGTGAATAGGCACCTCGACAAATTCTTGAGAATATGATGGTCTTTTCAAATCACCCAGCGCACCTCTAAATGAACAAGTGGAAGCAGATATAATAAAGACTCTGATAAAAATAGATGTTATCACCCTCCTATCTGATATTATATCAAATGATAGATTGAGGGATCACCAGCACTACATTTGCACACATGGTGAAAAGCATCATTGCATACGACAACACATGATCGGTAAGCTGGGAAAGAAAAATAAGGGAGAAAAAATTTTTAGATTCAACTTTGAGCCTTCAAGATTTTCAGGAAATGTCCACCTTCCAGAATTTTTATAGCATATAGATGAGCCAAAAACAATATGTAGCTCTATTCAGAACCTTTTGCAAACATCAAACATGGAACCCTTGTAACTTTGACAACAAGAGTTATGTAGAACTCAGGTCCAAAAACAGAACCAAAACTAATCAAAAATCGCCTCAAAGATTGAATCCAGACTGAAAACAGAAAACTAGGCAGAAATCAGCAGTTTTTAGAACTTTTATGCACTTTGTTGCACACAAAAATATATGCAGAAGTGGTCAAAACCTTATGCAAATTTCAAACAAGAAACCCTTGAAACATGGACAACAAAAGTTATGCAGAACTCAGGTCCATGAACAGTACCAAAATAGATCAAGACTCGCCTCAAAGATTGAATCCAGACTGAAAACAGAACACCCAGAAATTACAAATGTTCAGAATCATTTAGGTACTTTGTTGGGCTGAAAAATACATGCATAAGTGATCAAAAACTTTTGAGAACTTCACAAATGGAACCCTGGAAACATGAACATCAAAAGCTATGAATAACTCGGATCCAAAATCAGCACAAAAACTGCTCAAAAATCATATTCAAAAGTGATCACACATGAAAACTAATCTAGTATCAGAACTCTCTGCAGGAACAAAACAAAATGGTAGAAAAGATTAATTCTCAATTTCTGCAAAAAGGGTTATGGAATACCTTTGAATTCCTTCAACCATGATATTATTCAAGAAACAATCCAAGAATCAGCCAAGATGCCGATGAAAAGTTAAAGCAACAATTCATCAAACATGTATAGAGCTACACAAACACTTGACCATTTCAGCCAGAGTTAAATTCTACAACTGTGATGCCTTGTTTGATCAGCAAAAGAATTAAGAAGGAATCACATAAATCACTTGCAACTTTCTAAAATTAAACATTCAAATCATCCTCAACAAAAGATCTATAAACATCAACAACAAGTTCTGCAGAAGATTCACCAGAAAATGCTGCACAAAATCGAATGTACACTAATTTACCTCGTGCGCCCAGATTGTGCACTCTTCCATTTCGGATGATGAATAGTGCTTCGAAAATCATAGAATATTTGGTTCAGCCAAAAGAACAACCGAAAATCCCCCACCTGCCCATGGATATGGTCCCCTATTTATAGGCCAACCATGGGGGTTATTTTCTAAAAAGAACCCTATAGAATTGAAAATTAAACAAAAGTCCTATTCCTTGTAATATATTTTCAGAATTAGAAAATTATGAAAAATATACCAAAAGAGTACACTAACTCTAGACTCACAACCTTTTATTACACATTGACTCAAAGTAAAAAGACTCCAAACTATTAAAATTAACAAGACTAGATATGCCACGGTTTTTAACAAAAACCGACAAAGCCACTCAACCCTTCGACTCGCGACACCGCTTTGCGACTCCGAGCGCCATCAAACCACTTCCGCCCTTGATCCCCTTGAGCAGCCTGAATGCTTGTCATGGCCTCCCTCTTGCAAACCCGGTCATCATGCCATAGCGATCAACCGTCCGTCCAAGTCTTGCTCGGTCTCTTCGTGCACTCTTGATATCTTCTCCAACTTTGCCTGGCCTCCCTAATCCTCCGACATCGAGCTCCCTGCTTGACCCTTGATCACTTATCATCGACAATCGGTCAGCATCTCCACCCTGCACATCCAAGACAAGCCAAAACAAGAACACGATGCACCGCCGAAACCTCGGCAACCACTCCATTTCACATCGAATCCCTCGATGCACTCAAACCACTCTCAACCACTCAAACACTCATCCTTGTCAATCACTCATCATCCAGACCGAAACCACCCTTGGTTTCACACACCGACACTAGAAGTTTGCCTCATAGCCCTTAGGGCTCCCGAGACTAGAAGGGAAGGCTAGGAGGCCTTCGGTGTGTGCAAGGATCCTATAGCCGAAGGGTCACGGAAGACCGTAGGGCTTCATAACTTTCATCACGGGTGTACTCTAGGATGCAAATAGTGGCATAGACACTAGCCTTTAGTACTAGGATCCCCACCGACGGCGCCAACTGTTGTAGCAATTGCGTTAGCTACAAACATGTTTCTATAATAGGGGTGTAGAATATGAACCTTGAGGGTCCTTAGAGCGAGAGAGAGAAGATTTTTATGCTAGTTCAGGTCTCCTCTGAGGATAATAACCCTACGTCCAGTTAGTAGTATTTTTCACTATGCTGTTGTACTCCCCGTTGCAACGGTGGTGCCCTTCTTATATAGGCAAGAAAGTAAAGGAAAAGCCAATTCTACCTCTACTTATAGCGCCCTGCTATTTAGGCTTTGTAGGGATAAAATGGTAAGAACTATTTGAGTACATGTTCAGTTTTATAGCTTTATAGACGTGATGGTTATGTGTCAATATCAGGGGCAGGGGGCCTGGTATTTCTACTCGCTTTACAGTGGTATTGGGATATTTTACAGCTCCTGAGCTGGAGCACTTCACTGGAGGGTCTTCGTCTGAGGGCCTCGGGGACGGCCTCGGAGGGCCCTTCGAAGGGGGGTCTTCGAAAGGATACCTTTGAGAGGGCTTCAGAGTGGTCCTTGTAGTGGGACCTGAAGGAGGCCTTGCATGGGCGCTCGATGTCTGTCTTCGAGCCTCGCGGTTCCTTGGCCTTCATGGTGGTCTTCGCTCGAAGGGGGGCGGGGCCTGATTACAGGTCCCGCTAGCCCAACAGGCTCTGGCCTTTGAAATATTCGGAGGTTTCGGGGATCACTGTCATTTGACTCTTGTTAGGAAAAAGCTATTTCCCCAACAACCACACAACAAAGGTGGAAAGGATTCTGGTGTTCTTGGAGACCGACAATAGCGCGTACAAAGCAGGTCATGGCCACTCAACTAGAGTTATGGCGATCTGGCCTCTTCGCAATAGTGGAGTCATAGTGGGTCATGACCACATAGCTAGGGCGGAGGCATTCGTGTGATCTCGTAATAGCCGAGAAAGAGCCGGTCATGGCCTCCCAGCTAGAATGGTGGCATTCATTCGAGCTTTGCAGATTGTGATATCCAAAAAGGCAAATATCTTTGTTACTGAATAATAACAAAAACTTATCTCGCTCATGGATAAAATTGTTTGAGATGCTCGACATTCTAGGATTTCACCAGCTTCTGGCTATATTCACGTATCACGTGGTAGGATCCCGAGCGAGTGATTTCGGCGATGATGAAGGGTCCCTCCCACGGGGCCGAGAGTTTTTGAGTCCCGACCAGCTATTGGACTCGGTGGAGGACCAAGTCTCTGACCTAGAATGAGCGGTGATGTTTGTTCCAGTCATGATATCTCTGGAGGCCTTGCTAGTACAAAACAATCTGTATCAAAGCAGCTAGTCGGGCCTCTTCGAGACTGTCGATGTATTCTTCCCGAGTGCACTCTGCAGCACCTACTTCATACCGAGGTATCTTGGGGCTCTCGTGCAGCATGTCCACCGGGAGGACGGCCTCCGAATCATATACTAGGAAGAAGGAGGTCTGACCGGTGGCTCTACTAGGATGGACGCAGAGGCCCCAGAGAATGGACGGTAATTCTTTCATCCAGCGGTTGTCGTAGTTGTGCAGAGGATCAAACACACTTGCTTTGAGCCCTTGCAAAATCATTCCATTGGTCCGCTCAACTTTCCCATTGGCTCAAGGGTGCACGACCGACACATAGTTAACTTCAATGCACCACTCTTCGCAGAATTCCCAGAAGTCATTGGCTATGAACTGGGTCCCAAGATTTCTGATGATTTGATTCGGGACTCCGAATTGATAAATTATTCCTTTGATGAATTCTGTGGCCTTCTTGGAGGTACCCATCTTTAGAAGCATCACTTGATCCACTTGGTGAACTTGTCAATGGCCGCGAATAGGTGGTCATACCATTGTGGAGTTTTCAGCAACGGTACTGTTGGCGTAAAAGATTACGCTAACATGTTCTCTAAGATTAAGAAGTAACAAACTAAGAGTTTGTGAAGCAAACTATCTCAAGCCTTCATATTGGATAATAGCTCTAAGCAGTTCGAAGTTGTGTATTGAATATCTGAGTATTCGATGCCTATTACAAGGTGAGAATGGGGGGTATTTATAGGTAAAAACTGTAAAAAAGACCATTTTACCCCTTAGTTACAACCGACGTAGTGGAAACTATGTCGGTACCCCTAATAGGGCTAAAATGGTAAAGGACTAATTTAATCAGAAAGAAGATGAGTCTTCTGTCCTTGCTGGCAGCTTCCACTGCGGAGATTGAGCCTTCGATGTGTATATTCGAACGGGAGTCCAGACAAATCCTCCGGACTTAATCCTACGCCAGGCTGGAGACAAGTCTTGGAATTCGGTCTAGTGAATTGTCTTTGTCTTGTAACCTTGACGATCCTGGGGATGAAGTATTTTCCCCAATAGTAGCCCCTCGAATACGCTTCTCTGAATAACTTGTAAGGCAAGGAGAGCAGTATACATAAGAAATATTTTCATGCTCAGGGACTTAGTGAAATTTACCATTCTTTGGAGCATTCAGAGATTTGCAATCTTTGAATCAGCTTCCATGCGAAGGTGCTCGTCGAATCAGCTTCCATGCGAAGGTGCTCGTTGAAGCAGCTTCGAAAACAATCCTTGCGAAGCTGAAATAACCGTTAGACTGAAAAAAAATAGGTGTGACCCCTTTTCTCGGAAGGAGTTACATCGCCTCTTCATTTTTAGAGATATGAATTCTCACGAAGAGTCGTGATAAATTGTAACAGTAAAGAAGACAGAAAGACACATATGAGGGTAAGAGTGCGTTTGGGATACTTTACCAACTGCTCTCGCATTTTCCCCCTTCCTGCTTCCTGAACCCGAGCTCAAACTCCACATTCGCTCATGGCGAAAACTAACCACAAAGCACCTGTCCCTCCTTCAACCTTGGCCAGGCAGCAAGCAATGGCGGCAGCAGCAGTGCCTTTGGGCAATCCTTGTCCGGCTAGTCCTCACAATCTCCTCTCGGTGTCAGCCAAGTACACGGAGCAGTCGTATAGCCTGGGACCGTCAACTTGCTCGAAGAAGTCCATTGCGGCGGCGATAGCGGGGAAGATGCGTCCGGGGATCAAGATTTGCCAACCCGGCAAAGAAGCAATTCCTTCGCCACGGCACAGAGAGGTGGTCGTATTCAAAGCCTTTTTCAAAGTTGTATTAGGGCTTCCGACGGTGGATTTTCTCTTCGGGGTATTGGGCTTGTTCCATGTTACTCTACCCCAACTATCGCCCAATGTCATAGCATGCCTAGCTATCTTCAAGTGGGCGATGCAAGCCGAAGGTTGTGAGGGGAGAGATGAGATCTTCGCAGCACTTCACAAAGCCTCCTGCCAGGCAAAGACTTACCAAGGAACCAGAGGAGAGAAAACGGTGATTTCTTTTGGTAGCATCAACTTTCGGCTTCGAGATGAATATCAAACTCGGTTTCCAGCGAAGGCTATCAACGCCAGGTGGTATACAGATTGGGTCCTTCGCTGGTTCTATGCCGAAGTAGGAGCTAACAATGCCCTAGTTGGACCCCTCGAAGACATCTTTTACCGTAGGGAAGCGGAGGTTCACCCGGACCCGGGTCAACTCGAAGCTCGCCTCAGAATGCTGCAATCCATAAGCCATCCAATGAGCATGCGAGACTTAGAAGAGGAGTTTATTGGACTCCGAATTCCACCTTTGATGGCCAGCTGGCCGATAAACTTCAAAGAGAACCCAGAGGGTGGACTCCGAGAGATCCCTTCGAGTGCTACAGGTAACCTCGAATGCCATGCAAAATGTTTTACATGCAATATTGATTTTATAAAAATGATTTAACTAAGGAAATCTTATCTTTCAGCTACACGCGCCACCCTCACTCCAGAGCAAATTGTCCGAACTTTGGAGAAGATCCTCGGAGCTCCTACACTCGCCGAAAAAGGAGTGGAGGGTGATGTTGGTTGGAAGCTGGGAGCGATTCAACCGTATATGGAGCATACTCGGAGTTGAATCTCCCACTCTTCTAGACTGGGACATCTCCGAGCAAGCTCCTAAGAAGAGGAAGGCCGAAGCAGGGACTTCAGCACCAGCCAAGACACCTGTGAAGAAAGTGGCATGGAAACTGAAGGCCCTTGCCCCTTCTAAATCCCCTACTTCATCTTCGGAGTCATCTGAAGATGAAGCAAACATACAAATGGGAAGGGAGTTCGAAGCCCTTCTAACAGGGGATGAGGAATCATGAATGGTAGTTGAAGTCCCAGCTCAAGATAACGTGGTGGTGGCGCCAATTTCTGGTGACAACCTCGAGCAAGCAGAGACTGAGAACGTCCTGCCTGATCAAGTAGAAGACCCTACAGCGGGAGAAGGCAGAGTTGAGACTGTGGACGAAGTGATAGCTGCGGTTGTCAGAGAAGTTTTGGCGGCTGATCCTTCGGTTCGAAGCCCGGAGTCCGAAGAGGACTTCGGTCAGATGTTTGAGCCTTTGAGCAATCCAGTGCTCGTTCGGCTACAAAATGTTGAACGTAGACTTTAGCAAAGTACCTTCTCTTTTTCCTTCTTCTTTCTGTGTCCTGCAAAATTTAAGCAATATCGTATACCTTTGGTCTTCACAGGATCGGTTCCCATGGAGCGACCCCGACTACAAAGGTTGTGCCAGAGGCTGTCATATCTCCGAAGCCAATTCCTACAGTGGCTATGAAGATGGGTCCTAGAAAAGGAAAATGTAAAGGGGCACCTTTGCCCGCTCCTGTTCTAGGGTGGACCCCATCAGAGTCTACGGATGGAGGCCAATCCACGGAGGGAGGTCAATCCACGGAAGCCTCTAAAGATGCCTCGCTGCGCTCTGGCCCCTCTCTGAATGAAGAAGACTAGAGTGCCTTGTCGAGGCTCCCCCTCCTAGCTCCTTTTCTGGAGCGGAGGACCGGGCTTCAGACTTTGCTAGAGCCTCCGGCTCAAGCTAGTCACGAAGTTGGGGAGACTGACTTCGTTTTCATTCTTGGGGAAGTTGAGGGGTGAGAGCTAGACGCATCTTTTGAGTGGGTAGCCTACCAAATATGAAGTATCTGCAACAATAGATTTAGTTCAAACATATGTAAATAATTTACTTACATTGCTCTTTTTGTTCCTTCGCAGCAAATAGTCCTAGCTCGAGTTGTGGCTCTATCACATGAGCGAGAGTGCAACCAGCTCAAGGAGAAAGTAATAGCTCTTTAAGGGAGTCTTACTAGATCTGAGATTTGGACCTCCAGCTTAGAAGAAATGGTGGCCGTTGAAAGGAAGGCTATGATTAACTTGGAGGCTGCCAATAATAAGCTCGAGGCTGAACGAGTCATGCTTCGGGCTGAAGTGGAAAGACTTTGGGGAGAGCAAGCGACTACAGGAGTTGAACTGGTCAAGCTCTGAGAAGAGCAACTGAAATTGATGGAGGAGGCCATCTACTTGCTCGGGCAAAAGAATTCTTTGATGACGGAGGCTGATAGACTCTCATCCCTGACAGACGAGCTGTCTTCATCAAAAAAATGCTTTGTCTGAAGACAAGATAAAGTGCGAGAATGTGGCTTTGGACACCATGGACATCCTTCGGGGTATCCTAGAATACTTTGGCACTTCTTGCGCTTCTTCTTCGACTAGCGATGTCACTCTACTGCGGAGGTTGAAAATGATCCAAGCAGTAGCGATGACCATGAAGACAGCAGGTATTCGGTATGGAGAGATCTCTGGCCAAGTAGCTGCTCTTAGAGTGCTTCGTTACTACGAAGATCTAGGGCTATCTGTTGCACCGGAGCTTGAAGCAGCCCTGTCAATTTCGGCGACGACTGGCTTCTAACTCCCTCCATTGATGTGGCTATGGCTTGGGAGGCCTTTCAACAATCTTGGAGAGCTGAAGGTTGATCGGCTATCAAGACATGGATTGATGAAGGACTCCATCAAAAACAAGCGTGGCTGCAGCCTCCGTCTAGAAAGCCTCCTTCGGACCCAAAGGTTTAGCTCTCCTTAGGACCCCGACTATGTAAAACATATGCTTTTATTCTTTTTTGAATGAAAAGACTTATTTGGAAATGTTTTTAGGCTTTCCAACTTTTTTCGGATGAGCTCGAAGTGTTAGAGAATAACAAAGAGCTCTGCCTATAATGGGCCACCTTCGAAGCTCTAAGGCCTCACATGCGTCCTCGATTGTCAATTCCTCGGGGAAGCTCTGGGGAAGTTATACCCGATATATATAAGGAAGTATTAGCTTATATTAAAAAGGAGGAAAAATAAGTTAGTTTATAAAATTCATCTTCGGAGGACGTCGAATGGTCTGATGAAGAAAATGCTAATAAGGAGCAAGCATAAAAGAACCCTAAACAACTTTGAAGCTGGGAGAGAAGCCCCAAACGACTTCGGATTTGGGACGAACTTCAACAAGAACAAAAAGACTTCCGTGCTTCGAAAGAAGGGAATATGGTTAAGCGCAAAGTTCTAACAACTCCAGGCTCCGGTACAAGTCGCCTTTGAAGTCGTGCTAGTTTTGATAGCAGTTCTAGGGATCGAAGAGGTCTTTGTTTCCTTCTTGGTATAGATACATATTTTTTATGATGTAATGTAATATGTTTGAATGATATAAACTAAAAAGTTTAAAAATTGTCTCCCTACTTCCCAGCCCTTCTTTGGGTGCAAGCATATCCAAAATTTGATCGAAGGTGGTTACGCACAACGATGATAACGTTAGTTCGGAGTACAATTTTGGAGGCTCGGAGCCCCTTATCATATTAAAGATTAAGGACTAAGTACAAAAATGGTCACTAAAGACCTCGAAAATGTCTTCGACTCTATTAATTCGCAGTCTGAAAACTAGTAATTTTGTACCTTTTTTGAATGTGGTCACTTTGGACTCTTTTTACAGACGTTTTCAAGCTATTAGCTCGGAGTCTGTTTTGTTTGGTCTTCTTTGACTCTTTTTATGGATGCTATCAAACCGGTGGTTTGGAATCCGCTTTTGTGGTCTCCTTGGACTCTTTTTACGGATGCTTTCAAGCCGGAGCTTGGAATCCGTATCATTTGGTCTCTTTGGACTCTTTTTACGGATGCTTTCAAGCCAGTGGCTTGGAATCCATTTTTGTGGCTTTCCCACCTCATCTGAAGCTTGGAACCAATGGTTCGAAGTCCGTAAAATTTGTTCAAATGAATGACAATTTCCTTCGCAATCAACTCTGTTCTTCTAATGCTATGCAGAACCAAGGCATTATCTGAACCATGAGCTTTATTTATTCAGAAGGTATTTACAAATGATTACAAGGAGCGCCTATGCAAAATATCACTTAAGGTGCTTTGTATGCCAGGCATGCTTTAATTTTTCACCTTCTAAATTAGCTAACTTAAAGGAACCAAGGCGTCTTGAATGAAGGATGATATATGGACCTTCCCACTTATGTCCTAACTTCCCTGGTGCTATGATGCTTCGCAAAACTAAATGACCTAGTTTTAGTTCATTAAGTTTAATTTTCGGGTCATACCAAGCCTTCGTCTGATGTTGATACTTCGTCAAAATTACAACAGCTCGAAGCCTTGTTTCTTCCATTAGATCCAGCGAGGCTTGTCTTTCATCTTCTTTTTAGGTTCGATGGTGCGAAGATATCCTCCTTTAAGCTCCGTCGGTGTCATGGCTTCATCTCCAAATAGTAATATAAAAGGAGTAAAACATGTGGACCTTTCTTGAGTGGTCCGAATGGACCATAGAATCTTCGGGAGCTCTTCGGTCCATAGCCCCTTTGCCAATCCTACAATCCTTCGATTCAGGCTTGACAAAATGTTACCATTAGCTCGCTCGACGGCTCCATTAGATTGAGGATGATAAAAAGCTGCAAAACACATTTCTATGCCAAGACCTTCGCAGAACTCTCTGAATGGTTCGGCATCAAATTGGGTGCCATTGTTGATTGTCAGCTGTCGAGGCACTCTGAACCTACATATAATATTCTTCCAAAAGAATTTTTGTACATTTTTCGAAGTGATAGCTGTGAGGGGTTCTGCTTCGACCCACTTGGAAAAATATTTAATTGCTACCACCGCAAATTTTAAACTTCCTTTTGCCATTGGAAAAGGGCTAATGAGATCCATGCCCCATCTGGCCATGGGCCAAACTAGAGCAATAACTTGAAGAGGTATTGGTGGATGATGGCTTCGTCTTCCCATCCATTGACAACCTTTGCAAGTGTGGACCAAGGCCTCCACATCAGCTAATATTGTAGGCCAATAAAGCCCCTGGCAAAGTGTTTTTCCTGCCAAAGCTCGAGGGGCAAGGTGTCTACCACAAAGGCCTTCATGAATTTCTCGAAGTATATCTTGGCCTTCGGCTTGAGAGATACATCGGAGTAGGGGGGGACATACTACGGCTTTGTAAAGAATACCATTGATAATGTGATAATTCTGGACTCTTAATTGCAATCTAGAAAGCTTTGGTCCTTCATGTAAGGTTGCTTCACCTTGTAGTAATTCCATGATCGAACTACGCCAGTCAGTGTTCGGAATGCAAAGGACCTCTACATGAGGGATTTGAGGCACCGAAGGCGAAGTAAGCTCTTCATAAAAAGCCCCTTCCAGAATATCTATGGCTCCAGCTACAGCTTTTGCAAGGATATTAGCTTGTGCATTGTCAGCTCTTGGTGTACATCGGACATAAATCCCCTTGAATGTTCCTTCGATCTTATGGATCTCTTCTAGATATTTTGCAAGTTGTGGATGCCGGACTTTAAAACTTTTATCAACGTGCCCTGCTACAATTTGAGAATATGTTTTTATAACAACTCTTGTAGCACCAAGATCACACACCTTTCGGAGTCCTAAAAAATTCCTTCGTACTCTACTATATTATTGATGGTCTTAAAATTGAACCTTGCGGAGTACATCACTCTTTGTACTGAAGGTAAATTATCACCACTATAATACCTGCTCCGGATGCTTGAAAAGCTCCATCGAAGTATATGGTCCAAATTCCTTCGCTTGATTTTTTTGGAGCCCAGAATGCAGACGGAGTCCATTATGCTACAAAATCTACCACCACTTGTGACTTAATTGCTGTCCTTACTACAAAGGAGATGTCGAAGGGTGCTAGCTCGACGGCCCATTTTCTAACTCTCCCCGTAGAATCTTTACTTCGGAGCATATCTCCCAAAGGATAAGAAGTTGGTACAATTACATTATGCGCTAAGAAATAATGTCGTAGTTTCCTTGAAGCCATTACCAGAGCATAAGTGAACTTTTTGTGCTCGGAATATCTTGTTTTTGCTCCAGATAAAGCTTTGGATACAAAATATACTGGATTCTGTACCAACTTCCCATTGAAATCTACTTCTCTAACAAGGATTGCACTGACAGCGGAGTCGGTAGCTGCAAGGTAAAGAAGAAGGGTTTCATCTGTCATGGGCATAGTGAGTGTTGCGAGGTTGCTGAGATAATCTTTAATATCATCAAAACTCTTTTGGCATTCTGGTGTCCATGCAAAATCTTCGGACCCTTTCAATGCTTTGAATATGGGCAGGCTTCATTCTGCGGACCTTGCTAGAAATCTGCTGAGTGTGCAAGGCGTCTAGTAAGCTTCTATACTTGTTTTAAATTCTCTGGCGGAGCCATTTTTTCCAGTGCAGTTTTTTGAGTTGGGCTAGCATCGATCCCCCTGCTCAAAACTAGATACCCTAACAGTTTTCTAGCTTGAGCCCCGAAGATACATTTTTGGGGGTTAAGGCGGACTCCACATGCTTGGAGGCTCTCAAATGTTTCTGCTAAGTCTAGACTATGTTGGTGCTTTAAAGCACTCTTTATTACAACGTCATCCATATATGCTTCTACATTATAGCCTATTTGGTGACCTAGAGCCTTAGCAATTAATCTTGAAAAAGTTGCCCCGGCATTTCTCAAGCCGAAGGGCATTCTTACATAGTATAAGACTCCCGAAGGAGTTACGAAGCTTGTTTTGATTTCATCTTCGCGCTTTAACCATATTTGATGATATCCGGAATACGCGTCGAGGAAACTCAATAACTCCGAACCAGCAGTGGAGTCAACTAATTGATCTATACGGGTCATGGGGTAGGGGTCACGTTGGCATACTTTATTCAAGGATGTAAAATCCATACACATGCGCCATTTCCCGGAAGCCTTCTTTTTGATGAAGACTGGGTTGGATAACCACTCCGTATGAGCTACTTCTCTGATAATCCCAGCTTTCAACAATTTTTCCACTTCTGCCTCAATGCTTGCCCTCTCTGTTGATAATTTTCGGAACCCCTGCCGAACAGGCCGAACCCTTTGGTTCACAAGCAAACTGTGCTCAATAATATTTCTACTAACTCCCGGAATGTCTTCATCGGACCAAGCAAAGACATCCAAATTCTCTCTAACAACTTCTTCTAGTGAAGTAGCGATTTCGGAAGGTAAATCTTTGCCAAACTGAAAGGGATAGTCTTTACCGTCCTTTACAATAATATTTGTTATAATTTCTCCTTCGGGACTTTGCCTTGGAAAGGATATCTTCGAAGATTCGCTTGATGCAGGGATATCCTCCGAATTGCCTTGCACATTATTCACTTGTTGTAGGACCGAAAGTAGCGACCAGAGGGGGGGGGTGAATGGGCGCCTAAAAAATTCTTGCGAATCAATGGTCTGCTCCCAATACCCAACGCACCTCGACAAACAAAAAAACTCCGAAGCAAACAGATCGCAGGTACTTAAAATTATCTAGCCTAAAAACAACCGGTGTCCTATTCGAAAAGACACCACCACAGTGCTTAAAGGCAGATTTTAATAGATTAATTAACTCACATGCATTGAATCAGACCAACACACAAGAAGAAGGAAAACTGTGATGTTCTAACCGTAATAAAACTGTGCACAGATTAAAACACCAGATTCAAAATCATCTATTTAATCAAAAACAGCAGATGAACCAACAAATATAATATATTCATGAAAAATACTTCTTAACAGTATGCCATCACATGCAATCAGATGTTACAGAAGGTATTGAAATAGTACTAACAGTACGTGGAACAAGGCAACACATGAATATTTCATTAGCACGCAAATCGAGAAATGCAATTGGTACTAATCATGGATTGGTTTGATTCGTTGAATGATACAGAACCCTGGTGCTTTTAAAAAACAACGCTGCTACAGTACTACAAAGCTACAGTATTTCACGCTACAGTACTCCTTGTTCGTAGCTACAGTACTCGTGATACAAAGGATTAAACAGAGGATTAAAAACAACGAAGTAACTGTAAATACACGCAAAACGAGGCAAATAGAATTTACCATGCAAAGTATTTTTCTTGCTTCCTTTGCCTGGTCACACGTGCTCCATGCGCCGTGCCGTCATGAGTGGACATGCAGCACCGGCAGCTGCTGGTTCTTCACACCGAAGCCCACGCTTTCATCCTGACGCCCGCCACTAGGCCATGGCAGCGTAGGCAGCTACTGCTGCTAGGGTTTGAACCCTCGGCTGCCGTGCGGACTGAGTCCTTGTGTGCTGCAGGATCTGCTGCCACCTGCAGGAAACAACACCTGCGCTATGACACTACTGCCCCGAAGAAAAAGATCATAGGAGATCTCGGTGGAGAAGCGAAGGCCGAACTGACGCGACGGCGGCTGAAGACTGGTGGCGGTAAAGAAAGATTATGGCGGCGGTGGTGATGGAAAATACCGGCGGCGCATACACAGGAAGAAGAAAGCACTAGAAAAATGACTCACACAATTTCAGAATTGGTAAAGTGATTTCTTAAAAGGGTAACCCTAACCCTAGGATATTGGGGCCTATTTATAGGCAACCCATTAAATGGAAAAAATGCAGAAATACCCCTAGGGTTTTTACAGACGCTAAATAAAAATGGAAAAGACCGAAATGCCCTTAGGATTTTTTACAGACTCGACTGACAGACTGTGGGCCTAAAGGCAAAATAGTAAAAACCTAAATAAAGGTAACTTGTCCTGATGCGGAGCTTTCGTAGCAGCTACGGCTTCACCTCAGAACGGTCAGATCCGAGATCAGCGGTCGTCAGTTTTGCGCCAAAACTGACAAAGCGTCCACCGTCTTCGCACCGGGTACCCGGATTTGGCCGGCCCGATTCCGCAGCTCCCTTAGCCCGGCGATCGCTCGCCGCCCGTGTACATGAGTCAATCCCAGTCAACAGCCCAGTGGATCCTCTGCTGCTCCTAGCCCATGTACCCGGATTGGGACAGCCCGACTCCACGGCCCCTCTGCCCGACAGTCGCTCGCTGCCCGTGTACCTGAGTCACATGCGGCCCAGACGCAACAGTTCTTCTCTCTCTTTTCAGTCCTCTTTGACTAACGTTGACAATGACTCATCACATCCGGAGCCATGAGGCCCATGCTATTCATCATGGCTCCTCACTTGTTTTGGATCAAGAGGTGGACCATGGCCATATTCCGCCCTTCGCGCAGTGGCTTGATCACTAAAGACAGTAAGCACTCCTGCTTGCGTGGGCATCTTCATGCACAAATAATTATGGTGCGCCATAGCTCCGAATTGATTTAACATGCCCCTTCCAAAAATAACATTATAAGCATAAGGGCATCCAAAACATAGAAAATTACTTCCACTGTTCTTGCCAAGAGGCCCTCTCCGAAGGCAACCTCAAGACCTATTTGGCCAAGGGCATCAGGAGGAGGTCCTGCGAAGCCTTGAAGGGGACGAGCTACGGGGAGGAGATGCTTCCAGAAGATGCAGATCTGATCGAAGGGGATCTGCATGGGGGAATTTTATACCTGCTGCATCAACTGCAGAAAAAGATATAGGCACATGGGACCACTCGGGCATTGCAGCTGCTGATGAAGAGGTTCGAATATGGCCTACTTCCCGGTCTCGACCATCTTCTTGCTTCGGGGGTGGCATAACACTGGCCACTGGAGGTTATCTTGGGGGTCGAAGTTGTCTACACGTGCGACAGCCTACACAGGCTCGTGACGTGCCTCGGGGGGAACTCGGTCAGTAGTGCCTCAACCAGAACTCCTTTCGAGGTACTCGCTTCTTACAGCTAGTATAGACTTGCATGCATCGATAGCATGACTTCGGTTTTTGCCATGAACACAGCAGAAGAAGGCTTGGCCCTTGCCAGCCGGCTTCCCTGGCAGCCTCCAGCTGCTGACCTTGTTTCCCGAAGCTTGTGGACTCTTGGTGGAAACTTTTTGTGGAGAAGGAGCAATGTTCAGGACATCGGAGCGAGGATGCTTCTGTCCTCGACTCCTGTCATGCTGGCTGTCAAAGTTGGGCCCTTGCGAAGGTGTTGAAGTTTTCATCTCAAGCTTAACTTCATGGATAATTGGTGAAGACGAGGCTGTTCTTTGTAGTCATCCTTCCTCCGACCTAACATACTCCTCGAAATAAGCCATCAACTGTGCTACGGAGGATATATTCTTCCGATGAAGCTTGTCGAGGAGGCATGCATGGGTGACTCCTTCTCAGGCTGCATCGACCATGGATGATGCAGACAATCCTCTTATCTGCGACTTCATATGAGCGAAGCGCTTAAAGAACTGCCTCAAAGTTTCTCCAGGTTGCTGCTTCACCTAAAAGAGACTTCCAGTAGACATAGGGGGCACAAAAGTACCCTGGAAGTTACTTATGAATTTTTTTCTTAACTGCTCCAAAGATTTAATTGATCCTGGCTTCAAAGACCAGAACCAACACAAAGCAACTCCTTCAAGTGCAAGGGGGAAGCATTTATCCATTGTATCCCGAACCCCTCCGCTGGCTTCAATCGCCAAAGCATACGAACGAGAGAACTCCCCTGGATCTTCTTCCCCGGAGTACTTACAGAACTTTGAAGTTTTGAATCTTGGGGTCGAAGCGCACCTTTTGTAAATCAGGGTGCAGCGGAGACTCGCTATCAAAGAAAGCATTATCGGGGGCTTCAGGATAAAAAGGAGGGTCGTCGTCTTGAGGCACCTCCAGAATGACAGGGATAGCTTGGGGAAGAAGCCTATCTACAGCTTCCTGCCTCCACCTTGTCACTTCGGCTTGAAGACTGGCCATCTGGGTTGCCACGACATCAAGGCTATCTTCATTTCTTCCAGAAGGAGCTTCCGGGTCTTGAGAACTGAACATATCACTTTAGAGTATAGCCGGAGCTGCAGGAGATGCTCCGTCGGCTCGAAGCATAGACAGAGTCACTGAAGGGGCTTCGTACGCTCGAGGAAGAATATTCACTTCGGGGGTCTGAGGTGGGGGATCTAAAGAAGGTCCTCCGACCTCAACTGTATTCGAAGATCTCACTACAGAGGTCCGAGGGGACCTCCGAAGGGGACTACCACCTAAGCTCCGTTTAGGAGGCGTGGCTCTAGAAAGTTGGTAGAGAACGAAGTTTTCGGACTAAGTTCCCCACGGACGGCACCAACTGTTGGCGTAAAAGATTACGCTAACAGGTTCTCTAAGATTAAGAACTAACAAACCAAGAGTTTTGAAGCGAGCTATCTCAAGCCTTCGTATTGGATAATAGCTCAAAGCATTTTGAAGTTGTGTATTGAATATCTGAGTATTCGATGCCTATTACAAGGTGAGAATGGGTGGTATTTATAGGTAAAAACTTTAAGGAAAAGATCTTTTTACCCCTCAGTTACAACCGACATAGTGGAAACTATTTCGGTACCCCTGATAGGGCTAAAATGGTAAAAGACTAATTTAATCAGAAAGAAGATAAGTCTTTTTCCCTTGTTGGCAGTTTTCCACTACGGAAATTGAGCCTTCGAAGTGTATCTTCGAATGGGAGTCCGGACAGGACCTCCGGACAGGACCTCCGGACTTAATCCTATGCCAGGCTAGAGACAAGTCTTGAACTTCGGTCTAGTGAATTGTCTTTGTCTTGTAACCTTGAAGATCCTGGGGATGAAGTATTTTCCCCCAACATGTACCACAATATCCAGCCCCCAGCAAGCAAACGGCTAAGAGGACAGGATGGTTTGGAGATCTTGGGTAGGGCGGTGATGTTGATTGGCGAAGAATTGACAACCTTTGCAGTTGTGGACCAATTGGCGAGCATCTGAGTTAATAGTCAGCCAATAAAACCTAGCCCGAAACACTTTTCTGACCAGTGTACAAGCCCTTGCGTGGTTCTCTCAGGTCCTAGAATGAATCTCCTCCAAGATCTTCAGTCCTTCGGACTCGGCAACACATTCTAGCAATACTCTCGTGGACATAGCTCTCTTGTATAATTCTGATCCGATCAAGACATATTGCTTTCTCCTTCGGGATAATTTGATGGCGGTGTCTTTGTCTTGAGTAATCTTAGAGGTGAGGATGAATTCGATCAACGGTCGGCGCCAGCCTTCTTCCTCATCGGTGATGATCATGGCGATCAGAGTGGTCTTGTCTTCTAAAATCAGCTGTTCTTCATCCTTGATGGACGGCATCAGGAGTTCTTGAAGAAAAGTTCCTCTGGGGACCATCGTCCTGGATGATCTGAGCCTTGTCTGTGAGTTGGCAGCCGAGTTCTTATCCTAAGGGATATGGTGGAACTCCAGGCTGTCAAACTTGTCTTCTAGCTTGCGGATTTCCAAGGTAATAAGCATCCATTTTGTCACTGACACAAGACCAATACTTGTTCACCTGGATGATCACTAACTTGGAGTCTCCATACACCATGAGTTGTCTAATCCCGAGGGAGATGGCAATGCGAAGACCGTGGAGAAGAGCCTCATATTCATTCACAATGTTCAACATGACGAAGGATAGGCGGAGATCATACTTCAGGTCTTCACATTGTCGTCTCCCTCGGGATTAGAAGTACCCTTCGAGGTTGAGATATCCATCGAAGTGGAGTGTCCAAAAATCCTGAATGATGTTCTCTGGCGGTAGCTGGTGCTCAGTCCATTCGGTGATGAAATCAACAAGTGCCTGAGACTTTATGGCGGTCAGTGGCTTGAAGTTGATGGAGTGCTCCCCGAGCTCGATGGCCCATTTAGCGATCCGTCCAGTGGCATCCCAATTCTGGAGGATGTCTATAAGAGGGAACTTAGTGACCACCTCTATGGAGTGGGCTTAGAAGTAATGCTTGAGTTTCTAGGTGGAGATGACGACGGCGTATAGAAGCTTTTGCACCTAGGGATATCAGATCTTCAAAGGCCCCATCACTTCTGATATGAGGTAGACCAGCCGTTGGACAAGGTAGATAAGTCCCTTTTAGGTCATTTGACGACCACTGCGGTGCTGACCACATGAGTGGTGGCGGCGATGTGTTGGACCGAAAAGGGCGCCCAGAGGGGGGTGAATGGGAGCTTTTTAAAATTTAAGGCTAAAACTAGCCTTCTGTTTTAACAAAGTCTCATGTGGAACAGGCTTCGAACACACCGTTCGGATGTCTTGTTCGGAGGTATTTTACAGCCCCGAACTCAGGCTTCGCAAGGAGCAAAAGTCTGAAGTCAAGAAGACTTCACTCACACCCAAAAAACCAAAAACACAACTCTTTGAGGAAAGTGCTGGCTCTGCACACAAGGTGCCATCGAGCAGGCTTCACACTACACACTTCGCATAAGTAAGTTTCCCTCTGAGGGCTTCGAACACATACTCCGCACTAGCAACTAGTACTAGGCTTCGTATATCAAAGGCCTAAAAGCACACAGAACTGGCTTCGCTGTTGTTGACACGAAAACGTGCCCCCGCACTTGGGTCAGTTCAATGATCCAAAAGTGTGCGGATACTTAGGAACAAGCCTAAGAATAACACAGCATCGACGTCGCGTTCCGACTACCCTTAGCCATGGTAAGGGGGGTGGAGTCGCCGGGCAATCAGATCACACAAAATAATCCAATTAGCCGAAAGAAATATTTTAAACAGAATGAATTAACAAACCGGTCGGAGCCTCTCTGCTTCGAAGTATGGTGCGAAGGAGTTCACTGAAGTATACCTTCGGCGTCTAGTGTGGAGTGTCCCACCGAAGGGTACCTTCGGTGTTCGGACTGATCTGGCCGAAGATGAACTTTGAACGGATCTAGACTCAACAATCACCTCCGAACAGCGGGGTTTGGCGTGAGGTCTCTGATACAATAAGATACAGAATAAAGACTCAAGCGCAACGCGCGAGCATGACTTCATCCAGAGCGTAGTGTGAGCGTGGCGAAGCCTGTCATGATGAAGTCTGTTGACAGAGCGCGCTGTTGAAGCAAAAGTCTCGCCGAAGGGTATTCTTGCAACCTTCAAAACCGATCTCTCAGCTCCGGACACCTCCAACAAAGTAGCTTTGAACGTAGGTAACCTGCAACAGATAAGATTCAAAGTACTAATTCGGCCCGCGGACCGAATTCAGCCAAGTGTTGCACTAGTAGCGAAGAGAGCAATCTATTACGCAGATTAGCAGATACTTCACAAGCGAAGTAACAAGGTGATAGCAATCCATTATGTAGATTAACGGATACTTCACAAGCGAAGTAACAAGGGTTACCACTGTTCCGAAGTGGCCATCAAAGGGCTTCCAGGAAAACCCACGAAGAGTACAGAAAGGTAAAGATAAAGTAAATGCTATCAAAGCTAGGGCTTTGTGTTTGATTTGTGTTGGGGGGTTTCTGAACTGGCTTCGCCTCTATATTTATAGGGGCTAATCCTCTGATCTAATGTGCTATAATTCGGCTGGATAGAGATAAAAACTTAGCCGGAATTGTGTCCAACTCTATCTTTGCCGAAGTGGGCCTTCAGCCAAGCCCATCGAAGCTTGCTCCTCGGGCCGAAGCATCAGCGGTGTGGGCCTCCGAGGTCTTCCTGGCCGAAGGCCGTGTGCTGGCTGGAAGCTTCAGAAGCCCATAGCCCCATGGTCCTTCGGCCCTTTGCCGAAGTGATCGAAGCGGGGTCAGCTTCGGGGGTCGATGTCGAGGGTAGTAGGGGTTCATCCTCAATATCTCCGGAGTCTTCTTCTTCGAAGATGGTCTGCTCCATATCGTGTTCATTGGCCTGTTCAAAAGAAGAGCTAACACAGGGGGTTGATTCATCAAAAGTCACATCACATGACTCAATGACAGTGTTAGTTTCCAAATTGAAAACATGGTAAGAATGACTGTGAGTAGTGTAACCCAGGAAAATCCCGTCAGAAGAGCACGATTCAAATTTGTCCAAATTTCCACATTTTAGGATGAAGCATCGAGAGCCAAATACTCGAAGATGAGTAACTTTGGGCTGTCTCCCAAAACGCAGCTCATAAGAAGTCAAGTTCAAAATTGAGCGCAAGAAAATTCGGTTTGAGATGTAGCAAGCAGTGTTCATGGCCTCAGCTCATAATTTTCTAGGAGTCCTGTGCTCATCGAGTATCGTCCTAGCCATCTCAACCAAAGTGCGGTTCTTTCTCTCAACAACACCATTTTGTTGAGGACCCACAGAGCAGAGAATTGATGTTCTATGCCATGCTCCATGCAAAAGTCAACAAAGAGACTGTTCTTGAACATAGTGCCAAAGCACCAGGGAGTTTAGTAAAAAGTGTCAAAGCCAAGCTCTAAAAGTGTGAAAACACTTCATCATTGCTGGCTAAAAAGAAGACCCAAGAGTAGCAAGAGAAATCATCAACAATGACTAACACATACCACTTGCCGCCTAAAGAACTAACTCGAGACGGACCTACAGTGTCCATATGGAGAAGTTCTCTCGGTTGTTCAGTCATCACCATAGTGACTGGTGAGTGCGAAGCAGCAATAATTTTCCCATGTCGATAGGGAGTGCAAACTAAGTTCTTCTCAAATTTGACATTGGGCAATCCTCAGATCAGACCTAGGGCACTTAGTAGAGCGAGCAACTCAAAGCTCATATGTCCTAGTTTCCTATGCCACTTCCAAAGATCAAAAGATGAATGTGCAACAAGGCAATGAGAAGAACAAGATGACTCAGAAAAATCAGCTCCAAAAACTCTCCCAAGTCTAATGATCTTACAGACCACAACGCTGTTGGGGGAATAAGTTTCCCTTGAACAGGGGCCAAATGACGTCAGCCTCCGACAACCTTTGGCCCGCAGCCCAATATTGTCGAAGCATGTTCCTTTCTGAAGAAGCTGCATTCAAATCCCAAGGTTCGCTTCAAAGCCCTCTGGAGCGAGGCCTCCGAACTCCTTCAGAGCCCTCCGGAGCGAAGCCCGCAAGATCCCTTGAAGTTTGCCAGAAGCTATGTCTCAGGTTAACTTCTAAGTTAGACTCCGGGCCTTGTTCGGAGTTAACCTCCGGGCCTTGTTCAGAGATAGCCTTCGAACCCTATTCGGAGTTAACCTTCGAGCTCCCATCGGAGCCCCTCAGAGCCAGTCTCCGAGAACCCAGTTCGGAGCCTAGTTCGGAGTATACTTCGAAGCTCACTTCTGAGTGTACTTTGAAACCTCCCTTGCAGCCCTTGCCTGAAGAGCTTTGGCCCCAACTCCGAATCCAGCAGATATTTACACCTCGCTACAGTGTAGAAGTCATACCAGGGGCACCTCTGCCCCAGGTATGTCGTTTAGCTGGTCAAAGAAGTGACATTGTCTGACACGTCTGTAAAGCTATAAAGCACTTTGTATAGTAGCTAGCTCCTTTTTCCCTTTCTGCCCCTATGAGCCTAGGACTTATAGAGGGCATTTTGGTCTTTTCCTTTGGCATGCGTGCCTATAAAAGCAGCACCAAGCCCTTGTAATAGGTTAACAAGACCTAGGGCCATGAAACCCTGGAACTCACTACACTACACCAAGGCATACTTTGCCAAATCCACCACAAACTAGACGTAGGGCTATTATCCCATAGGGGAGGTCCGAACTAGTATAAATCCTTTCTCCCTCTGAGAGAACCCTTCGAGGTTCATTTTACATACCATATACACACATACAAACCTGTGCTGTAGCTAACACAATTGCTACAACAGTTGGCGCCGTCCATGGGGACCTTAGTCCTAAAAGCTAAGTTCTCTGCCACTGTCTGCAATTCGAAGTGCGCTTGAGGGGGGAGCTTTGATGCTTTCTTGCTTCACGCACCCTCCGACAAGGGGCTTCGTGTGCAGTTCGAAGGCCTTCTTTGCCTTCCTCCATCCTTCGCGCTTTAGAGCTCACCCTCTAGCAAGGCGCTCCGCTTCGCGTGTCGAAGGCCGTTAAAGCCCTAGGGGCTACGAGGCAAGTTTTCACCCACTTTACGAGGTATGTACACAGTCTGAAGTACCACTTCGATGTATAAATTTGCAAATATTTTAGTATGAAATCGAAGTCATGCTTCGCCTTAAAATCGAAGCCTTGCTTCGACTTTAAAGCAAAATTTTGTTCAATCCTATTTAAAATTCGAGGCCTTGCTTCGCTTTACAAAATCCGGAGTACCACTCCAAAGGCTACACAGTGCCTCCGGGCCCATAGTAGTGGGCTAAAGGACTCCGGGCCACTGGCCCGATGCGTCCAAGGACTCTAGGCCATCGGCCTGATGCGTCCGCGATCCGAAGGCCACCGGCTGGAGGTATCCCAGAATTCCGAGATCCGTTCTTGGTATTCAGAGTCGAAGGTGGCTCACAGCGAAGGCAGCTCACAATCACAGGTTCGGTGAATCCACACCAATTATCCATTCTCAGTACAGAATCAAGCTCCGAAGCCTTGCTTCGCTAACTAAACACGCTTTGAAGCCTTGCTTCCCGTGTCAATCTAATCTGAAATTTAAGCATCTCGAAGTCATACTTCGCTTAAAATCTAAGTGTGTTTCGGAGCTTCGCTCACGCACAACATCTAAATCCAAGCATGCTGAAGCATGCTTTGCTTAATTTGGCTTCGCTGAAGCCTTGTTTCGCTCCAAATTAATGCATTGAAGCCCAAAAGAGGCCTTCGCTCGATGCGATATAAGCATCCGAAGCCGCCAAAAGGCGCACCCCTTCGCATTTTTTAAATTGCTCGCACCAGCAATGACTAAGTCCCTAGCTGCCACGAGCAAAGGGGGGAAGTATGTATGCAAAGTGTGCGAATGTAATGCGCAGTATGAGTGTGACAAGCTAAAAACGTTTCGAAGCCATCAAACCATGCGAAGCATGCAGACGAAGTATGCAAATATAACAAACTCCATTCATTGAATGATAATTGAGAAGTATGTTACAAATACACTTCAAAAGCAAATTATGAGTAGTCTGTGTCTAAGCCTAAGAAAAAGCGAGCTCGAGGCCCTAGCCCTCGCTTGCCCTTCTTTCGGCCAGGGCCCCCTTAGCTAGACGAAGCCTCGTCGGAGCCTGCTCTCCCACGACCGGTTCGTCAATGCCCCGAAGCCCGCAGCCCTCGTCTTCCACTTTACAGGTCGCTCCAAGTCTGCGAGGCAGGCGGTGTCATGTTGAAGGCAGAGAAGTCTAAGGCTTCATCGCCTGCCAAGGCCATGCACGAAGGTTGTACCCCCTCGCTACGTGAGTTTACTGCGAAGCAACTTAAGTCTAGCAAAGATGAAGAACTCCGAAGGGACTCCGTCTTCACAATAGCCAGCAGATCCTAGACTACTTTGGGGATGGCTTTGCCGTTAGGCCCCCTCGAAAGTTTAAACTGAGGGGGGCCTTCGGACCTAGCTACCTCGAGGACCGCCCATAATTGGTGGAGTTCTTCAGAGTCCTCAAGTACTTCGAAGTCAACATTCGGAGACTGGGCCTAGGCAGGTATAAAGCACCCCCACATTCATCTTAATAAACTGATAAGTTTTTACAAGCCTATAGCTAAGAATTACAAGGAGCCTAAGGAGATCTACACCTTCAGAGGCGGAGGTACCGACGTCGAAGGCTGAGCTAGCGAGGCATGCGCCGTGGCTCGGCAAAGGCGGAGGGCTGTCTGAAGCTCGAGGACTGCTTCGCAGCCTTGGTCCTTCCAAGGCTCCTAAAGTCACCCCCAAGCTCCGCGGATGCTGTCCAGAGGCGTCACCAAGTGCTGGCCTCCGAAGGCCACCGAAGTCGCCGAGGTTGCTGCTTCGAGGTGGTTGCACCCCGCGTCGTGAAGCATTTGCAACACCCCTTGACCCGCCACTCGGCCGGCCATCAAGGTGAAGCCCTTCAAAGATTGCTCCACCGTCACAGCCAACATCTTCAAAAATTCAACGCGGTCCCCAATTGGATCCTAGCCACCGAAGTCTGGAGCCCAACACTCGGTCCCTATTTGTTGTAGGACCTTGGTCAGGCTTAGGGTGGCTTCGCCGATGTTGCCAACGACAAAGTTTTCAAGGCATTGAGCTCCTTGGCGAAGCTTGGAGTTCTCTTTCGCTAGCTGGGCTTCGGCATCCTTCGCAGCTTGAAGCTCCGCTCGGAGCCTGTCGGTCTCTGAGGCCAAGGCTTCCCTAGCCTTGTCGGCCTCGGCCCTCGCCACCTCGGCTGAAGCTTCGGCCCACCATCGCTTCTCGGCTTCCACCGAGACTTCGCGTCAGAGGGCCTCCTTCTCCTCCGCCAAGCGCGTCATCCGCCTGTCTGCAGAATTTGATGCTGCTGCGTTCAGTGTGAAGGCTTAAAAGAATTCAAGAAAATCATAAGTATTGATCGAAGATCAAAGAACAGTTCGAAGGCTGTGAGGGACTTCGCTCACTTGGATGAGGGCTTCGTTTGCGTTGATGAAGAGGTCCATGGGGTTTGAATGGCTGAGTTGAGCCACCAAGCCTCCTGCCTCCGCAGCTGCGCAGCCCTCGCGGAAGTTGTTGATGGCCGCCTCCGTCATGACTCCCTTCGGCAGCAGAGGCTGGATGATTTCCTCCACCGCAACCACCTGCACAGGCTTCGGCAGAACTAGGCTTCGGTACACCACCTCGACTTCCTCGTCGCTTTGAGGGTCCCCTTCATTGCGGCCACTGCCTCCATCTTCTTCAGACGAGGAGCTGTCAGACTCCGAGCTGCTGCTGCTGCCGGAGGCCTCCGCCGGCTTCAGCGCAGTGGGCCTCGCACCGGCATCATCTTCTGCAAACTCGTTCTTCGATTGCTTGGAGGAACAATGTTGATCACCGATAAGATCAACAACCCTTGGCGTTGGTGTATCGATCGCTAAGGCGCAACACGAACGTCTCGTACGGTTGTAGTCGGGTCGTCAATGTCGTCTCCTTCCAATCGAAATTATCTTATCATCTTATCTCTATCGTCTCACCGAAAGATCAGGCCACCCAGGTTGCTTTGTTTTCAATTACAGAAATTCTTTCATGGATCAAGCGACACGTTAAGAGCACATCAAGAGCATGGAAAATCATGGAAGTTGATTGGGGACCAAGTCAAGTTAATCCAAATATAATATGCAACTTTGAGACGTCATTTTTGTGCCAATAAAAGTGGAGATAAAGTTCTACATGTGTGGGATTCACACTCGGACTACAGGAACAACACCAAATTCAAACGTACATAACTTTTATATGGAAGCTCCAATTAGGATGATCTTGGACTTTTTGGAAAGCTTGAGATGGTCTCTTTCCAATGGACCCAGCTACACCTCCAGATTCCATAAGAGGAGATCGCAATCACCAAATCAATGTGTGTTCTTTTTGAGGCCGAACCAATTAAGCATGAAATTTCCATTTTTTTAGTCAATCTGTTTTGAAAATAATTAGTCCTTTCTATATGTAATAAGTTTTCCAAACTTTGGAAATTTCCTTATGCGCACGGGTGCCCGATCTTCCATCAGGGGGGGTAAACTCGATTGGTGGAGGACTCGAAGTTGACGATCTGTCTTCCGATCACCACAGGTCCGAACCCCGCAATCACTACATCACGGCTCCGTTGGTTATCAACCACGCACAAACGCGATTGACCTTGCCAAGAAGGCTTATCCCTGCCCGCGAATCGAGAACACAAGCAAGAAGGCGGAAACACGATCTCGCAATCAAAAGAGAGATCGATTTCTCGAGTGGGGTTCCGCAATCTGACGAAGTCTGAGTTTAATCTACAAGAGATTCGAAACTGAGAAAAACCAAACCCTAATCCCTAGCAGCTACAGAGTATTAATACCTAGGGTTTGTGAAAAAGTCGAGACTAATGTTGGGCTTAAGGTCCCAAATAGATACAAGGCCCGACGTGGGCCAAAATGGTGACGCAGCACTAGAAGACTTGTTCGGACGACACAGAACGTTTCGTAATGAACCAGGACTCGGCACCAAACCCATTGGAAATATATTTTCGTTATCGTTCCAACGCCTTAAAGAACGCCTCAATCCGCCTCCGTATGAGAAAGTTATGCTCATTTTACTGAAGGATGTTCCGCTGAATCCGAACCAAAACGAGAGTTTGAAGTGGAATTTGAGTTGGATTGTTGTGCCGCCTCTCCCCCTTGTGTTTGATCGAGAAGTGCTTCTCCAATGTTCCTTAAAGTCAAAATATCATCCATAAGTAGCATCCCATCCTCATCCATATCATTATGTAAAGTAAGAAACGAACGCACCTCATAATTAAGCTTCCGTGCACGGGAGCGAGTGATTGGTCCAAGAATGATAGAGTGTCGGATGTCTTTATCATTGTTATCGATGTCCTCATCATCCTCCCCTTCTTGAATTGGAGTCGTCCTCGACTCGAACTCATCTTCTTCTCCCAAATATGGCTTGATGGTAGAATGTACTGCTCGATTATATGTAAACTCCACATGAGGTAAACATTCTTCCAACATCTTCAAACTTCTCCAAAAGTGGCTCAAGAACTTCGCATCGTGATCAGAGACAATGGTGGTGGGTACTCCATGTAGGCGAATGATGTCCCTGAAAAAAATCAGCAAACTTATGACAAGGTACAAAATGTGCCATTTTTGAGAATCGATCGACCACCACAAATATACTATCCCTCCCCCTCTTTGTTCTAGGTAACCCTAATACAAAATCCATTGATATATGCTCCCATGGGATGCTAGGAACAGGAAGGGGCATATAAAGTCCAAAGGGATTCAAACATGACTTAGCTTTGTTACATGTAGTGCAGCGTGAGACATAGCGCACGACATTACGCCGCATCCTTGGCCAAAAGAAGTGTGTTGACAGCATGTCCTCAGTTTTCTTCGCTCCAAAATGTCCCATCAATCCTCCCCCGTGGGCTTCCTGTAAAAATAAAAGGCGAATGGAGCATGCTGGGACGCATAGCTTGTTAGCACGATATAATAAGCCATCATTCAGCACATATTTATTCCAAGTTCGGCACTCTCTACAATTTTCAAAAGCATCCTTAAAGTCTAGATCAGTAGCATATAACTCTTTTATTGTTTCTAGACCAAATATCTTATGATCAAGCTCAGATAACATAGTAAAATGCCTAGATAAAGCATCTGCAATGATATTGTCTTTACCATGTTTATGTTTAATGATGTATGGAAAAGACTCTATGAACTCAACCCATTTTGCATATCGCTTATTGAGTTTTGCCTGACTTCTAATATGTTTCAAGGATTCATGATCAGAATGAATGACAAACTCCTTAGGCCAAAGGTAATGTTGCCAAGTCCCTAACACCCTAACTAGAGCATACAACTCCTTATCATAAGTAGAATAATTCAGATTAGGTCCATGCAATTTTTCACTAAAGTAAGCATCAGGTTTACCATCTTGTATGAGAACTCATCCTATCCCAATCCCACTAGCATCACATTCAAGCTCAAACGTCTTACCAAAGTCAGGAAGTTGGAGTAGAGGGGCATGTGTAAGTTTGTCCTTAAGCATGTTGAAAGCTTGTTCTTGTGCTGGACCCCATATGAATGAAGCTCCCTTCTTTGTCAACTCATTGAGTGGTGCAGCAATGGTGCTGAAATTCTTCACAAACCGTCGATAAAAACCAGCAAGTCCATGAAAACTTCTCACTTGCGTAACGGTTTGAGGTGTTGGCCAGCTCTTGATGGCTTCAATTTTCGCTTCATCTACCTCAATACCTTGTGGAGTAACAACATAGCCAAGAAAAGAGACTCGATCCGTGCAAAAAGTACACTTTTTAAGGTTACTAAACAAGCTTGCATCTCTCAAAGCATTAAAAATAGCATGCAAATGATTGAAATGTTCATCAATAGACCTACTATATATCAAGATATCATCAAAGTAAACCACCACAAATTTGCCAATAAAAACTCTCAATACTTCATTAGTGCACGAAAGTGCTAGGTGCATTAGTTAACCCAAAAGGCATGACTAGCCACTCATATAACCCGAACTTCATTTTGAAAGTTGTTTTCCATTCATCTCCTAATTTCATTAGAATTTGGTGGTATCCACTACGCAAGTCAATCTTAGAGAAAATGATAGACCCACTCAACTTATCAAGCATATCATCTAACCTAGGAATAGGATGACGATACCTTATTGTAATATTATTGATGGCTCTACAATCAACACACATACGCCAACTACCATCTTTCTTAGGGACTAAAAGAATAGGCACAACACATGGACTAAGGCTCTCGCATACGTACCCACGATCCAGCAGTTCTTGGACTTGTCGCTGAATTTCTTTAGTCTCCTCCGGATTTGTTCTATATGCATCACGGTTTGGAAATATCACTCCTGCGATCAAGTCAATTTGATGCTCAATACCTGAAATAGGTGGCAGCCCTGGAGGCATCTCCACTGGAAACATATCCTTATACTCCTACAAAAGGTTAGTGATAGCAGGAGGCAAAGAAGTGGAAGAATCCTCAAATGAAAATAAGACTTCTTTGCATATCAATGCATAACAAGGAGAATCAAACTCATTAACATCAACCAAATCAGATTTAGTAGCAAGCATAACACCCCCTTTCAATTTAATTCCGTCTAACTTAGAGCTATTGTCTTTCTTATCTTTCTTAGGTGATAATATAGTGTTAGCTACTTGCTGATTTTGAGATTGTGGTGCAGTCTCCTTCTTGCTCTTCTTAAAACTCTCTTTCTCACATTGCATAATTTTAGTGGGAGTCATAGGAAAGCAAAGTAATTTTCTTTCCCTTGTGCATAAGTGTATATTTGTTACTCCTACCGTGATGTGTGGCATCCGTATCAAATTCCCATGGCCGATCCAATAAAAGTTAACATGCTTGCATGGGTACAACATCAAAATCAGCAAAGTCATGGTATGTACCAATGAAAAAGTGAACACTCGCAGAGTGTGTTACCATGACCTTACCACTATTGTTGAACCACTGAATATAGTAGGGATGAGGGTGTGGGTGTGTGGTCAATCCAAGCTTATTAACCAGCTCTATGATCACCAAGTTATTGCTGCTTCCTCCATCAATTATGACATGAACACGACGATCATTGACAATGAGGAACATTTGAAATAAGTCATGTCGCTGTAGTGTGTCCATTTGCTCCACTTGAGTGTTTCAAACACGTTGTACAATCAATGTCTGATACTTCTCTGTGGTGGCAGTACCTAAAACCTCCTCGACATCACTTTCAGGCTCTTCATCATCACCTGCATCGTTAGTATCACCATCTTCAATATCACTAGTACTAACATACCTTCCATCCTCAGTAGCAATGAATGTCCGTCCCTGGCTTGGGCAAACTCTCATGAAATGGCCCTTCCCTTTGCAATTGTGGCAAATGACTCCACTGGTTCGACCTGTAGAAGCAACCGATGAGGAACTAGTAGTTGGTAGGTTTGTCTTACTCTTCTCCTCTAGTGGTAGTGAAGACGAAGGTGCTGCTTAACGTGCCCTGGATATGAAGGGGGCAGAAGACCGTGCGGGAGAAGGTAGTGTTCATTTTCCCGTTGCAAACGCCGGTCTTGTGTCGGTGAAGTTACCCTTCAACTTCGGCTGTCGTCCCTGCAATTCTCTTTCTGCCTTCATAGAAAGGTGAAACAATCTATTAAGTGTATTATATTCCTTATAATCTACTATGTCCTGTATTTCTCTTCTTAACCCACCAAAAAATCTAGCCATTTTACTCTCCTCATCCTCAACTACATCACAATGCAGCATTCCTATTTGCAGTTCCTGGTAGTACTCCTCTACAGATTTATTTCCCTGGATTAAACGCTATAATTTTTGAAGCAAATCACGTTTATAAGTAGAAGGGACAAATATACCACGCATAGCTCTCTTTAGCCCATCCCATGTGTCAGGTGCTAAGCCTACACTTGAGATCTCATTGTACCAAATAATAGCAAAATCGATAAACTCACTAGTGGCTTGTCTAACTCTATGTATTACTGGAAGATGATGAGAGTTAAATTTTTGTTGTATTGTCATATCCCAATTCAGATATGTTTCAGCATCATAAGAGCCAGAAAAAGAGGGTATGCTGAATTTAACCTTAGCAAATGAATTATCAGCATGAGGATTGTTTCCATTATTACCTCCCATACCTTGACGATGTGGATTTTGTTGACGGGGAGGTTCTTGATGAAGAGGTTGCATATGATCCTGATTTATGTTGTTTGCCTCAAGATCTTTAGCCCTATCATTCGGTGGCGGTGGCTGTCTCTCTATGTTCTCCATCCTGGTGATGAGGGTGGCAATGTTCCTCTCTATTCTCTCCAATCTGTGCTCATTGTCCTGGTTGCTCTTAATGATGTTTGTATTGAGTTCTTGCATCAACTGTCGAAGCTCCATCTTGGACACACATTCATCTCCTTCGCCTTGGTGTTGTGGTTCTGTCATGGTTAGTGGAAACACAAACACAAAGAAGCTCACAAATGCGTTAGTTTCCTATGAACTACTAGGATATGGAGTCACTCACACTCAAGCGTTTCACCAAGTTCTTGCCAAGTTCTTACCAATCGTAGCAGGTGGCACATCCGGTTGGCTTGGTGATGATACCATTGAAGTCGTGAGTATAGCGATTGCCGACAGGAAATTGTACTGTTCAGAAGGTAAGTATGTGGAGCTATAGGAAGGCCAAATATTTGAGTGGAACACAATTCAATAACATATAGTAATGCTGAATAAATGTTCAAACTATTAGTCCTAATTGTTGGTCTACTCGTGTTCTAAGAATAGTAGTGACACAAGAAGGAATCAAGGATGAACAAAATGAATTGCAAGGATAGTGTCATCACGACACCAGCAAAACTATGAAACAAACAGTGCAGGGCCTTTGGTATTGCCTCTCTTTTTTTCTCTCCTTTTTTTGTCTTCTTTTTTGTCTCTCTTTTTTTTTCAACAAATTACCAAGTGCTAAGTAGCAACAATATGCCCCAAGATTAAGCACAGCACCAAGTTTCGGCTCAAACCGATGGAAGATGATATCGGTACAGGAAACCCTAAATACCCGGTGCTGAAACTTCAGAGCCCAAAACGAAGGCCGTCCTGATTTTTTTTATTTTTTTTGACAACACCGATACTGATAAAATTTTAGAGGTCTACCTGTGGTAAAAATTTCAGGTCAATCGGAGTTACGAGCAAAACGTTATGCCCATTTCAAGGAGAACCCTCCCAAATCGGATCTGTTCCCCCTAAATCAGATCTGCTGGTTGTGACGAAAATAGAAGCGGATGGGGATCAGTGGTGGGTGGAAAAATTATGCAGCGGAGTAGGGGAATTGTGGAGGAGACACGAGCCGATCTAAAACACGAATTAACCAGCAACGAGACACAAACTTGGACACAAATACAACACTACGGACTTTGAAAGAGAATTATGCAAAAGGCTAACAATGTCTCGGTCAAGGAATTTTTTTGTTCGGCTTTTCTGTGGACTCTAGGATGAATGCGAAATTGACTCGAACAAGGGAAGACGAACATACAAACCTGATGGTAAACTTGGGTCTGATACCACTTGATGCGCATAGGTGCCCAATCTTCCGTCAGGGAGGGTAAACTCGATTGGTGGAGGACTCAAAGTTGATGATCCGACTTCCGATCAACACAGATCTAAACCCCACAATCGCTACACCACGTCTCCATTGGTTATCAACCATGCACAAACGCGATTGACCTCACCAAGAAGGCTTATCCCTCCCTGCGAATCAAGAACATGAGCAAGAACACGGAAACACAATCTCGCAAACAGAAGAGAGATCGATTTCTCAAGTGGGGTTCCGCAATCTGACGAAGTCCGAGTTCAATCTACAAGAGATTCAAAACTAAGAAAAACCCAACCCTAATCCCTGGCGGCTGTAGAGTATTAATACCTAGGGTTTGTGGAAAAGTCGAGACTAATGTTGGTCTTAAGGTCCCAAACAGATACAAGGCCCGACGTGGGCCAAAATGATGACGCAGCACCAGATGACTTGTTCAGATGACACAGAACGTTTCGTAATGAACCAGGACTTGGCACTAGACCCATTGGAAATATATTTTCGTTATCTTTCCAACGCCTTAAAGAACGCCTCAATCTGCCTTTGTACAAGAAAGTTATGCCCATTTTACTGAAGGATGCTCCGCTGAATCCGAACCGAAACCAGAGTTTGAAGTGGAATTCGAGTTGGATTGTTGTGCCACCTCTCCCCCTTGTGTTTGATCCAGAAGTTCTTCTCCTATGTTCCTTAGAGTCAAAATATCATCAATAAGTAGCATCTCATCCGTATCTATATCATTATGTAAAGTAAGAAATGAACGCACCTCATAATTAAGTTTCCGTGCACGGGAGCGAGTGATTGGTCCAAGAATGATAAAGTGTTGGATGTCTTTATCATTATTATCGATGTCCTCATCACTTCCATAGGGCTATAAATTACCCTAGATACTTCAGTTGTAATTGGGGTTTTGATTAGATAAAAGTTTAGCCAATGCTACTTGTCCGTGTAAACCCATGATCGGTTAGGTCGCCGGTTTCACGTTTCAGAACCCCAACTATCCATCGTGCGTCTTTCATATCCAACAATTGTAGTTGCTCTTTTATTTTGTTCTGGTTTGTTCTTCGATTGCTTGCAGGAACAAGGTTGATCACCGATAAGATCAAAAACCCTTTGAGTTGGTGTATCGATCGCTAAGGCGCAACACGAACGTCTCGTACGGTTGTAGTCGGGTCGTCAACATCGTCTCCTTCCAATCGAAGTTATCTTATCATCTTATCTCTATCGTGTCACCGAAAGATTGGGCCACCCAGGTCTATACATCAAGTGGTATCAGAGCTTTCATTGTTCGATTAGTTTTATTTTTCCTATTGTCCAGAAAAAGCCCCACAAAAAATAGAATTAGTTTACCCGAGAACCAAGCCTCTTTGAGTCTCTTACTAGTTCTGCTTGGTATCAGCCTTTTGAGTTTTTGGTTGCATCATCGTGTGAAGTTGTTGATCTTAGCATTTAGTTCGTTAAGAGTTTCAAGTTCTTGTCACGTTTTTTACCACCGTGTTTTGGTCTGTTTTTGTCGGTTTGTTATTTTGGAATTCGGGTAGAATTTAGGCAGGATGTGCAGGCGTTACTAAAACTATCATATCTCGCACATTCAAACTTGGATTGGAGAGTTTTCATACCTTTTGGAAAGCTTACAACAAGATCTTTAATGTTCATGTTATAGTTATCTTTAGATTCGGTCGTTTACATTCTATTTTAGATTGTACAAAACTCGTGAGT